>JAMXBB010000004.1:7624320-7959093 GCA_024138015.1 Lumnitzera littorea
GGGGGGGGGGGTGGGGCGGGGGGTGAATATGCTTAAAGTAGAGACATTTGAAAGCTCAGAGATGCATCTCATTAAGCATATAAAAAAGAATAAGAATTTCAAAATTAGCCCAAACACATAAGTGAAATGAAAGCTATGTGTGTGGGGGGGGGGGGGTGGGGCGGGGGGTGAATATGCTTAAAGTAGAGACATTTGAAAGCTCAGAGATGCATCTCATTAAGCATATAAAAAAGAATAAGAATTTCAAAATTAGCCCAAACACATAAGTGAAATGAAAGCTATGTGCATATTTCACGTGGAGAATAACCCAAAAATATGCAGCTCTCTAAACAGACAAACACAATATGAGCAAAATAAACAATATACCTCAGTGCGACCAGGCATAATTGGCTTCTTAGCCAATAATTCTCCTAAAATACAGCCAGCACTCCAAAGGTCAATGCCCACACCATAATCAGTTGCCCCAAGCAAAAGCTCAGGAGCACGATACCACAAAGTAACCACTCGGCTAGTCATGGGATGCTTGTTGTCTGGATCAAAAAAAGACGCCAAACCAAAATCAGCAATCTTGAGAACACCTCTGCCCGTAATCAGAAGATTTGACGCTTTAATGTCGCGATGAAGCACATAACGATTGTGGCAGTGCTCTAGTCCTGAGAGCAGCTGATGCATGTAACATTTAACCTGAAAAGTACAGGCTAAACAGACTATATATAAATGGAGAAAGAGCAGACTTCTATATATTCTTTTCTTGAAAAAGGAAATTTATCACAACATCAGAAAGAATGATCCTAACCTGAGGTTCGGTGAATTTAACTCCAGGGCTAGCTGCAAGGCCAGCTAAATCATGGTCCATGTATTCAAACACAAGATAAAGACTACAAGACATTCTTGAAGTGACCAAGCCCTCGAGTTTCAAGACATTAGGATGATTTAACCGACGCAAAATGAGAATCTCTCTGGCCATGAATTTAACACTTTCTGGTTCCAAGTTGTCGAAGCGGACCTTCTTTAGAGCAACAATCTTACCTGTCAACATGTCCTTAGCTTTGTACACATTGCTGTATGTTCCTTGTCCAATCTATTAAACAAATGACCAGCCAGTTATAAGGATAATAACCTATGTCAACAAGAAAAGTCAAGCAATACATGGAATGGTTTTAAGACTTAAGAAATTACGTGGAAAAATTAATCTCCAAGCTAAATTTTTTATAGTTTTACTTAAAGCACCAAAATGTTCAGAATGAATACCCTATGCTCTAAAATATAATGTGAGTGAAACATTTACCATATTTCTTTTTCCTCTTTGGTTGATTGTAGAGTACCACCTCATTGTCACATAAGCAGAAGGTCCAATTTAAGTCAAATTATGCAGGTTTTATATGCAAAGCTCATATCTTAATTGAAGATATAAAATAATAATTCAAGAATCAACCTTATCAATCTTTTCAAATGTGTTTGCTCGTCGTGGTATCCAACCATTCAAAGCTTCTCCACATGCATCAGAAAGCCAGGATGGCCATCCAGCTGCAACCTGCTCCCCAGTGACATGCTTTGGAAGGTTCCTGGGCCTCGGATTTGTCCTAGCCCGTCTCCTCTCCTCTTTCAATTCCCGATTTCCTCCTACCTTTTCATCCTCATCCTGAGTATCATTATTTTGATTATCATCCTTGCTAAGTGTATCTTCAATTCCTTCCTCTGTAACAGCAGCATCATCTGTCCTTGACTCAACACTCAAACCTTTAACCTCCTTGGACACTGAGACAGCACCAGACAGCACCTCTCGACCAAAAACACAGCCCATATCTTTTGCTAATTTTCATTACTCAACATTGCCTGTCCATATAAATAAGCTCTTTACTTGCTATTTATCAACATGCACTCAAGCAACCAATTTAGACCATACAGAAAGGGAAAAGCACTTTAGGGTACTCGAAACTTCAAAAATCATCAATTTCTTTTGCAAACCTTAGTTTCCCAACTTACTGTAATCCCAAACATACAGCATAATTTCTAGTCACGGCAGCACTTAAAAGGGATGCCAATTCATATATGTGGTCGAAAGTTCTATTCCTTGAATCAATCAGATTCCATGTCAGTATTAAAAATATGCAAACACCAATCAGACATCACAAGTAATAAATTTATCATACAATGATGTCGATTCATATCAGTTCCAGTCATATTTGTTCCCGACATGCTGCAACACATCAATTTCGGGTTTATCTTTACAATTGTGCTTCAAATCTTACCCGATACGAGTCATAATATCATGCCAGAAATTACTACTATTACCAATGAACTTGTGCAATTTACCATAAAAAAATTACCAACAAACAATAAATAAACACCGAACAATCAGAAAACATGAAAACTTCACACCTATAATTTCACTTACAAGCGAGAATCATAAAAGACTTTCAACACAACACAAGGCAAGTGGTCCAAATCAAGCTCACAAGGCCTATCAAAAACAATAAAAGTAGTAATCTAGCTCAAGACTGTACTGTTAATAAATAAGTACCCAGTTCCAGTGATCACACAATGAATACACCAGTAAACAAGTATAAAAATTTGATCTTGAAGAGAACCCAAGAATCAAAATGCACTAAATATGCATAATATAACAAGATAAGAAAAAAGGGTACGTTTGGATTTCAATACATAAAAAGGAGTGAAAGTTCCTTACTTGGTGAAAAGGAAATTGTACAATATGGGTCAAAGTACAGTAGAGGCACTAAATCCTTTTGAGAGATTTTTAAGCTACTTTCTTTCTTTATGTACGTCTTTCTCTCTCTCTCTCTCTCTTATTACATACTTCAGAAGTTAACGAGGGAAATCAGAAAGAGAGAAGCAAAACAGACCAGTTTCCTCCAAGGTAGATGCAAACGGGGGTCCGGGACAAAATTACCGTATCTTTGTTGATTTATATATATATGTACATATATATTCTTATTCTTATTTAAGGCAATAAATGGATTCATTTCTCAATTCTTATCTTCTTCTTCTTTTTTTTTAAGAATTTGGAAATTTTCGATTTAGGCTCAGACTAATAGTAATAACGGAATTATAATATAGACCGAACATTTGGTATAGAGCATAATGTTATATATAATATTAATTTTTTCTCAAAAAATTATGTAGTTTAAATTATTATTCATATTTTATGATAAATTCTTTTTAATGATGACTCATAATTCATATCCTTATTAAATTATTATTGCATTGCAACTCATTATTATATTAAAAATATTTTATGAATTTTTAATTTTTTAATTAACTTCACTCAACTTTTATAAAGAAACAAGATATAAGAAGAACATATATGATAATAAATTTTACTTAAATAATAATAATAATAATAAGCCCACCATAACAAAATTCCGGTCCATGTCTATCCTTGTACTAATGTAGTCCCTCCTCTCTCTTTTTATTAGTGTCTTGTCTGTATGTTGGGTATTTTTCATTAGTTTAATGAGTGTGGTCAAAACAAGACCCCACCCAAAGTTTCTAATTCAATAGCACGCGTGGACGTTTTGTGTTACTCTTCTTACTCCACCATAATTGACGGACAAGTTAACATGTTTTGTTGATATATATAATGATGTTTAAGTAGTAGGAAAATTTAATAAAGGAGATATTAAAATGTACCAAATTTTAACTTTATTTGCCCAATATACATATTTATATGCATATATACATATATATGTACGTAGCAATTGGTAAAAAACCTTACCCAAAAAAAAGGAAGAAAAATAAAAACTTCGCTCGCCAACGTCATAAGGAAAATGAAATCAATAAGAAACTAAGAGATAAATTTAGTGGGTTTGAATTGACTTTTTTTCTGTTATAATTCAATTGAGACATTTCAAAAGATTTTTGATTGGTTTGTTTCTGAAGACCTGTAAATATAGATAGACAGATAGATATATACATGTGCCTATATTGACAAGTTAAGTATAATAAAAGTAATAAAAGATGTTACTAAGGAAACTTGGAAAGTGGATAAATTATACTATATCTTATATTAATAAATGAGATATAGTATAAGCAACTAAAATATATGGTAAATTATAGTAGATTTGGTAATTAAGGACTTTAATTTTAAAATGGAAAATTTTTGTTATAACCCAAAAAAAGCTAATAAAATAAAATATAAAAGGTTAAATTCAATATTAAACTTTAAGCTCATTAATTAAACGGATTTAACTTTTTGAAAATAAAGTTCGAGAAACTAAGCTCATAAATTATCTGGATAATCAGAAGAGATTCGGTATGATGAGCTTAGAATAAAACCCATTGAATCAGTTTATCCGATCCAATTTTTCTCAATTAAACTCACACTAATAAAATAAGGCCATTTAAACCTAAGCTTATAAAAAAAATCCATCTTAAATCTATTAAAAGGAAAGGATCAACTCTAACCCTTGATCATCATCACGATCCGACATATGAGATTAAGGGTTATTCTCTATAAATACTCCTCTCTTCCCTCATTTAAACAAGAGATAATTGACACAAACATTATTACTCTATTGAATTTTAGTCATAAAATGTCAAAGGCTTAATTATCATAAAAAACACTACTCTGTTCTTTATTATTAACAGAGTTTAAGGTTTTTGAGCTCTTTCACCTATTGTTAAAGTGTTAAAGCCTGGTAAAATCGCCTGCTCCTCCTCTTTGCATTTCATTTCTTGCATGATCATCTCGTACGTGCGACAATACGCATGTGACCTTTCTATCCAAACCCTCATTTCTTCCATCTACTTCCATAAAAATGCTTGTGGCTTTTATTTTGTCTAGCTATATATGCATAGTTTCATTTTATTTAATATTTTTATTTTGAATTTTATAATTGATGCCGAAGAGGTACCGAAAACGAGGAAGAGTAAAAATAAAAATTTAAATAAAAAGAAGATAGGAAAGAGCGGAAAAGAAAAGGAAAATATTTCTTCTTTAGTTTTTACTTATGCCGCTTCAAGGGTTTTTTTATTTTATTTTTTAACTAGGACTCTTTCATTACAAAACTTCACAGTACAAACCACAACAACAAAGCATCCATACCCACCAGAGTTAGCACAGCAAATAACAGAAAGACAAGTAAAACAAACATCATCCAGGGAAGGGAGGCATCATAATGTTCCATCCCATCCCCAAACCATGTTTAATAGAGACAACAGGAAGTTTATCTTCAAAAATAACTGACAAAATAGATGAGGGAAAATCAACTCCAAAAAAAAAAAAAAAAAACAAGTCTTATTCAGACTAGAGTCCTTCTTTGGCCAGAAAATCTGCAGGCATATTAGCTTCACGCAGTACCCTGCAAAATTGGACATACTCAAAGATAATATCATCCCAGTTTTCCTTTTTTGCTTTTTTTATTACCTGTGTCACTGCCCAGATTTCAGCTTCTATGGGAGAGGTTCTAGCTATTCATTTCTTAAAGCCACCTACTACTTCTCCCTCACTATTTCTGCATGCTGCTTTAAGTTGGAAGAATAAAAATAACCATTCCGTCCTTGAAATGAATATTATGTATTCATTCTCAAACTTTTGCAATGCTCGCATAGCCTTAAACGGCATGATACGTTTTCTATGAGAATGCGACATGTTGGATTTTCACCGTTCCTCCTCAATTAAATGTTAATTGATTGGAAAAAATGAAAAAAAAAAAAAAAAAGACCTCCAAATTTCATAAGATTCTAATAAGATTACCTAGACACCTTCTTGAACCAACCAAGAAAAGTTTTAATGATATTAAACACTATATTGATAAATTAATAGCATATAAATACTAATAATATTCTAATACATAAAAATATAAATAACATTTTTTTAAAAAGTATATGCTATCATTAGAAATTATCGATATTGTCAAACTCAAATTAATTCATACGGTCTAACTTGATTCGACCTAATCCTTTTATATAACCAATCCGATCCAATCGTAATTCATTCTCTAATCCAACCTAATTTATTTCTTTTACTCTTAATCCTTTCATATATTTAGATTAATTATCTAGATCGAGTTTAAGAATATTAATAATTACACGTCATCCACCTAAATATAATAAAATCAATACTCTTCTTTCCAACCACAACCATCGATTGACCAATTGGTGCACCAACCTCAGCTAGAGTTTTACGGGTCCACTTATCATAGGTAGGTTGCAAGCTTTAAGTCGCCTGAACAAAAGGAAAGAGTTCCCTTACTTAAACCCATCTCGAGCTCATGAGCCCCACTGCTCGAGTCTTTTGCCTTTAGTTGTAAATTGACTGGATTGAGTTGAACAACATTAAGCTGAATTCCAAGTGTGATTCAAAAATTTAAAGCTGGAGATTGATTAAATTCAGATTATCAAACTCGAACTCAACTCAATATATTACTTGATAATAAGCTTAAGCCAACTGATTTTGAATGAATAATTTTAATCTCAATATTTGTAAAAATTATATTAATTTTATTTTAATTTATAATGAACGTGATAACTTGACTTTAATTTAATAAAGCACGATATGTACTTAAACTCAATTCAAGATCAATTATACTCTTAAGCTTGTCAAATTCGATAATTCAAAACTTGATTGTAATTTAATGAGATAATCAGATAATTTAAGCTCAAACTCTATAATAGCTAAAGGTCCGATTTGAACTTAAATAGCGTATGGGTTAGCTAGCTAGCTGGCTAGCTGGCTGCATCTACACTCTAGGAAGCCTATGCTTGGTGTTACTGTTGAATTGGGAAAGCCCTATTGGCTATTGCTTAAGCATTAGCTCACTAGCTCAAAGTTACCTCTAGTTAAGGGCACCTAGTGTTGGCCCTCAGCTTAAGCATTGGATCACTATGGTAGTTGCACGACTAAGTCAATATTGGTGTTCATTTGTTAGCCATGGAGGAAGGATGTGCATTTAGTTTTGTTCCTTGGGACAAAGTGGTAGGGGTATATGTAAAGTTTTCTTCTTATTCCTAGTACATTCCTTTGAACCCTTAACATTCCTCAAACCGAACGTGGAATAAAGCATCAAAGTAAAGAGAAATAATAGGAATCCGATAGAAATATTTCCATTTCTACACTTCCTTTCACTCTAAAATTGGGGAAATATTAAGAAAATAAATAAAATGTGAGCTTTATATATCTTTACAAAAATCGCCAGCTACACTAATAACGTTTTGTAAAACAAAATAGGAACGGTTTTATTCAGTCAATGTTTCATATCTCTTCTTTTTATTTCTTCCTACTAACACAATAAAGAAATTAAATGAAAAATTTTAAGAACTAACTATAGACAAATTTAATTGCTATGTCGGAAAAGAAAAAAATCGTAAATAAATCAAGTTCAAACACGTCTGTTGAATTAACCAATTTGGCTTTACTTCTTCTTTGGGCTGTTGTCTCTTTGCTTCTGATCTTTTGTCAACTATTTCTATTTTCAAAATGGATTTTCTAGTTAATACTGTTGACTTGCAGCAGATTTTGTATTGTTTATGTCTCCATTTCAAAGTGTTATGATGACGATGGTTTGAATCTTGAATAGAAGATTGTTGGGTTATTTATTATTTTAGGAATGGTTGGCGAATTTGCAGTCAGACGAAATAAATAGTAGTTGTTGGCTTTAAGAGTGAATTGATATATAACAACTATTCGAACTTGATTCAATACTTCCTTGAGTTTGATTTGATTACCTTAAGATAAGCACTAGTGAGCTGCGCTAATATTTTTGACGAGATGAACTTGAGATTAAACTTATTTGATGCGATGAATTTGAAAACCTAATCGAGCTCGAATAGAGTTACATGGATATTAAGTTTTATTAAAATTTTTGTCTAAGTTCGAGCTATAACATAAATTCAACTAAAAGGAATATAAGATTTATGAATAATTACACCTAAAGAAGTTTAATTGAACCATGCTCCTCCTGATAAATGGCAGTACTTCTAATCGAGTTTGATTTAAAAATTTTCAACTGGAATAAACTCGAACTTTTAATTTTCAAGTCAAATCCAAACTAAATATAGTTCAATTTGATTCAATCTATTTACACTATAGATTGGCATGGCTTACATTGTTTTGTATAACTCGAATTACTATTATTTTTCATGAGAGTGCGATAAAGACATTAAGGTATTGTCTTGGAAAATTTGTGATTACATGAATTCACATCCATTTGAGTATTGATTCTTCTCTTTTTCTCTAATTGCAGAAAATTCCCCAAAATTCTAAGTAATTAGAATTCATGGTGATATAACTTTACTTCTGAACGGAACGATAGAGTTGTCCTATACAATGGGATCATGAGAATGTTATTATGCAAACAAATCCGTCTAACACGTGAACAAGAATCTGAATAAAAGACTTAGTATTCTCTCGGTAAAATGTCAACGCGAACTTTGATGGTTGTCACAACTGACAATGAACTTTAACAGTAACATTACATATGAATTAAACAACAACGTCTAAATACCAATAAAAATTATATATATATAAATATAATTAATATATTATATAAAAGTATGATTATTTATTTTCAAGTATTTAAATATCATTAGCATTTGTATATTATTTATCAATCTATATAACGTATTAATATTATTGATTTTCCTTTTTCTCTCGATCCTAAATTGGCATAAACAAAATAATAATCTCCATCCCATCACTCTTTTACACAGGTGTGATAGATCCACGGGTACGTGAAGAACTAGATGAGTTAATTTAAGATTCGGATTGTGGAGATAGCATAGTCAATCTCAATAAGAACGGTATGGTTGTAATTATAACCGATGAAGGAGAAGAGTGTGTTTTGATTAGACAATCAAATGAATGTCGATCAATAATACGGGATAGATTGAGTAAAAATCCATACAATGTATCCTATCATGTAAATATAAGTAATAAAAATTCATAATCAAAACTCATTTTTAATCTATTGGGAATACAACGTGCATTTTCTAGAACATATAGGTTGAAGAATGCTATATGGAATCTATGATTTTTCTTTCATTATAATTTTTCGTGTAAAAATCAATGGGGACACATTAATGCTTGAATCTATTCCACCACTTCCATAAAAATAAAAATTTTATTAAAAAAAATATCTGACTCATTATTTCTTTGTATAGAGTATCTCTTTTTTATAAGAAACTCATTTAAAATCACTAAATATCATATTATTAGTTTAAGAATCTATCTTTTTACTTTTTTTCATAAGGTTTTTAAATAAAAACCCTCAACGTTTATTTTATTATTTATTGGATGCAAAATATACAAATTTAAACTAATACAATACTAAAAATAATAAAAATAAATAAATAAAACATTAATTCTTAGCGAAAGATCCTAAAAAGGCTGAGGATCTCACTCCACCCATCAAAAACCTTATAAAGAAGGATCTTGAGCTAAGGTCTTGTGTCAAGGCCCTGGATGGAAATACTGTTATATAATATAATTATTATTTTAAGAAAGAGATGATTTAAGAGTAGGATTATCAGATTACATAGTCAATGTCCATAAGACAACATACATACAATCGTAATGATAACAAGAGATAAGGTTAGAAGAGTGTATGAGAAAGCAAGGATGAGGGATTACGATCTGAATAGTATAGTAAGATAACCCCAGGTATCAATTATAAAAATTTATAGAAACCTACATTTGGCTTGCTGGAAGCCTGGAAATGCTTCAAAACGGTTTTTTTTTTTTTTTTTTTTTAAGAATTTGAAGGTTTGAGGACGCCCAATAAAACCTATGAATATTTATTTTCTAGTTTAAAAGTTATTGGAAGCATGATAATACTTGAATATTATGATCATTCATAAATAAAATATTAAATCTTTATGGAAAAAAGAGGTTTAGAGTAGGGAATAAAGTTTATTATGGTGTTATCATGAGAGCAAAAGAATCTAACCCTATAAATATTTTATGGTAATCTATCATGATAAGTTATATCCGATTTCAATAAACTATATCATGAACAATAAAATAAAAAATATCAATAATTTTGCTTTTATTGGATTTCAATTAATCATACCTATCAACAATAAAAGTAAAACTGTTGAGAGTTTCTATATTATTATTTATGACATGATTTATTAAAATCAAATGTGATTTACCACGACATTTCAGTTACGTAAATTATCATAGAATTTTTCATTAATCATAATAGTTTTTGTTGTGATTTTGGAGAAAATAACGGTCAATTACAATTAACCCTTTTTTGACTTTCCCTTTATACTGCTAACTTAAAATGAAATTGCAAAATCAATATCTTACAAGAACTTCCATTTTTCATCCTAAGTCTTCTTTAACAAGCTAGTTCTATTTTTGGCAACAGCTTTTCAAGACGGATGCTTTGTCATGAAAAAGCATCTGGTACTTGCAAGTTTAAAGCAATGGCCCCAAGGGTCCCTCAAAAATGAGATATTCCTAGAATATTACATGGTTATACCGAGAACATCATTGTTCATGAGTTCTAGACTAGAATATTTATCCATAAATATCTATCCAAACATAGGAAGAATAATGTAAGGATACTAAAAAATCCTAGGACAATAGAATAGGAAACACTTGAATTTTATTATTACTCGAATAATTTGCCTCATATCTATCCAATGACTCCGCTTATATATTCCAAAATATAAATTAAATGTCGGATACATGTGTCCCCTACTTACGCGACTCATATACGTCATCTTTATTTTATTTTACCTTTTCTTTGTATCAATCTAAAAACTTTTAAAGGCTAAGTATATAATTACAAAATATTTTGTAATTTCTCACATAAGTTTTTATTACTATCCTTGTTGATATGTATATTATATCCTAAGGTTGTGGAAAACAAAAAAAGATAAAAAGTATTAGTAATTTAATTTATACTCACAAATGCTAACATATATACACTATATAAATGATACCTTTATTCGTTTTATTTCTTACCTTAACATATATCATTTTTTTTTCTTTTTTTAACTTTTTCATATTCCATGTGGTGTTATCAAACATGTGTGAAAGTTAAATGAGTAGATCAAGTTGGACTAAAGGTTAAACTAAGGGTTAGATCATAATTAGATCGGATCGATTTTATAAAAGAGTCAAATCAAAATAAATTTAACCATATGAATCAACTCGTATTTGACAATAATGATATATATAGGATTTTAAGGATACATGTGATGCCTAATTAGAATCAATTTGTATTTTAATTAATATAAAGCTGGTATATCTCGTACGTCAAAGAAACAATATAGAAAAGTCGTCAAATACGCTATCTAAATCTTACAAATTTTTAATACTCGCCTAGATCATATACAAAATCGTTATTGCTTATTTTATTGTACGTTAAAAATATTTTCTATTCAGCAATACAAGTCAAACATTAGTACTCTTACATTTATAATCAAGATTTCATATTTAAATGGTACGTAGACTATCTTTCACATTATGTAATACTTTGACAAAATAATCTGCTAGACAGATAATTTATAAAGGAAAAATTATCAAAATGAATAAACTATTGACACAATTAATGGGACTACGACTCGAATAAGGCAAACTGGGATAATTTTTAAAAAAATTAATTATTTCTAATAGCCAATTGATCCTATAAACTTTTTATATTATTTACTCGGATTTGATACGAAAAACTACAAAATTATTATGCCTACATCGGTTGCTTTAGCTATTTTATACAAATGCCCCAAAAGAGCAAAAAGATCCCATAATATTGCATGCCATATATATGTACTATAAATATTAATAAAATTCAAACAACTTATAATATGGATAGTAGTCATCATTATTTGTTTAAATTTAATTGGTGTTTATCAATTATATATATATATATATATATATATATACATAACATATAATATTCATTAAAACTTATCTTTGCTAGAAACACTATTTTCTTTCCCCTTCCAAGTCAAGGGATATACTTTGATTTCTCAAATAAAAACAATATATAAGCGTGGAAGAAGCAAGAGAGTCTATGACTTTGGTGAACATTGATCTTGAAACCAGGATGAACGCAATCAATCCATCTGGTTGCATCTGGTAATCTACCAAAGGAGTCATCCATCAGTCGTTGTCCAATCTTGAGGTGACAGAAATCTGCAATTGATCCAATGACAATCTTCTTATACTGCACTACATATTAGGATGTTATAAAACTTCAAAATCAAGGATTGAAATGCAACAAATAGATATTTATATTACTGATGTATCCCATCCGATTTTTTTATTTTTTATCATTCATCGTCGTCAATCAATGAATTACATATGTCTACTGAGACAAGGACGTGTAAGGTTGGTCTCCTATACTTTCCAAATCTTCAAAGTCTATGATTAGTTAAAACCCGAAAATAATATAACAATAAGCTC
Source organism: Lumnitzera littorea (assembly GCA_024138015.1). NCBI lineage: Eukaryota > Viridiplantae > Streptophyta > Magnoliopsida > Myrtales > Combretaceae > Lumnitzera > Lumnitzera littorea. The sequence continues at coordinate 7,636,697 of JAMXBB010000004.1, forward strand.
AACAAAGACTAGACTACAACAAATATAAAAATATATGCAGCATTCATACATTTGATACAACGGTTTTAACGACTATCTTAAATTGAAAAGTCTCAATTTCATACCAATTTTATCAATTTTTGAAGTTAGTTATATAAACTTCGGTTACTTTTATAATTTATTATTTGAACTTTACTCATTTTTATAATTAACTACGAAAATTCAAAACTATAAATAATCTCAAAAAATTTATAAATGGAATATTAACATTTTTAAACCTTGTATAGTTAATTAGAAGAAAGGACAAACATGTACGAAAGGCTACATTCACATTTTAATTATCTAAATATAATTAATCTACCAAATCAATACAATTTTGCCAACTAGAATTTGAATAAACTCCTACTCCTGTGCAAAACCAAAGTTATGTCAAGACTGCAACCCCAAGTATTTGACAATGATTCAATCATAGGACCACGGCCAATATCCCCAAAATACCTTATAGCAACATAAGGTTAATAAACATCTTATATATAGGACTGGCAGTCCAATATCAACATAATATATCATAGGACCGCAATCCATATAATTAAAAAAGAAAAAAAAAAAAACACGACTCGATATCTACCAATCATCTTGTAATTAAAATTGTTCTATACTAGGTTTATTACTCATTAACTAGACATCAGTGATCCAGACATCCAGTTAATTACAATAATTTCAACGGCTTCTTGATCCATTGATTAGCACCTTTTTTTGTAACATTATTCCTTTTCACTAACTATATCGGATATAACTCTCTCATATCAATGACACACTAATTTACTACAATGATCTTTCTTTAATCTAGCCACTGTCAAAACATATAATGCATCCACACCATATGCTTATACATGGCAACATGCACAAAACAACACATTATAGCCAATTTTGTTAGACCAATTATTATTCCATTTCAAATATCCTATACAAATACAACAAAGACATTATTAGAATACTACTCACTCGAAATAATCACTTAATCCAATGAGACCAACACATCCTTTTAACGATAAAAATTACATAATTATATCCAATACGTATTTCCATTTTAAGCTCCTTCTTGTTAATAAATCTCTCTTTATATATTGCAATGCATCTAAACCAGCAAAGAGTCACCTTTGAGCTAGAGCGGACGACCTAAACCTGAAGGATTGGTGAATCGAGCGATCGATCGACGTACTGCTCTTGGTCCTTGTCCTCTCTTCCTAAATCTTAATTTTTTTATCCAACTTATTCATATTGTTAATATTTTGCCATGAAACTCTTTGAAAGATTTTTAATTAACTTCCCAGAGCTTCTACCAATTCTTTGCCCAATCTTTTATAGAAATCCTAATTTGTAGTCTAAGGTTTATATATATATATCTCTATTAACCTTTGAATTTTTATTATGTAAATTCGTTAGCCCTAATTATTTCTAAGGTTTGCTTATTGGTTACAAATTCCTTTTTATAAATTAATTTATTTCATGTTACACTCTAGTTTTATAAATTCCAATAACTCTTATAGACTCTTAACTTATTAATTGCCAATCTTTTACAAAACCTATATATCGTGGTTATTATAATTTCATTCATAATCTTAATAATCAGAAAAAGAGATTTAAGGTTAGACTGTTGATTATGTGTGTTTCCATCTTCTTCTCCTCCGTATCGCAGCACAAGCGAGTTTGCAGGAGTGATTTGTGAAGAAAAGATGTAAGCCTTGTTATAGAGTTTGAGATAGGATTTAAATATCAGGAAGTCTTTTAATTGCTTTTCTTCTTTTAAAAAAATAAAATAAAAAGAGAATTCTTAATATTTGTTTTATATCTATTACGATGTTTCTACTTTAAGAGAGAAATATTTCTTTAGAGTATGCCACTGTACTTTTGTTATGGTTTTGGTAACATATTTTTTACGTACATTTTTATTCATTTCCTTTATTTCGTGTTTCATTTTATTAAATACCAATTACTTAGAATATTTCATAAACACTACCATATATCCACATATAATATACGAAGAGTTAACAAAGAAGAAATAATAATTAACTTACTCTTTTCAAATTTCAACGCGACAAAAGGGAAATGTTTATGAGCGTGGCAAAAATTTTGTAGCTTTTAGAAATTCTTAGAAAACTGTAACTTTTCTCATTGAAGTAAAGACAAAGCAACTAAAATTGATACTCCCCGACAAGCATTGATCATGGATAAATGGCTTATGGAACTATACTTGCAATCAATCACTTTCCAACCGAAAAACCTAAGATGAAAGGATAAATCAACTATCAGTTAGTTCATCTACTTGATGTAGGGCCACAAAGAGATGGTTTTGGTTAATTGAATGCCATGGTCTGATAAAGACTAATTGGGTTTGATATTACTTTATAAGTTTTTCAAAGATTTATATAAAGCTTTCATTTTACCTCCAAATTTGATATTCATTGGGGAAGAAAAAAGCAGAGAGGAAGCTTACTTCTCCGGAAAAACTATTGGCTTCTTTAAGCAAACCCCATTAAAATTACTACATTTTTGTAGCCGTTAGGTGAAGAAAACATGTAATTGCTAGTGCCAGAATTTTTATTGTCCTCTTTGAAACTGTACTAGGTATAGAACAGCAGCGAAAATGATTATATTTTTAGTGAATTTTGGACCATATATAATGTCAAAATCATTGTCCAATTATTTTTGCAACCCTATAGGTGGAATTTGCCACAATTTCTTTTCAATAAAGATAGTAAGTTTAGCCAATATGATTTTTGTTCAATTATTACAATATTACAACTTTGGTGAGAGATCAAACTTTGTCCTTCCCATTGGAAGATTATTGTCCCATGTCACTAGTTACAATGGCCTCAATAATAGATAAAAGTGTGATTAACTGCTACATTTTTTATTCACTTAAAATTTTATGTAAAATTTGACAAACAAAAAAATTGGCTCTAAAAATTACCAGGAAAAAGACAAAAAAAATAACCATTTTATTATAGCATTTAATAACTTTATTCATTGTGTATTAAAGAGAAAAAAAGAACAAAAGAAAATTAAAAAGCGCGCAAAGTTAAGAGCATTGGCTTTTCCATTATCTCTCTTTCATTGCCCATCAACTCGTGTACAAAAATACGAAGTGTTGGCATTAACAGAATAAAAAGGACAGGAATATAGGCTTTTAAGTTTTCTTCTTTGAAACATGTGGAATATAGGCTTTGAGTTTTCTTCTTTAGAACACCGTTGAAATCATCTCAGCACATGATCCTGTTTCAAAGGAAAAGAAAAGAATGGCGGTACTAATTAAACCCTTCTTTGCTTTATCCCAGAATATAATCCTTTTTCAACGAGGGCGAGTCTCGATGCAACTAGTTAATTTGCTGCCCTAATAACCAGTCATGGATCTGAAATTCAGAAACATCCTCTTCTGAAAATGCAAGAATAAGCCTGCATACATGTGTGACATGACCTTCCTTTTCCATTCCCAACCCGGCTTTGGAAGCGTTTCACCATAGAGGATGTATGGCCATCTACATAATGGTCATTCCACAAATAGAGTTCTAGAGTCAACACTTCTCTCTCTGCATATATTGAGCCTGAAATGTTGGTATCCTGCCAAAACAATGGGGACAAATGGAAATTACTATCATCAGGGAGAATCTGAATCGAATTTAATCAATAAGAGACGAGTCATCTAAAACCTTAAGACATAATATCTATCAGATTCCAAGATCCAACTATATACATGGCGAAATTTTGTGAAAGAATTTCACTCTGAAGTTGACCAAAGCTTATTCTTTTGGCATGACCTTTGATTCTATTCCTACATTGTCTTGGGTGTTCTAAGAACCTCCAACAATAGGACTTGCAGCTGCAGTTGTTTGCCTGAAGCTCCTTGCAGCTGCATTTATTGTGCCTGTGAGGTATCAGACTTTAACAGCTTGAGAAATGGAACCATGGACCAAATAACAGCTGGAAATTCTTCAAATACTGTAGAATTTGAATCCTGTTGAAAAAAGTTACCCACTTAGGAATACATTGAATGGATGGAATGGCAAAACCCGTTTTTACTGTTTATCTCTCACAATGAAATCTTGGTGATTAATCAATCTTACCACAAGCTTTTTCCCCATCCACCTGAATTAAACCAAATTGCGGAGTTCTTTAAATGCAAGACTGCAGGTTGACAATCAATTGTATGAGAGGCATGCTGAATATGTTCTAATCCAGCCATACTGTGTGGATATCTGCTGTCACCAGCTAGCTGCAAAATGCATCCTGCATATAAAAGGAGTATAATCATGTAAATATTGCACACATGAAAAAACTTGAATAAAGAGAGAAAACATCACCTGAAAAAGCGGTTAAAAAGAACTTTGTAAGTGGAATCCAAAAGAGTGTATTGACATGGTCTTCAAACAAAAGTATGAATATGTTTAGGTGTCGACAAACAAACCTGTTCTAATGACACTTGTACAAGTTCCTCTAAATCCACTCATGTCACTAGGAACATACTTCTTGATTACCAGTAATCACTGCAAGAGCACCTTCCATTGATGAAGTGATGAAAACGATTAGCATCCCTCACAATAATCTCCCTCCCCACTACCTTCGTGATATATTTTGTTACATTATGACAATCGCTGCAAACACGCAAGTTTTTCATGATCCTAATGCAACTTCCAGGTGCTGTACTTAAAAGACCAAATGCAATTGCTAATCTCTCGCTATGCCCCCACAGCAACTTTACTTTTGTTGGCTCATCCACATCATGGAGAACACAGCTAGTATCAGGCACATAACCCAGCACCTCAACCTCTAATCTCAAATTGTCCAAAAATTCACTAATTTTCAGTGAATTTGGGTGTGAATAATCTCCTGCAACAAATGTGTGCACCTGATTTCCTAGTTCTATCAAACTATGTCCAGGTACTTTCTTCAGGCCCCGTCGCATCATAAGCTCTCGAACAAATTTGACCTTATCCCATCTTCTGGCTTCTGCATAGATATTTGATAGCACAACATAAACTCCTGGATTTGTAGCGTTCAATTGTAGTAATTTATCTGCAGCCTGTACACCAAGTTTGATATTCCCACGACTTCGACATCCATTGAGCAAAGCTTCAAATACAGCAGGGGAAGGCTGAAAAGGGATTTCCTTGATCAAACTCTCAGCTTCTTCAAAAAAGCCTGCACGACTAAGAAGGTCCACATAGCAAGCATAAATTTTCTCACTTGGTTTTATATTATGGTCTCTCTCCATGTTCTTAAATACTAAGCGCCCCTCATTTACAAGCCCTGAGTGACTTAAAGCAGTCAATAAAGAGACAAAAGTGCTCTCATTTGGTTGGACTCCTCGCTCTTTCATTTGGAGATACATAGCGAGAGCTTTATTTCCAATACCATGTATTCCATATCCCATTATCAAAGAGTTGTATAAGATAACATCTTTCGATTCTGGACATAAGTTGATGACCCTCTCTGCATATTCAATCTTTCCACATTTTGCATACATATCAATCAATGCTGTTGTAGTCACTGTAGTGAAATCATAGCCATGGTGCACTAAATAAGCATGAATGCTTCTACTTTTCCTTGAAGAGCCCAAGTGAGCACAAGCATGGATTAAGCTTACCAAAGTTACAGAATTGGAACCTTCTCCCACTTCTTGCATCTTAATAAAAAGTTTTAGGGCATCCTGTGCATGACCATTCTGTGCTAAACCGACAAGCATTGCAGTCCATGTAATTACATTCCTCTCTTGCATTTTATTAAAGACAGAGAAGGCATATCTAATAGAATCACACTTTGCATACAAATTTACTAATGCGGTACCAAGAAAAACACACAGCTCAAGACCCTTCCTGTACATACATCCGTGAAGTATTCTTCCACATTTGAAATCTCCTGTCTGAGTACAAGCCTGTAGAAGGCTGAGCATTGTCCCTGAATCAAATGCACAATTATTTACAAGCAACTGATGGAAAAGCTTAAAAGCTTCGAGGACCAAATTATTATGAATGTAACCTGAGATCATCACATTCCATGAAACCAAGTTTGTAACCAGCATGCCTTTAAAAACCTGGCAAGCACTTTCAATACTATTCATTAAACTATACATATGAATCAATGAAGTAATCACAAAAACGTCACTGCCAAAACCAAACCCCAAAACCAGCCCATGAACACATTTCCCTAAAGCAAAGTTACCAACCCCAGCACAGGCTTCAACCAGGCTTCCCATAGTGATCGGACTAGGCACCACCCCACAACGAAACATTTCCAAAAACAAATCAAATGCCGCACTATACTTCTTGCACAAAACATAACCACCAATCATAGCATTCCAACACACGACATCTCTCACACTCGAGCATATCTCCTCGAAAACCATCCTCGCCTCATCTAAATTTCCAAACTTCACCAAAAAGTTTATAACCGAACTACCAAGAAACCCGTTTTCTACAATACCCTTATTCATTATTAACTCTAGAGCATCCCTTCCTCTATCATAATCAGACAACAATGTACAAGCCTTCAAAGCGAAATTACACACGTAACTATCAACATCGACGCCCCGAGATCTCATGAGACTGAAAACCTCAATAACCTCATCGTACCTCTCTTGTTTCATATACCCTCTAACAATGGCTCTGACTTGTTGTATATCTGGTTCAGGAATTTCATCAAACACGTAACGCGCATAGTCCAAGACACCCAATTTACAATATACCTTGAAGAGCTTAACAAGAAAGAGTCTTCGCTCATTGAAGAATGAGCTAACGATGATTTGGGAATGAATGGACTTGACCCAGATGGAGTTCTTTGAGAAATCGTGTAGAAATGAAAGGTATGTGTTAATACTTGGTGAGAGAGTATTGTTTGAGGATGTGGATGAGTGAAGGGTTCTGCTGATAACGATGATGGGTGTTTGTCGAACGAGTCGTGTGATGTGAAGAGATAGCATGGAGAGGATGAGTGGAGTTTGTGTAACGAGTGTTCGTAGGAAACAGCCATAAGCGGTTCAATGCATGAAAGAGAGGGAATAAAGGTGACAGCTTTTATGAATCAGTGCAGGGTAACGGAAAGTCAACAATCCATTAAATTATAATTTACAAGTGGTTAATTTCTTAGAAATTTTATTTTCTTCCTTTTATTTACTCACAAGGGGATAACTTTCTAAATTATAATCTTTTAAGATTAACCGTCTAAATAAGCTTAACCAAGCAATTTTTTCTTTCAACTATATTACAATTTCGAAAAGAAGATTCAAACCTGATCAATCCCATTAGAAAATCAATATTCATACCACTAAATTTATAATACCTAAAAAATTCAAATCAAACATAAAATTAAAAAAAAAAAACTTACTAAATAAAAGATAAGGTGGCATGGTAATTTAATAACTTAAGTGGAGTGCATAATTAGAATTACAAAAGGTTAAGATTATATGGTTAACCTAACTTTAAAAGTTTCCTTATACCGTTATCAAAGACACAAACTGGCTTATATAGAAAAAGAGTTATTCTCTAATTGACTAAGCAATCATACGTAATTTTTTAAGGTAAAAGGCGCTATACTTTTTGTTGGGTTATAGATCTATGGTGCTTTCAATTTCTTTTGGAGAATAAGGGTTTTGTTGAAGGAAAACAAATCAAAAAGGATAATGTAAGTGTTATTATCAAGAAGATTTGATCTCTTATTGAATCTAATAGGATTATTTGTATAAGGTTAATCATTGATAGCTATTGAAGTTGCAAGAGTTAAGGGTTTGTAAGATTTCTTGAAAAGTCCAAGTATGAAAAGGTTTATATTTATTTGACGTTTAATTGTTGAAAAAATGGAAGGAACGAGTTTTATGATGATTCGAATTATGTTCGTAATCTGCAGTTCAAAGTTAGAAAATCATGGAGTGAAAAGAAAAAGGAGTTTGCATAATAAAAGTAATATAGTTAGACGACATGTGTCACGCACCGAACAAGAAGAGTCATAACAGTCCCGCCGTGTAAACTAATCTAAGATAGAAGCTGACCCCACAGCTGCTATCGTAGACGCAGTTTACACAAGGCGCACAACTCAACCAGCTTGAAACGTCTGTTCTGACATCTGTTAATATCCAAACCTGTGGTAGAGCTTTAACAAAATACTTGTTCTATACAATCTGTAGTTTAGTACTACAACAGTAATTATACAACATTTCACGTCCAAGGGTAAAGATTATAATCAGAGTCTTTTAAAAACCACAGGTTATACGATTTATATACAATAAGTTAGAAAACTAGTGGGCTCCCAGGAAATTCCCATTTAGTTTTCTTCAAAACTTAAAGACAAAGCAAAAGCTCAGGTTCAGTTAAATTCCTCGTTCCTCACTTTCCCACACAGCAGCACACTAACCTGAGAACGGTAGTATCGGAACATCTTTTATCTTCACTCAGTACCTGCAAAAGAGTCTGTAGGGGTGTGAGCACAACTAGCTCAGTAAGTGGGGCGGAGTCAGAAGAGTACTATACAATCACAAATAAGGTTAATAATTATGATGAAATGCAATGCAATCACTCAAATGAAAACATCGCACAGTGTTAACCGGTCCACTGTAAGGTTAGAGAAATTTCATCCGCTCCAACCCGGATTGAGGAGTTTCATCGCGACTCAAGTTAAACCAAACCCGGGCTTGTGCAATGGAGAACACCCCCCTCCCAAGACCGCCTTCGAACCACGGCCCCCAACCTTGCCGCGACCTCCTCGCCTATCACTTAGTTCGACTAAGGATGGGGAAAAGACCATTTCAGCTATCCTCATCGAAGGAAGTCAGTGTTTGGCTTAACACTCTTAATCGTTTCCCCTAACGAGTGATTATGCGTGACCAATTACACTTTAGTCGAATAATCATTAGAAATAATCAGGGGTGACCAATAAGTTCACACAATACAGAATCCATACAAATATGCAGAACAGCACACCAAGGAGTTGAACTCCTGTCACATCAGAGTATCATTCACACGCATAGCATGCGCATAATCATCTAGCTACAAACACAACCAGAAGTACTCTTGGATCTCCGGATACTTTTAAAATAGTACCCAAACAGCGGCGAAGCTACCATCCCAACTTACTTGTTCAGACGTTCGTTATTTCTGACTTGAATTGTCAGCCGTCTTTGGAAGGTCCTAATTACACAAAAGGTCTAAATTTAGTTTTCGTAATAATTACGAAAACATTAGGGTTTAATCTAAAACATATATATATATATTATTTCCATAATATACAGTCATGTTATTAAATTATTAATTATTAACATTGTACATCATATTTACTATTACGTATTATATATCGTTTTGATCGTATCGAAACGTACTTTTTATTTATTAATTCACGTTTTGATTCCGGTAGAGTTACCGAAATGTGTATATTCTTGAATATGTTATAGATATAAGCTAGTTTGCTTAAGGTTATCCGATTTCAACAAAACTAGTGTCATTGAGTTCGTATAGACTTAACGACACATCTTATGAGTCCTGTTTCTAAAGATGGATTTTAACGGGTAGTTTGAATTTTTAATACAATTATACATAATTATATAAAAATGACCGTATTATGCGAAATTTACAGTTTTAAATTATATTTTATCCAATTTGTCCTTATATTGTAATAATATAAGTATTATTCAATTTTAATACACTTAAAGTACATCCCGATCAGAAAATATTAATAATTGTAATAAAATCTCTATTTAACCCAATTCGACCAGCAATCCTATATATAGGTTTTATTTAAGTATTTTACTCATTTTAGTCTATTAATATTACAAATACACCCCGAGTTATAATTTAAGCTATTTTACTTAATAAATTCGTAGTAAATAGTTCGGATTACCTAATAATTCCCCGAAAATTTCTATGGACTTCTAAAAATATAGGGAATTCAATTATCATTCGGTTTCAAGTTTTCGACCTATTGCCTATATTTTCGTATTGACGATTTTACCCCTAAATTTGATAAATTATCCAATTATAATTCTTTTAGCATCCAATTAATTCCAATCTGACTCAATACCATTATTATTTATTATAGATCAGTACATGTCCATTTCATCAATTAATTTCATAATTTCCTATTAAATTCATAATTTCAGCCTATTTTCGGACTAATTTCAAGCCTAAAAATTCAATAAATATTAAAATTATTCAAATAAAAATTTGGGCTACGTAGCAATTACCCATATATCATACACATCCTACACAAAAATTTTCAGCTAGAAACAACATCATATAGTATATTTATTTCACTAATATATATTCGGATGAATTACAGATTTCTTAATGAAGTATATTAAATATTACGAATTTTTCAAAAATAAAAATATCACATGAAAGCATGTCTAAAATAACCTAAGTGTAATTTTTTTCATAATTTTCTGGGCGGATTTACTATTTTTTAGAAATTATTGAAAAACAGGGCAGAAATTTGACCTTAGTGTTCTTGGGTGCTCCGGTGGCCGGCGGCGGCTGGGCGGTTGTCGGACGGCTGGCGCGGTGGGTGGACCGTGTGAGGTTGGCTGGGTTTCACAGCAGATCTACTCTAGGTTAGGTTTCCACACTTTCACTAATTTTTCTGTTTTTTTCTAAATTTGTTTTTTTTTTTCTACGATTTTTTCTAATTTTTCTTTCTGATTTTCTCTGATTCCAAATTGCTAAAACTATCTTGTCTGATGATCTTGGCTTTTTATAGTGCTTCAAAGTCGGTTTAAGAGTTTTTTTCTTTATTTAATTCATATTTTCTTTTCCAATTTCTTTTTTTTTTTATGCATGAGGTGTCCAAATATTATACATTCACCTTTGGAATCAGCATTGCAATTTCATCCTCCTGCCACGCCTCCTTCCAATGTTATTTATTTAATTTTTCTTTTTCTTTTATTAAATAATTACTTAAGTATAAATATTATATGTTAGAATTAATTATTTAATTAATATACTAAGTTATATCTTATGTAAATAACACGTGAAATATATAACTTCACTCATATAATTAAGTTTCTAGCATATCTTTTATTTTTAGGATACATTCTAAAGTTAATTTCATGAATTCAACACAATATATATATAATTACTCAATTTAAAGTTAATTTACGAGTATAATTATTATTTGTACCGGGTATACTAAAAAAATTACGTGTATTTTTTTATAGTAAATTATACTATATTATCTCATTTTATAGCTCAATTAACTTATCTCTAAGTTCTCGTTGTAATCTAAGTTCAATTTTAGGAGTTCTGAACATTTTAGGGCTTTAGTAAATACTCCAATTTCTAAGGGCAAAATTGGGATTTCGAATCATTATTACTAAAATCTAACTTCACTGTAATATCTCGACTAACTTTTTCATTCTAGTTGCAAAGTTTGGGCTCAATTGGATAAGTTACCCTAAAAGCCCTAAATCTAAGCTCGGTTATCCTAAACTCAATTTTGGAAGCTTACAACATGGCCATAATCTCTGACCATAGACCTTTCGTAATGGAATTTTTGTGTTGGTTAGTGTTTATGAAAAGAAGTTTAGAGGATAAAAGGATCACAAACCAAGACCACGAGCATGATTTTGCTTACGGTTATCATAGATATAGCCTAATAAGGAACATAACCATAAACCATGGTCGTGGTCCTAGACGTAAACCCTGAATATGTTTTCCTTCCAAGATTACACTCTTTATTAAATATAATCAACCTAATAACCTAAGTTTAACCAATTTAAGAATTTAAAAAAAAAGATTATGTAGACTCTAAGTTTAGTATTCCTTTATTATTACATGTTCTTTTACTTTCGATAGCTTTAGTCAAATTGAATCAAGCTATTCAGGTACGTGACACTTATGTGTTGCTTGTGATTATTAAGCTAGATTTTATGTTCTTATATATATATACTTAAATTGACTAATTAATTATTCATCTTAAATTATCTTTACTTGCTATTTGTATATGGCTTAGCCTAAGGACCTAAAGTGATAGGTCCCTATAGAGCAACCTCAATGATCCTTGCGATACATTTTCCTTAATAGAGTCTCACTTGGATAGGGCCCATAGTAACATGCACAACATTAGGTTGCTGTAGATGAGACTTCAAGAGGCATGCCTAACATAGGATGTAGAGGAGTCAGAAATGGCACATCCAACATAGGATGTAAAGGGGCCTGAAAAGACATGCCCAACCACTAGGATGTTAAGTCAATTCATGTTGTAATGGAGGTTATAAGGAACTCCATTACAAAATGTATGTTTGGTTAATATAACGATAACTAAATTATTGTGTTAGATTTACCTGCTTGTGTTACGGGTGAATTCCCTCAATCAATTCCATATAGCACTTAGCATTCCTAATCCCATTAAGGAAGGCTAAGTCAGTCCGTAACACACTCACAAAATTTAAAGAGAAAAACTCTATATACAAATTATATTCGCTCAAATGACTAAATGATTACAATTGAGGGGATCTCCCCTATATACACAAGAGGCCTTTCAAGATGGATAGCCAAGATTAATTTCATCTAATGGTTACAATTAAATCCTACTTATCTTTATATTAAATACATCTACCTACCCTACTAACTATGGTACAAAGAATTTGGGATTCTCTAGAATGTTCTAAATACTCTAAAACCTTCTAGATCTTCTAGAATATTTTAGATTATCTAACTTTAGGCTTGAACAAATCTCATAAGTTTAAACCCTTCTGAACAAGTCCATGACATTCTCTCCCATTCAATCCAGCGATACTGTCATCACATTTTCTTCATAGAACTTTTAAATCTTGTCCTGGAATTGCCATAGTGCCTTAAAAGGCTCCCAACTGGCCTTACTTTCTGGCTTTCCAAATAACCATATATTAATGCTTAAGGAAGTGGTTTCATCCTCTTACATACCTATTCGCGATAATCTCTTCAACTTCTTTATCGTACGACTCCCAAAGCCCTTTGTAATATTATTCTGCTTGAGCATATTAACATGGAACACCAGGTGGAATTTCAATATTAAAGATAACTCCAACTTATAAAACACTCGTCCTACCCATTTTACAATGGGAAATGATCCTTCATAACGCCTCATCAATCCTTTGTGTAATTGGCTCTTAGTCCACTGGATCAAGTGTAACTTCATAAGCACTTGATCTCTTACTTGATACTCTATTGACCATCGCTTCTTATTTGCAATCTTCTTCATTCTTTTGATAGCCCTATTTAAGTAAGTCTGAGCTAAGCCTTTGTTCTCTTGTCGTTCCCTTGCAAACTTATATGCTAGCAAACTGTACTTCGTATACCCTAGTGTCACCATATTAGGAGTTAGTAATTGTCTCCCCAAGACAATCTCAAAAGGCCTATGTCCTATTAATTCATTCTTTTGTAGATTGAAAGAGAACCATGCCACATTTAATAACTTAGACCACTCTCGCTAATTTGCACTTACAAAGTGCCTCGAGTAAAGCTCCACTAATGCATTCACCCTTTCCATTTGTCCATCTATTTGTGGATGAAGACTAGTAGAAAAGTTTAGCTTAGAGCCTATATGATTAAATAACTCCATCTAGAATTTCCCGATGAAACGACCATCCCTATCACTTATAATGTTTATAGGTAAACCTCAATACTTCACTATATGCTTGAGGAATAGCCAGGCCACTTGGTCGATTGGGCACTCCCTTGTTACCAAAATGAATATTGTATACTTTAAAAGTTTGTGTACTACTATCATAATAATACCATATCCCTTTAACTTAGGCAAACTCACGATAAAATCTATAGAGACACTCTCCCAAGATTGCTCTGAAATAGGTAAAGGCTCTAATAGTTCGAGAACCAGCCTTTGTTCGACCTTATCTTGTTGACATGCCAGAGAAGTTTTACCATAACTCTTGATATGCTCTCTTAGGTATGGCCAAAAGTACCTTTCTTTAACCAAGGCTAAGGTTCAATGTACTTCTAGGTGACCCATCCATTTAAAATCGTAGCATTCTTTCAATATTTCCCTTTTCAAAGACGATAAGTAGAGAATATACACCGATCGCCCCTTAGTGTATATAAGTCTATCCTTCTCCTAAAATCTCCTTGTTTTACCTTCTTTACATTGGATTAGCAAAACCTTAGCCAACTTATCGGTCTCCAACCCTTCCTAAATCTTCTCTAATAGGTTATTCTCAAGTCTATTAATAGTAGCCAATTCTACCATCGGACTTAAGGCATCTACTAAAACATTCATCTTGCTGGACTTATACTCCATGTCAAATCAAATTCGGCCAAGTAGATTTGCCACAGAGTTTGCTTAGGGGATAGCTTTTTTTGGTTCTAAAAGTAACTATCGGCTACAAACTTCCTATTAAGTAGGTAATGCCTCCAAACTTAAAGGCAATGCACCACAACTATCATTTTTTTCTCATGTACCAAGTATCACCTTTCTACTTCATTCAACTTTCAATACTTAAAGGCTATTAGATGGTTCTCTTGCATCAAAACCTCACCAATGGCATAATCACTAGCATCTATACATACCTCAAATGATTTGTTAAGGTTAGGGAGCGCAAGAATTGGCTCACCAGTGACTACTTTCTTTAAGGTATCAAACGCCTTCTGTTTGTCTTCACTACATTTCCATAAAACATGTATAATACCCCTTACATGCTAAGTAACAGAACCTTAAATTATTGAGATGCCTTTTAGTATAGTGGCTTAAAGTACAGTGAAACTCCAAAGTTAAGCATGTTCGATCTGGGTCAAACTCAAGATGGGTAACCTCATGAGAAATTGCTGCACTAGGAGGTAAAACCGTGTAACATACCACACTAAAGTCAATAATACCTCAGTAGAAGAAGTTCCAATCGAGTTATTACAGGTGGTATTAGAGCACTGTACCAATCAGAAGGGTAAGTCCCTATTTGATAGTGGTTCTAAACCTATATAACGAAACTAACAAAAATGTTGGTTCTGTAAGAAGGATGGATTGTACTAACCCTTATATGCTAGGTAATGGAATTCTAAATCATCGAAGCACCTTTTAGTGTAACGTCTCAAAGTACGTCGAAACTTCGAAGTTATGCATGCTTAGTTTAGGTCAATCCCAAGATAAGTAACCTCCTAAGAAGTTGCTATAATAAGTAACAAAAGTATATGGTGTACCATGCTAAAACGAACAATACTTCTGTAGGAGGAGTTGATACGAATTCGTAGATGAACATACAATCCTAATATCACGCATAACCAAAGAGGGTGGGTTTGGACCGTAAGATGGTCCAAAAGATAAATGGCAGTTAAAGGGTGAGTAGGGGTTACCATGCACTGACGATGGATATGACATATCAACGCCTCACAAGAGCTCGGGTTACACTTAATATGATGCACAAGTATAGCCGAAGGGCATTCGCCACTAGTCTACACTCAATGGGCTAAATAAGAGTAACTCAAGAATAAGTAGAAAAGGACATTTAGCTCGAGAGAGTGAGAAAGTTCAACATATTCTCTATATATTGATGTTTGCGACTATTACAATTTGCAAGTATTTATAGTATCTAATTAGGGTAAGTCCTAGGTTACAAGAAATTATAGAAAAGGATTTTTATTAGTTGGGAAAAGGGGAATAATTTATAGTGGTAGCATTGTAATTGTGCCAAAAGAATATTTGTCAAAAAGGATAGTACGAACATCAAAAAAGACAGCACACAGGTAATTTTGCTCATTCTATGGTCCTAATAATACTATGAGTCGAACAAGGGTGGGTTTTGATTAGGTCTGGTTGGCATTGGTAGTTCAGCAGCTCTGATTGCTGGGATAGGACAAAGGTTAGCTTAAGGAGGATTCACATTCAGGTCGGCCTTAAATGAACGGTTCCTGACAATTGTTAACTCGGCCTCGGAACTGTAGGGTTGGTTGTATCCTGATTTTGGTGCTTGAGCTGATGTGTTGTAATGAGGTCGGCTCGGCATGTCAGATGATATGCTCGGTAGTTTCCTAGATGGTATAGAAAGCGAAGTAGCTCGGCAGGTCGAACTGGAGTAAGCATTGTTCCTTGACACTTAACTCACCTCAGACTACTCAGCAAACCATCTAAGCTAACCCTTGGGTTCGAGAGCGTGTGATCAATCTTTGATCCCTATCAAAAGTTCTGGCCAAGTCATTACAACATGCTTTTTAAGTAGATCTATCAAGAGAGCAACTATTTGAGAATATCTACAAATGAACCTTCTATAATAATTAACCAAGCCAAGAAACGACCTCAATTCAGTAAGCTTAGTAAGTTCTCTCCATTCTCGAATGGCTTGTATCTTCCTTTCAACCATTCTAATCTTCCTCTAGCTTACTACATGCCCAAGGAAGGCCACTTCCTCCTTTGCAAATGTACACTTCTCTAACTTCGCGTACAACTCATTTACCCTTAAGGTTAAAAAAATTGCACGAAGATGTTCTATATGCTCCTCAATAGTCTTTCTATAAATCATGATATTAACTAAGTAAATCACAACAAAACAATCCAAGAAGGGAGCCAATACCCTATTCATGAGAGTGCAAAAAGTAGTCGAGGTATTGGTAAGCCCAAATGGCATAACCAAAAACTCAAATGCACCATACCTTATGATGCAAATGGTCTTGGGCTCATCCCCTTCTTCTATCTATACTTGATGGTATCCCAAGCGTAGATCCAATTTTGAAAAGTATCTTACCCCCATCCAGTTAATAAAAGAAGTTTGATATTAAAGGAATGGGATACTTGTTCTTTATAGTGACTTTGTTCAAGGCCCTATAGTCATTATACATTTGTAAAGAGCCGTCATGTTTCTTCTGGAAGAGAATTAAGGCCCCAAAAGGTGCCTTCAACAATCAAATGAATCATGCTTCCAACAACTCCTTCCATTGTCACCTTAATTCTTCTAACTCTTATAAGGACATATGATAGGGAGCCGTAATAAGAGGCTTAACGCTTAGTTCTAGCTCTATCACATGATCCACTTTCTTTCTAAGAGGTAGCTTCCTCAACAACTCCTTAAGCATAATGTCTTTAAATTCCTCCAACAATTCCCTCACTCGAGGTGGAATTGCCTCTTGACTCCCTATCTCTTCCTCCACTTTCAGGGTAACTAAATACATAACGTCATTCTTTTTTAGGCCCTTAACGAGTTGCATAGCTGAAAGGAATTTAGTGGCCTAACTAGCTTTCCTTGTAAACTTGATATCTTAGCTTAGGAGACAATAAGTGCATCAATATGATCTTAGAAGTCCCTCCTAATCACAAAATCAAAGTTGCCTATGGGCACTACTTTGATGGTCTCCTTCCCTTACCATCCTCCAACATGGAGCTCTATCTCCTTAATAGCTCTAATAGTGGGAACTTCCTTTGCATTCATTGTCTTAAGCCATATCTTAGTTTTCTCTACTTTTAGCCTAAGCTTACTTGTTGCCAGTTCGAAGATGAAAAGATAAGATGTCCTTATGTTAATAAGGGCATTTAATCTCTTGCTAGTAACCATCACCTCGATATACATCAACCCATTTCACTTCTCAATAGCTTAAGATTTCATAGCACTAAGTAGTTGAACATAACCCATTTTAGCCTTATCCTCTTCATCTGAGCTCTTATCTACCATAAGTGCTACTGACTGATATTTTTTTGGGCATTCGTTGGTATAATGGGGGGCATTACAAAAATAGCACTATAATTCTCAAGGCTTTCATTGTTCCCCATCCTTTCCTTTGCGAGTCCTTCCCTAATTACCATCTTTCTCTTCTATCTTAGCCTTCCCCCTTGAAGAACTTCCACTCTTTTTCTTCTTAGCTCCCCCCTTCAACCTTCTCATTAAGGTCTTGGATTCCATTTTCTTGAACTCTACTAGGGCTTCAATAACTATTATGGCCTTAAAAATGTCTTCTACTCCCCTTTACTTCAACTCCAATTTTTCTTAGGGCTTTAAGCAATCCAAGAGCATTACTAGAGCATACTTTTAGTTAAGGTTTGAGATCTCCAGCATTAACTCTGAGAATTTCTTAACATATTGCTTTATGTCACCCTTACAAGTCAGGTGATGCAATTTCACCTTTACTTCCTTAGCAAATTTTTCAAAGGAGAATTAACCCTTCAACTCTTATATAGAGCTAGCCCATGTATTGATATCATTTACCTTCCTACACCACCATACCATAGTAGTCTTTCAAATACATGGCAGCAATACGTATCTTCTCAACATCGTTTAAGATACTGACAACATTGAAATATTGCTCCACTTCCTACAAGAAGTTATCTACTTCCCAAGCAAACCACGTCCCATTGAAATGTTCCAATTTGGGAACGTCAACCCTATGAGTTAGCTAGATGGCCATTCCATTTGTCATAGCAACTCTACAAGCCATCAATTAGGTCTTGAGATCTTCAATCTCCTGATGCATGGCCATCACCACAGCATCTGTAAGCCCTAAAGCCAAGCCAAGCCAAGTAACCATAGGTTTGAGCTTAAAACCCAAGGTTTAAGCATAATAATTGGTAATTACCGAAAAGGCGAAAAGTGTAATATAATAACTAATAAATTACTAGAGATAGATTATATGTATACTAAAAATTTTAGAATGACCAAAATAATATTTAGGAATGTTCACGTGTACCCCACATGTATTTACGTGTAGATAAAAATACTCGTAATTACTGAAATTGGCCGAAAACTAAGTAAATAATTAAAGAAAAATATAAAATAATTCTGGAAAAATCAGAAGAGGATAAGCTGTAACAAGATCAGGTCGTGGTCAGAAAAAGAAAAAAATAACCAATAAGAATTGGACAAATAAAAAGCCAAAAATCAAGGAATTAGGGCAAAATCCCATCAAATTAATGCACATTAATTACTAAAATTGTCTATAAATAAGGAAAAATTTTCTAGAAGTCATTTGGTCAGTTTAGGATCTGAGAAAAATCAAAACACTGAAAAAATCGAGAGAAAATCTAGAAAAAAAAAAAAACTGTGCAGATTAGCCAAGTGAACTAAAACCACCACCCACCACCACCTGGGACCGAACCACCACCACCAGGGACCGAACCACCACCACCACCCTACACTAGAACCACCGCCTGGACCGGCCGACAACATTGGACTGGGTTTGGACGGCCAAAAAACTTCGAACCGGTTAGTCATTTATTCACCC
Source organism: Lumnitzera littorea (assembly GCA_024138015.1). Taxonomy (NCBI): domain Eukaryota; kingdom Viridiplantae; phylum Streptophyta; class Magnoliopsida; order Myrtales; family Combretaceae; genus Lumnitzera; species Lumnitzera littorea. The sequence goes on from JAMXBB010000004.1 coordinate 7,655,842, forward strand.
GATTTTTGTATAATTTTGTAAAATTATTTATTTTGCCCAGAAAATTATGAAACTTGTTATTCTGAGGTTTTATTGTATGTAGATCTAGAGAAAAATATTAATTTAGTTTAATTATGTCTGGAAATATAGGTTCCTTAACAAATTGTTCAAAACCGAGCATGATTAAACCGGAAAATAAATAAGCTTAGGAGTGTAGTTTGGAGCTCAAAATTTTTCTGTAGGATTCTCATATGATGTAGAACAGTGCTATGAAGCCATTTTCTTAAAATTAATTTTCGAAAATTTTAAGTTAATTTTTAGCCCTAAAATGATGGTAAAATTAGGTGATTTAGGGTTAATTAGGTGATTAAGATGTTAATTACTGATTGGGATATTAATTATATGTTTAGGGAAGTTAATCTCTGCAGTGGAACCCTAATCCTAGCCTTTGGGTACTAAGTATGGTTAATTAGGAAAATTAGGTAAGTAATATAATAAATTAGTAATAGGTGAAAATGTAAATTAATAAATCTAAAAAAAATAGGGTTATTTAGATAATATTATAATAGAAATCAGAAAAATAATAAATCTGAAATGACATTTAATTTTAAGTAAATATCTCAAAATGTAAGATTTTTATACATCGGGAATAAATCTGATACCTCAATTAGGGTTAGCGTGTACCGAATAGTTTAGAATACCAAAATTACGACCCAATAGGATATTTGAATACCCGAGCGTAATGTGATTAATGTCACATTGGGATTCGAGCCTAATTAAGACTTAGGAATTAAAACTAGAATCTAGTTTAGGAACCGAACCCCGAAATAGAGTACAACGAATCATTAATACGTTATAGGTATACATGAGGAAAATGAGTTACATTATGAATTAGAATAAGAATCCATAAAATATAAGTACTAAAAGGACCTATTTGTATTATAGGACACCTAGAAACAAATCAGCTCGCGACTAAAGGATCGAGCGATCGAGTAAATTCAAGTAAGTTGGGTTATTGCTTATTGTAATAGAGTACTAGTTTTGTAGTACTCGGAGACTTAAGCTTGTATATGGTTGTGATTGTAAGTAGCTTGCGCATATGTTTGATGTATCTGAATTCGTGCTGAAGTTTCTATTGTGAATGGTTTTGTGACTGATTGAATTGGTATGAACTTGTTTGAACACCCTAAACAGAATTTAATCTTAGTCGACCCTAATAACCAAAAAAATATCATGCATTGCAACCCGTTAGGGGATTATAGGATTCTCCAACCAAATACCGACCCCTTCAAAAGGGATAGCGCAGGATTGCAAAATGGTCCCTTCTTTATCCTCAGTCAAATTAAGTGACAGGAGAGGAGGTCGCGGTGGGGGTGAAGTCAATGGTTCAAAGGTAGTCACGGGAGGAGCGTGGTCTCCATTGTACAAGCCTGGGTTTGGTTGTAAGCTGCTGCATAACATGAAACTCCTTAACCCGGATTGGAGCGGGTGAAATTTCTCTGATTTCACAACGGACCGGACTACGTTGTGCGATGACACTTGATTGATGCATTGCATGAAAATAATTGTTTGATAACCCTGTTTGTGCTTGTATGCATTCATGAGTCTCCAATTCAACTTACTGAGCTGTAGTTGCTCATACCCTTATAGATCCTTTTGCAGGTTCTGATTTGTGATCACTTCAAGTACTATGCCGCCCTACAATTACCCAGAGGTTAGTCCGTTTGAAGCCAGGGGTGTGAGGACCAAGTTACTTAATATAATGTATGACTAGAGTGACCATGTAATTAGGAATGAAAGACTAATAGTTATTATGTAATCTAGTGAACTGTCATGTTTGTGTAAAACTTTCTGGGAAGCTCTGTGGAGACTTATATATATATATAATTATAAATGTTTATTAGAAATTATGATATTTATCATAATTGTAGTATAATTATTAATCGAACTGTTTACTTCAAAGCGAGGAGTCGTCGATGCCTTGTGTAGATTATGTCTATGGTAGACACTGTGAGGCCAGTTACTATCATAGAATGGTTTACACGGCAGGACTGTTACGACTCTGCGACTTTGAGTCGTAACATCATCTATTTTAGCTTTATAAGCCTTTTCTTTAGTTTTCAAAGCCGTGACTTGGGCTTGGAGTGCTTTACCCCTCTCTTCAATAGCATTATCACACTGTCTAATGTAAGCCCTGTAATCCAGTGTTTAAAGTTTGGTTCGTAAAATTTAGGATAATCAGATAAATTATCCGATCAAGCCCAAATTTTACGACGAAATTAGGAATATTAGTAAAAGTGCTCCTATGAATTTAGATTTAGAGAAAACAAATAATAAAATAATTAATTATTATAATATTGAATTATATTTATATTACCCGTTATTTATTGAAAATGCGTAAAACAAGTTTCTATGATTAACAAAACTATAGATAAATTATATATACACTAAACATCATAAAATAACTCAAATAATACCTAAGAGTATTTATTTGTATCATATATGTATTTATATGTATGTAAAAATACACGAAATAACTTAAAATACCTTAAAATATGCTAAAATAATGCAAATTAATTAAAGGAAATTCATAAAAATTAAGGAAAAATCAAGAAAATGATAAAAACATGTGGAATTATCTAGAAATGAGTCGTGGCAAGCTAAAAATTAAAGAAGAAAATTAACCAATAGAATTAAACCAACTAAAGTGAAAAAAAAAAAAGAGATAAGGATACATATCAACCAAAAATCAAAACAAAACCCTAAAACACTACTATAAATTCAAATCAACCCAACCAAAAATCATTTTAATCAGTTGTGAGTTCAAGAAAAATAGAGAGAAGTTGAGAAGAAGAGGAAAACCAATTTTTTCAAAAATATACAAAATAGTGTGTATTTAAGGCATTATAAGAGAACCCATACTCAAACAGTACTTGGGATGAAACCAAATCTACCACCACATAGTGGACCCCATGCCTGGTGGTGCTGATAAGGCCATGGTGGCTGGCAGTGGTTGGCGATGGCCGAAGCTAGTAACGCTAGTGAGTCCGATTCTCCTTTCAATTTTACTTTATTTATTAAAAATATTAAATAATTATGGAAAATTATGAAATTTATTATTCTAAGATATTTTTTAATTTAGTTTTGAAAAAAAATATTATTTTGATAAAATTAAGTCCCGTGATATATAGTGTTTAAAAAACCCTTAAACCCAAGCTTATTTTCGATTTAGAAATAAATTATCTTAATAGTGTAGTTTTAACCTCAAAATTTTTGTGTAAACTATTTAGAATATATATAGCAGTACTATAAAGAGTTTTTCTTCAATTTAATTTTATTAATTTTTATTTAATTGTTAAGCCTTAAAATCATGCATAAAAGGTAATATTTAGGCTTAATTTTGGTAATTTAAGGTTAATTTGATAAAAATACTAATTTAGTATGTATTTAGGTATCTTTAGATGATAGTTGTTTATGTGGGATGATATTTGTGGAGTTTGAGGTATTGGTTGTATGTAATATGCAGTAAATAAGTATAAAAGAATAATAGGTAAAATGGTATATTTAAGTTAATTTTATAATTTATGGTGTAATTAAATATTTTAAGAAGTTAGATATTGATTAAGGATGGTATTAGTGATGTTGGAAAGGTTAGATATGTGTTAGATGTGTAAATTAGGAAACAATAGATAATATGTAGAGGGAAATTAGATGAGTAAAATAAATTAGATTAAAATTGATAATATTATAATGTTTGGAATATTACATAAATCTAATTTGGAATGTGAAATTAGGAAATTATGTGAAAAATATAAGTAATACTCACATTAGGAACAAATTTAGTAGTTAAACTAGAAATACAGTATACCATACTAACTAAAATATGGGTTAGAAACTAAAATAAAGATTTAGAATATCTAAGTATAGTTAGATGAATTTCACATATTGGTTTGGGAGGAATTCTTGGGATTTATAAATAAAAACAATAATTAGAAATTAAAACAAAACTTAATTTAGAAATCAAATCAAAAACTAATTTAGTAACAGGAAATATAGAACTTAAATAATGGAGTAAAATTATAATTTTAAACTAAAAACTAAAGATTTAAATCTTATACACATACACACATTTGTATGAGAAATATGTTAAAATGTAGATAATTTCTAAATCAGAAACTAATTTAGAAGCAAAATTAGAATTAATATTAATATAAGTATAATAAATAGTAAGTCAAAAACTTAAACCAAAGGTTATACTCATCAAATAAACCATAAGAAAAAAGTTAAAAGGCATTTAAAAGATTTACAAACAAAGGATAATAAAAAGAAAAAAAAAGTAAACTAAAACCTAATTTAGAAGCTGAAATCATAATCAAAATAAGAAGTAACTTTGAAACCGGGCTAAATAAGGAAAATAATCCTAAGAAACTTAGACCTAAATCACTAAATATAAAAAGATCATAAACTAAAGACAGTCATAATTTAAATTATAGAATAAAACCTATCTATGGTAGTTATGTGGAAATTAAAACAACATTTATACTATATGGATTATTAGAGATGGCCTATGCAAGTCGCATCTTGAGTAAGCAAGCAGGAAGTCCAAGTAAGTCAGGATCGATGCTTTATTGTATCTTGGAGTACTATTTTATAATACTTGGAGGCTTGGAATTATATTTGTTAGATAATTGATTGTGTGCATGTTAGTGTGTGTGTGTTTCTGGATTTGATTACATGATTCTAGTTTGATGTTCTGGATTGAAAGTTGCGTAATTTATATGAAATGCCTGAGCACCTTAAACCGAATCTAACTAAATATATGACTTGTAAGTCTAAGACGAACTTGCATAACAACTCATTAGGGAAAACGTTTAGGGTTCTTTAACCAAATACTAAGCTCTTTGAAAGCGATGGCATTGTATAACATAATGGGTCTCTTCTTCATCATTAGTTGAACTAAGTGATAGAACAAGAGGTCACAGTAAAAGTGAAGTCAATAGTTCAAAGATAGTCACGGGAGAAGTAATGATTCTATTACACAAGCTTGAGTTTAGTCATAAGCTATTGAAATGTACGCTAAACTCCTCAACTCGGATTAGAGCAGACAAAATTTCTCTAATCTCACAACAAATTAGATAACGTCAAACAATAACATTTGCTTGTACATGCATTGTATTTAACTAATTTGGTTAATAACCCTATTTGTATTTGATGTATAGTTTTAAGTTTCCATCCCAAGTTACTAAACGGTTGGTTGCTTAGATTCCTATAAATGTTGCTGCAAGTGCTAGTTAGGAAGTAGTCTATATTTACCTTGAAGTTAGTAATTGTTGGATCCGAATAAATGCGGAAATAAATCTGAAGAACAAATATATTTCTAATGTCTTAGTTTTTATTTTATAATCTTCCATTTTCAAATGAAATATTACTTAAGTAATATAATACAATGAAATCTTGTAAACATTAATTATAATATATACTAAGATTCAAATATTACAAATTTGTTTAATTTGTCTTAGCTTTTATTTTATAATCTTCCATTTTCAAATGAAATATTACTTTAGTAATATAATACAATGAAATCTTGTAAACATTAATTGTAATATTTGAATCCTAGTATATATATATATACACTCATACTTTCTTAGGTAAATAACTTGTTTAATTTGTAAACTGTTTACTTCAAAATAGATTAATCATAGACACCTTGTGTAAATTAGGTCCAAGATAATAGTTATAAGATCAGCTCCTATCCTAGAATGGTTTGCACGATAGGACCATTACAACTCTACTGCTTCAAGGCGTGACACTTAAGCTCTTCAATTGTCGGATTCAATGCCCTTGCAACTTGCCTCAGAGTTCTTCCTCCATTTCCTTAAGATTGTCTTGTGACTCATTAAATTGTTCATTGGCCTCAATAGTACTCAACTCTACCCTATCCATCATATAAAGGAAGGAGTTTAGCAAGCCCTTAGACTTAGCCTTCTACCTAGTAACGCGTTGATCCTCCTGGTCAGCTAACTCCTCAACCAACAAAGTGTTGTTGTCTCTTCCTAATGATATCTTCTCCACTCATACTCCCTCTCATAGGCTCTTATACCACTTGTCACAAGCGAATTCCCTCAATTGATCTCGTACTGCACTTAGCGTTCCTAACCCCTCTAAAGAAAGCTAAGTTAAATTATAACACGCTCACAAAGTTTAGAAAGAGAAACTCTATATGCAAATTGTATTCAACCAAATGACTAGATGATTACAACTGAGGAGATCTCCCCCATATATACAAGAGGCCTCTCAACATAGATGGCTAAGATCAATTCAATCTAACGATTACAATTCAATCCTATGTACCTTTACATTGAATACATCCATTTATCTTACCAACTATGGTACAAAAAATTTGGGATTCTCTAGAATGTTTTAAATACGCTGGAACCTTCTAGATCTTCTAGAACATTTTTTATTATCTAGCTTTAGGCTTAAAGTTTAGACCCTTCTAAATAAGTACTTACATCTTAATGTACGTAATGTTATGTATGATTACTCATGCATATGTGGTTTTGTGTTACGTACTAAGCTTTAGCTCACTTCTTATATTTTTCAAATATAAGAAACATTAATGCACATAATGACTAAAGTTATAAATATGCTTGTTACTACCTTTGGGATAGGAAGAGAGACAACTATCCTTGTTACTTGTAGTATGACCTAGGAAAATTTGATAAATCAAAACTTTAGTCATGTTTGCTTAATAATTATTATTTGAGAAATAACTATTATAATTAAAATAAATTATGACTTTATCTGAGAAACTTAAATTTATGAGAATATCTATGGACTATTAAAGGAATATTTTTGTAGATTATAATTATTTATACCCCTAACATGTCATTAGAGGCTAATGACTTATGGCATTCTGGGTTCTAAGGCATTATAAGTTTATAATGATCTTAGCATAATTAAGCAAAGTTTAAACTTATCAAGTTACTAATTTTTTTTTTTTTTTACCAATTATGTTACAGTTTGGGGAGAGGGGATTCAAATCTTAATCCATCCTAATGGGAGACTAAAGGTAATATCACCAAACTACAACAATCTTGACAACTACTAATCAACTTGACTTAAACATTTCAAGCTCAATTTGGCTTCGATTGAACTCTGGCTTTAAATTGATTATCTTCATTAGACTTAATTACACCCCTTAATTTGGTTATTGAAATAAATAAAGTAAGAAAAATATTTTGTGGTAATTTCATTATTTTAATAGATTTATAAATGTGCTAATTTACTAAATCTAAAAATAAACAACCACATAGAATATATATTAAATAAACAATAATCATTGAATTATAGGTACGATCTTCGGTGGTTCTTTTGAAATTACAAAAGAAGCTCTCTAACCCATCCTCCTAAATTAAAATCTTAGCATTGGTAGCTTTGTCTTAAATTGAAATTAAACCATTGTTGAACTCAAAAATTTTTCATTTCCTTTGATTTTGATTTATATTAAGTCCAATCTATTTAATATAAATCATTGGACAAGAAATTAAAGAAAACAAAATTTTTTTAAAAGTTTGTGAAAAATTATTTGAGAGTCAATATCGACCACAATAAAAGGAAAAAGAGTAAGAAATGGAAAAACGGGTTAAAATCAAACGAATGAAATGATTTTAACCTATTGAGGAACCAAATACCTTGGGTTCAAGGACTAAAATTTTAAAGATTAAAATTAAGTTATCGAAAGCAAATTTTTCAAAAAAATAAAAGGATTTTGATAAATGTAAAGGAAAAGCATAATTATTTTTACTTTTGAAAAGTTTTATTATACTTTGTTTATTATTTTCTTCTATTTCAACAAATATGTTGGTTTTTTATGGCCATTTTTTAAGGTTACACAAGTAGGATTTGTCATAACCTGGAGAGGGGTCAAGTCATGGCAGTACCGTCGTATAATACGTGAAAATCCAAGATTAAGCACAAACTTTAATTAAAGGCCTTTGGCATACTACACTGGGTATTTCAGAATTACAACCTTCTCCTAATAACTAACATCAAGTAATAGCAAAACACATAAATTAAAGTTACAGCTTTCAATTAATACTAACACAACGTAAATAAAAGGGAATAAAAAGTTTTTCCCCTAAGGTAGTCATACAATATTAAAGTAAGATAACTGGAGTAATTTAGGATACTTAACAACTATAAATACTTAATAAGTGAAAATTATAGAGAGTCCATATATATAAACAAATGGTTTGCTCGAGCTCGAGCTTTCAATTTCTTCACATACCATATCTCTGACTGACACAACTGACCTCGGGCATCCTGCGGCTTGGCTCCAGCCATAAATACTGCTGCAATAACAAACTATAGGGTAAGGGGGGAGGTAAGCTCAATTACTTAGTGAGTAACCTTCCTACTCTACAACAAGCAATATTAAGTAAGTTATCATTCAAGCGTATGAATACATGGTCAAACATATGCAATGAAATATTATATACAGTTTGCCAGTAATTATATACAACATAGTTTTAACGCTCATCGTTGCTCGAGTTAGGAAGTATTTTGATACTTTAAGATCTAGGTATCCATATCCAATTCAAAGTTTCTTGTTATCAATATCACCCTCAACAGTAGACATGGCACAACCTTAAGCAGAAGGTGGCACTTTCCAGAGCTAAATAGTTCCCAAAGGTCGAGGAGGAACATATCGCATGAAATATGTCGTACGATAACAATTTTCAAAATACAATGTAGATCCAACCAAGCATGATCCCTCGTTCTACTGCGTGATATTGATGCCCTTATTATCATGTTATAAGATGTAATGCATATCTGGTTTAATTAGTGGTCATGCATTTATTAGCTCCAGTTCATGGGTGACCAATCAATATATACAAACACTCCAAGATCCTAAGTTCTAATGCAGCAAGCATCTAACTTTATATTAACTTAAGATATTTTGCAAACAAGTCCAATCATATCAAGCACATACAATACCCCATATACCTCAATCATGCAACAAATTCAATTATCTGATATGATTAAATAGTTTGCTAACTACAAGTACAAACAAGCAAAGAGGGGGCGGTATACTCACTCAGCCATGATGCTCAATAGTCCCAATAATCCTCTATCATGTCAAAGTCAAACTCCTCGTCCCTTAAATAAGATCATTAAGGTCTATGAGTATTCTAATTGCATTAGTTAACTAGGCTTACCACTTGCCAACCTAGAGTTAGTTGTTTTCATAATTCGGATATATCTTCCTTGTTTTAGCTCAATTTTCTGTGATCTTATAATCGTTTTCATCATTTTTGAATTTTCTTTTGTTTGGTGAAATTATTTTTAAGTTTCTAGATCAGCAAGTTTTCGGTTTGAGCCTTTCAAGGTCATGAGCCTAAATGGTGAGTTGGGTCACTTTAAGGTTTGGGCTTAGTTTGGGTCTTAGGTTTGGCTTTGACTTTGGGCTTTATATTTAATAATCTTGAACCTACTTTTAAGTATTTTAAATGGGATTTTTCTGCCCAACACCTTAAAATTTTAAAGTAGGCCTTGGTAATACTCTTATAAGTCAAAATGGGCCTTTTTACTAAGTTTAGGACTCTAAATTGCTAAGGGACATATGGTGGGTGTTTTGAATGGGCCTTTAGGTTTTGTAAGCCTTTTAATTAAATTATTCTAAGCTTTCTAACCTAAGGTTCAAATTTGGTCACTTAGCTACATGGGCTCTATAGTTGGCTTTTTTGGGCTTTATGTGTCTAAATCACTATTTAAGGTCTTGGGCTCAAGTCTACTTGCCTTATTGGGCTTAAGCCCAATATTGGACTTAAGTTTAGCCCAATTTTAATATGTTTACATATTTGGACATTAATGTCTTTAAGGCTATTAACACCATTCTTAAGCCTATAATCACTAACTAAGCTAGTTTAGGTTCTTAACTATACTTTAACCTATTTAACTTGATTAATTAAGTTCTAAACCATGCTTAACACTAAATAAACATGTCATTAAGCTAATAAACAAGAATTTCCAAATCTGGTGGGATCATGCAGGTGGCGGCCATGAGTTGTTCCTAAGATCTAATCTTCCATTTTCATGCAACACTTGATTTTTATGGTGTTTCTACTTAAGTAACCTAAGTTTCTACTAATCTAAAACCATAATCACTTCATAAAAGTGTGTGAAAATGTTGTGAGAGAACATTTAAGGGGTAGCGTGCATGGAAAATGAAGATCCTATCATCTTATTTGATGATTTACTACTAAAACTTACACTACTTAGTCTATTTGTGCTATATCTTCTACTAAAAGTAGTTTTTCTTTTACTTATCTTTGTTTGTCCTTCTTGAAAAACCTTAAAACTTGTAGAGATTTGTTGTGAAATAAGTTTCAACAAAAGAAAAAAAAAACATTAGTATCTAACATGATCTTATAAGAAAACTAGGGAAAACCTAGCTTAAGTTCTTACCGAAGTAAGGAATGGAAAGCCTTCTTGAGTTGAGTGTATCGTGAGTTTAAGTGTATGTGTGAGGGTATGAGTGTGTCGGTCAACAAGGGGGATGTGTGTATGGTGCGTGGGGCTTAGTGGCGATGGTTTTGGTGAGGTGGTGGTAGCGATAAGGTAGTCGGCGATATGGTGTGTAGGTATTACCAAAAAGAGAAGAAGGAAGGGGTTTATGGCTTGAACTTTGAGAGAGAGTTTTTAGATGTGTTTTAGGGTTTGTGAAACAACAAGAAATGAGGAAAGGGGAGGGTGGCTAGACATGGAAATGGAGAGAGAGTAAGGGACAAAACTTGGTTATTTAGGGAAATCAAGGACAAGGTTTAAAGTTGGAACCATGTACGATTATGATTTTTACCAAATTAGTTAAGATCTTGTCCCCTTAAAGTATAAGATATTTTAAAAGGGGATTAAGGGTTTGTCTTTTAGTCCTTAATCATGTTTAACTTGTAGCTAATTAAGATGTAATAGGGTTAGTTATGGATTAGGATTTGATTAATGTAATTGATGGTGATTAAGCATGGTTAGGCTAATGAAGTGCAATTAAGATGCATTTAGGGTTTTGTTAGACTTTGACACAATACTTTAGCTAAATCAAATGGTCTACACATGTACATAAGGTTTTCTTAAGATTTGGTGCTCGTTTATAGTAATTTGATTCGTGTATAAGCTTGAAAGTTAAGGTTTCTATCGTTTTGTGATATCGATCACTTGTATTGAGTGATTCAACCTTACTAATAATGTTTATTTATGGTGTTAAGATATTTGATCTCTTAATTAGATTTAGATGATCATTTTAGGGTTTCGTTATCGTCCTAGGGTTTATTAAGCATTAGGATCACTAGGGTTCTTTCTTGTTTAGCTAGATTTTTAAGACTTACTTTAATCAAGGTTTTTGGTTAAACACTTAGGATTCGATTCTTTTACCTAGGTTTTATTATTACGTTTGGATGGTTCGAAGGACTATTTGAGGACTCTTTTATCTAATTCCGCTTTTGGATTGTTGAAATTTCGTAGGGTTTACAGGATTTTTCTACATCCCATCCTTGTTTTTTAGGAAATCAATCCTATCCTTAATCTCACCATTAATTTATATTTTTTTAAATTTGAACCATTATCGAGCTTGATTTTTTTTTCCTGATTTTTATAATTTTTCCCTAAACTAATCAATATTAAATTTTATCCGTTTAATATTAATCCTTAACTAAAGTTTAAAAAAAACCGGTTCTTTTATTTTTTAAAATGTTTTGGAGTTGCTACCCAATTAAAATCGGAAAAAAGAGTTAAATTATAACCAATTAGGTAGATTGGTTATAATATAGCTACTGATCTTTTGATAAAACCAATTTTATCAAACGGTTTTGAAAATTAAAAGATCGAGTCTAAGGGTTAAGTTTTTAAACTCTTATGAATACCATTAACTTTCTAAGTTTAGATTTAATTTCTCAGAATCACCTTTTAAAAATTGACATTAAATAAATTAAAAACTAAATTGAGTAATTTGAACTAGAGTGGAAAAACTATTTTTTTTATTTTTTACTTTGCTCCGGAGATACTTATGTACTCACTATTTAAGATTAGATATACGTAATTCTTTTCGAAAACATTAGTGGGTTGGTTGATTTTAGTAAGGAAAAAGGTCAAGTTCACCTTTTCTTTACCCGATTTGATATTAATTAAGGAAATTCTCTAAATGGTCATAATCAAAGTTTTATTTATGAAAAATTCTAAAGAAAATCCTAATTTTGAAAAGGTTGATTCATTTTTCTTTATTCGAAAAATAATTTTTCCTAAGTCATAAAATAAATTTCTTATTTATTTGCTTATTTTATTTTATCTCATTTTTGTTCTTTTATTGTATATTTTTTATTTGAGTTTTAACTAAGATAATAAAAATTTAAAGCTACTCTACCTTTTTTCTTTTTATTTTTTTCTTCTTTTTTTCTCCTTTTTCTTTCATATTTTTTTTTGTTTGGTTACAATTAGTTACAAGAATAAATAAATCAATGAAATAAAAAAAAATTAAAGAAAAAAACCAAAATCTAACGTAGGGCCAAACCAAAGCTTTGCACGTGGGTCGAATTTAGAGCTCACGGTTCGAGTTAGTTGAGTTGGGTCAGTTCGCGAGTTAGATTCGAAACTTAAACAAGAAGACCAATAGCTTCAATGACGATCTATGGCAGCTTCAGGTGATTATTTCAAGCAAGTAAGACCACTTTACGTATTTCTTATTTGGTTTAATGGGTCTAGGAGTGGTGCCATAAGCTACGGTAGTGGTTTGGTGGTTGTTTAAACTTAGCCATCGATGGTAGGTGCTTGGGTAGTGCAGTTAGGCGAACTTTGATGCAAGAAATGAGTATAGTTTGGGGTTTTGAGAGTCATTATTGCTCATGGTATAGTTGGCTCGCTTCTATAGCCACCAAAAGTAGTGGTTTTTTAAAGAGAGAATGGGGTGCGATCTAGAGAGAGAAGATGATGTTGAAGCTCTTATGGGAGTGATTCCGCTATTTTCTTATACTCCACTAGCCTTACGATGTCCCTATTTGTATTCTTACAACTTGAAACAAACATGGGAACCTTTGAATTGTATTGAATTTGAAAATTTTTAATAAATGGGTGTTAACTAAAAAAGCTTGAATTTAACACAATTTGGTGTAAAAAATTGTTCAAAATGTGATCCTCATATCATTTGATTGCTTACTTTGGTCATTAGAAACTTCGATTCTTAATGTTAATACTTAAGTCATGGAAATTGATCTTGAAGGAAAATCCATGTTTTCATGTTTTTTCCAATCCTTTTTATTCAATTTAATTAGGGCAATAGATGAATTTAGATGCAAAATTAGTAGGGTTCGAAACTAGCCTACTATACAATTCCACCATTAATTTGGGTGGAATTATGTGGAAATCACACAAAAAGGTGGCTTAAACACAAGCCATCGAGTTTGTTTCTTGCTTGGAGATGTTGGGGAAAAGGCAAGAAAATGTGAGAAACAAATAGAAAAACAATACCTAAGCATGTGCTGGGCACATAGGGACACACCCAAGCTGGCACGTGCAAGGCAAAATTAAAATGTAGGCACTAATTTTAATCAAAGGGCCTTCAACCTTTGACTTTATTTCACGAACTAAGTTTAATCCTGGTACAATCTCCCTTCCCCTCCTTGTTTTTTTCTTTTAAATAAAATAATAAAAATAACTAAAAAAATAAAAGAAAAACAAAAATGAAAATAACTAAAGCATAAATCTTAGTTTCCCTTATCTATTTTTCTAAATTCCTTTGTTTTTTTTATTTTTTTTAATTTACATTTAAATTTTCTATTTTTTGTAATTTTTTCTAAATTTTCTTTTTCTTTTTTGTATTTTTCTAAATTAGGACCCTTATTCTATTCTAAAAAACAAAATTAGAGGGGGCAAAGATAAGGTATTTATAACCATTAAACATATTTTGAATTTAACGATTTAAATCTTAAAAATTGTAAACGACCGACTAGATGGAGGGCTTGATTGATCTTGCTAAGATGGAGATCGAAATTGGAGAGGCTCCCACCTATGTACCTGTTGTTTGAAATTAGGCCAGCTCAATTCAATTTTTATTTTTATTTTATAAAATTTTAGTATATTGATTCATTTCATGAAGAGTTGTATCTTTTTATTCATGAAAAGCTATGATAATTTATGAAGAGTTGTGTCCTTTTGTCAAAGAGTTATTTCATTTCCTATGGCTTGTGACAGTTGAATTATTTCATAAAAGCTTCATAAATACTGGACTAATACCATTATCTATCTTATCTTTATTTTGTATCCTTTTAAATCTAAACCATTGAATAAATTGTGAATTTAACAGTTTAGATTTTAAAAAATGAAAATTAGTGGTTAGATAAAGGGCAGAACTAGTCTCACCAAAATAAAGGATGGGATAGTAAAATCTCCTATAAATACTATACTAGCACTATATATCAAAGACGCACGATGAATTATCTTTTGAGTCTTTCTTTATGTTCATACTTATGCATTTTGTAAGTTTAAATTATAATTTTTTAATCACAAAATCTACTTAACGAGGTTTGTGCCTTAGTATTGCTTAAATCTTTGTTTGTAATGCTATCTTATCAAGCATAAGGTTTAAATTGGCCAAAACCCTTCACTCTCATTTAAATCTTGAAATTTTCTAGATTTGGTAAAATCTTCTTCTTTTTTCTTTTCATCTCTCCTTATATCACGTTTAATAAATAGGAATAGACTAAAATGAGTTTGAATGGGATTGGAATATAATGGAATGAAATGATAAACCTTTTCCATTGTTTGGAAATGCACTTGGAATGTAATGATTAAATGTGTCAAAAGGATTAATTGTAAAAAAAATCCTTAATACTATTAATGAGGATTCTACCCCCTCAAAAGCATAATTGAATTCCTCCTTAAAGGTGTAATCCATGATTCCATAAAATCATAATTTTGTCTTCAAATTATATTTTTGAAAAAGGAATGGAATTCAGAATCACAATTACATTTCGATTCATTTTCATATACCTAACGTGACATTAAATGAGTTAAAGAGAAGAGATCAATCGGGTTATGAGGTGTGGGGTAGATTAATTCTAACTAATTGTTGTGATGATTATTCTCATCAATAAGTGGTTAGAATTTAAGAAGTACATCAAATATAAATTAAAGATGGAATCCACAATTCCATAAAATCGTGATTTTGTTTTCAAATTACACTTCCAAAAACGGTATAAAATTCAAAATCAAGATTATTTATTTTCATATATCAAATGTGACAGTAAATGAGTAAGAGAGAAAGAGATCAACTAGGTATGAGGCAATTAATTCTAACTAATTGTTATGATGATTATTGTTGTCAATAAGTAGTTAGAATTTAAGAGCTACAACAATGGAGATTAAGACTTATACCTTAACATTAATATCATTCATGCCATTTCTTCTTCTCCGTATCCATTAAGGTAAACTTCCATCACTGCACTTTCATTCCTTGACTCTTTTAACAATAAACCAACCTGAAAATACAATCCACATGGCCCCATAGACATCATTAAACCCAATCTTTCATACATTTACTTACACCCTTTCATTTCATTTGTCAATCACACTCAATTAACCCTAAAATTTTTACCCAGTAACACTTATTATCAATTACCTGGTTAGAATTCGCACCAATTTGACATTGTCTACCAAGTTGTAGTAAATTCCTCAAGTTATTTGCGTGTTTGGTACCCTTTAGCTTATTGTGATCGACTAGTTTGTTGTAGAAACTAGTACTCTTATCAATCTATTTAAGTCCGACAAATTATTATGGCGAATCACCATCAATTTAGTTCATGGTGAGTCATTGACTTATCAAATTTTAGCGATTTGTCTTTAGAAGACTTTTCCTTTTAAAGTTCATTCATGAATTCATTCCCAGTAGATCTCACATTCACATAATTATATCAAGTACTTGGTGGAAGTTATAAAATCTGATTTTAAATCAAAATTCATTGTAATAAGTAATATAAAACTTACATTGGTTGGCCTGAGCTCAAGGTGGGCGACCATATCATGCCTAGAAGCTAAGGCCCTATCGATAGGAGGTTGATCGAATTGGAGGCACTGGCAAATGGTTATCAGCGGTTGTCATTAATGACCAAACAGGGATGACCAATGGTAGACCACACCATTTTCTTTCTTTTTGCTGATTTTTGCAAATATATTTGCTTAAAAATATTTTTTAACAATAATATAAAAACTTTATTCAATCATCGATAAAATGCTTTTAAATAAAGAGTGATCTCTTGTTTAAATAAAATCAATCCTCTACCTAAATTATCCAACCAAAAGAAATCGTCAGGAAAAAAATAAAATTCAAACTTCAAGAGTCTACTACGAATAAAAATTATATTTCAATGTGAATCCTTTTACACGAATATGAAGAGTCCATTCTTATACTAAAAGCACTACCATCTTCGATACAGTAAATTTGCCGCTTGGCTTTTAAATTTTTTTACCCACTTCATTAGGATTTTTCTACATAAATTGTTGTATTATTTATTCCTCTTTTCTTTTGTATTAATTGTTTATATTATAAAAATTTAATGGCTAAACTCTCCTCATCGAAGCACAATATAAAATCTTTAAAAATAATAGGCTAGCGTCCCATTTGAGTATTAAAGGCTATACATATATATAATTTGTTCTTGCCAAAAAAGCCAATTGCTTAAAAGTGAGAAGTGAGTTCATAAGAACTCTGACCTTGTTGACAGCTTTAGCCTTATAAATACGGTTTGATTTATTTAAAAATTATTAAGTTAAAGGCGAATCATGTTTTTATTGGGCTTGAAAATTGGAGGCTCGACATGAAACTTGTTATTGATTCCAACTCAGTTCATTTGGGTAACAAGTTTATGCTCATATATCTAACGAGCATATTATTGATTGCCAATTCTTCCCATAAAGAACTCCCATGGCCTAAGTCCATCGAAATGCTAGGCCCAAGCCTTGTAAATTGTTGAGAAACTCGACTTAGACCACAAAGGGCCATTAAGATGTATGCACACATCTTAAGTGTGTTTAAGCCCTATCTTCCACTCGCAAACCTTCAAACATTCTTAACGCGTCCAACCACTACCTATAGTGCTCGCTCAAGGCTCATGATTGCTTTCTCCAAAAATCTCAATCAAAGGGGGCATCTAACCTTAAAGTCGAGTACTTACCCCGTCTACTAATCTGCCTTTCTCTTTCTTCATTTAATGATAATCGACCTCCTTTCACATGAGCTACTACCTAGCCACCGAACTAGGGTGACCACCTAACACTAATGGAACAAGCCCATCCCTATAGCCTCCCCAATAACTAGCAAAATGGAGGATGCCACATCGGATGCTAGCAATGTTGCCTCATCAAATCACGCGTTAGCTAACCATACCATACCATATGTTAACAACAATAAGCACCTCCAACCTATAAATAAGAGCTAGTTCACCATATGAGAGGATCGATACTCACAACATTCAACTCTCTCCTAAGAACTTACCATCATTACTTGTGTCTCCTTTCCCTTCTTGCAAATTTGAGTGTTGGAAGGCCCTTACTAGCTTAGCCACAGGGGACTTTGTATAGGTTATCAATTGTCCATAACTGAAGAACTACTTGGAGTTGACCTAGGGGACCCTACAATGATCACTCTATCACCACCTATAAACAACCTCGATCTCGTATATTTAAACTAGCCTGAACTTGGGATCAATGAGCCTAAATTCAAGCTCATTTAGATTATCAAGCTTAAACGAACTTAAGTTTAGGCTTGAACCTGAACTTATTTAAATAAATGAGTCTAAATGGTCTTAACCTTAAATTTATACTTATTTTATACTTATATTCTCACACTTTCCATTGTGGAGACTATACATAATATTCATGCAATCTAACATATCATGTAGAAGCATGATGCAATTAACCAATAACATAACATCATGATCATAGATAAACCGTTGTTATTGTTTCACTCACATAAAATTGTGAAAAAACAAAATATATGAATCAAAATGTACATTTTTTAATCTCATAGTTAATCAATTGTTGATGACTCTTGCTTACCAATTTTTAATTTTAATGTGCATGTGCTACATGGAACTTTGATTTTATGCACTACCAAACAAATTATAAAGTGTCAAACTATTATGTAAGGATATATAAGCGTAAAATTATTATAATTAGAATATTATTAAAATAATATAATATTAAAAATATATGAATTGGAAAAACATATACTACAAAATAAAATAAAAACCATTACATTAATACAATATAGGTTTACAAGCTTGCTTATGGGCTTGCATGCAAATTAGCTTGTTAACAATATAAATGAGCCTATTTGCTAGCCCACTTGTTAATAATAAACAAGCCTGCTCACGAGTCTAAATTTAGAGTTTAAACTCGGCTTATTTAATTAAATGAACTTTATTTTGAATTCAATACAGGCTCATACTAATTAGGTTCGAGCTAAGCTAAGTCTGAGCTTAAGTCACTTGTAGGTAACTCTGCTCATTTACAGTACTACTTACATGATAGAAGCAAGTGTTCAATAAAGGTGTTAAACTTTTTTAGAAGGTCTGTAAATAGTGCCCAAATTATTCCCTATGAGATAATGGAGAAAGAAAAAAATAATTATTTTAAAATATTTTTTGTCATTCTATTTACTTCAAAGTCAAACTTTTATTCTTGTTGACTTTTATGTAAGAAATATTTATTTATATAAAATGAAACTTTTTGTTCCTTATATTGGGGAAAAAAATTTCAGGTGATGGGATAAATGCTCCTAATTAAAAAAAAAGTTACAACTTTTAGTTATTTCTCAAAAAGACAAATTAGGGCATAGTAGTACTTTTCATTATATTTCCAATTTAATATTATAATTAATGAGGTGAAAAAGACACTGAAATAAATATTCTCTACAACAAAAATTATAAGAAATAAACACTAAAATATAGATTTCTAGTTTATACTTGACTAGCATATCATGCATTTGTGATGCGCGTGTCAATAATTTTAAAAAATGATATAATAAGTTAATTGGCATATTTCACTTTATTTTGTTGTATGATTATTAGAATAAATGAGTATAAAATAATGTTTATGCTCCCCTTGGTTTTTTTAGGAAAAAAAAAAGGAAGACATTTTGTAACTATTTGCGCATTTGATGCAATAAACCATATCTTAATGGCATGAAAATTGCAAATAAAAAAGAATTACTAAAAAATTGTATTAAAATTACAAAGATTAATAAGGTGAATTTAGACTGAATAAAAGTTTATAATTTAAAACTTTTACATGGATGTAATTGGCAAATATATAAATTGTTGAATATGAAGCAAAGATGTTGAGGTATTATCTCATTATAACATAAATAATTTATAATAACATTAAAGCGTAATAGATTGGTTTTGACGTCAAATTTAACATTTTATTAATAAATTCATTTAATAATATTTTCAAATCATATATTACTTATATTACAAACTATTGGAGATTAATTTTAATAAATCAATATAAATTTTTCTAATGTAACAAATTTTATTTTTCTTACATTACATTGGTCACTTTAGAAAAAGAGACTAAATTTCAGCAAATTAAGGTGTAAAAATAAGAAAAAAAATTATAACTTTGATGTTAGTTTTTAAACTATACTCAATTTAAAGTTAATAAATGAAATTATTATAACAACTAGTAGTAATAATGACATCATAAATATAATAATGGTAATAATTGAGAAAGATTTATATATAGAATTAATTATTTTTAAAGGTAATTGACATTTATAATCTTGACAAAATGATATAATTATATGATTATTGTAAAATTTCATATAGTAAAATATAGAAATAATAATATTTTGAAGGGCAATTTAGGTAAATTAAAAAAGACACCAAACCGCCCAATTTCGCTTTAATAATATAGATAATAAGAACTTTATATGTTTTTGGATGATACTATAGACCAATAAAAACATTGTCATTACTTTTCTAATTCATCATCTTAATAAATGCTTTGAAAGCACTCTTTGCCAATTTGAATACTATACGTTGACCTTTTAATAGTATCGACCGTATCCAATTCTCCGTTTCCACATGTTGCATCTCATAATATATAATGTAGTTGAGGTAACAAAACATATTCTTTCTTTTTCCTAATTACTATATGTAACAGAACCGTAGGAGATAGAAAGTCAAACCCATCTATTATCCTAAAAGATTAATTAGTGTTCACTGTTTATGACTATAGGCAATTTGATTAATCTATTTATAATATATAATTTTGAAAATTTTTTTTCCTTAAATACCTTTTTGGCATTACCTTATTGTCGTTGTGTCTCTTCAATTTTACGATTTTAAGTCCTTATAAATTTCAAAAACACTTCCATTGGTTCTGCTTGCCACTTAAAAGAAATTAACGAGTTACTGATCCGTGTAAATAGAAAGGCGTAAGAATTCCTATCTCGAGCTGCCATTATTATTAGCACATATGGATTTATAGAAACCGTTATGTACTCCATCAGGATCAACCAAACCCACAACTTTTATTTTATGTTATATATTGGAATCCTTTTGTGTCAACAATATCTGTAAGAGTAAACTTAGAACTAGGTTCGGTTCAAAACTACCTGGAGCTGGATTCGAATCCTTCGGTTCCTATTTCCAAAAGTTTGGAACGGTAATCATCCCTGGGGAGCTGGTTCACGGGGTGGTTCCATGGAACTACTAGTTTTTAGGAACAGCAAATTGAAAAAATTTTTCTTGTTTATTTTTCCCTAAGGAACCGGAGTTTTTTCTTCTTTTTTTTTTCTTTTTTATTTAAAATGTAATTGTATTGTAAGTCTAATAACATATTCAACTTCTCCCAACGATAAAGCTTTCATAATGCAAGCATGCCACAATTGCAGCAATAAAGGCCATAATGGCATGTTGACATGATATGGTAACGTGAAAATTTGAATAACTTTTTTTTTTGTTTTTTTATCCCTTTTTGGTGGTTCAGAAGTGCCTAATCCACCGATTTTGGAACCTTACCCCAACTTAGATCTGTCAGACTGACGGGTTATAGGAGCAATTTTAAACTGTACAAATGGATCGAATTTCGATTCCGAAATCAATAATTTTGAGATAAGTTACAATTCGGATCTGCTCTATGCCTAAGTCTAAGCAAACTTACTTCTTTGTAAAATCGAGTCCTATGTTTTCTATATAATCATTTTTATAGGGAAAATTGAAAAATATTTGCAATGATTATTATCAATGCTTATAAAATTAAGAAATAATCAAGTTGAACTATGTTGTTAATGTAAAATTTAGGTTTCGACCATAATGAATTTTAGATATATTCACTTTAACTCCAAAAATAAGATCTTTTTTGAAAATTTGCCAATTGATCAATTTTGTACTCTTGAATTTTCTACAAAGTATTAGACTTTGGTTTGTGGACCTGTGATCTAATGAATTAAACAATATAAAAGGTATAAGGATTTATTTGACGTGATCACTATGATATTTAAGTTAAAAAAGAATGATAAAAAGTATAAGATTACATGAATGAGTTTAGATAACTTATAGTAAGAAGTATATCCCTATCTATAGCAATGGGATTAAGGATATTTTAAAAAGATGGATATATATAAATCTTGTCCAAATAAGAAAGCATATATTCCCTAAATTAAGTAAATTCTAAGATTTCTGGGATGATATGATAGCTCTAAAGTTGATGATCTCATATAAGATAGCTCTCAATGCCCTTGAATGCCCTTAGATCAAGCTTTCCCAGCTGGACCCTAAAGCCCTGGGGGGCAAATTCTACTGATGATACCAAACTCCTCGAAACCAAGTATCGACCTTCGGGAAAGTGGGGCACGGTCCTGAAGCCAAACACAAACATGTGCCAAATCATTTAAGGGAAGACATGGGCTTAAGTTCACATAGCTCAAAAATGGGTTAGGATCAATTGGCCCACGATGTTTAGTTATTCAAATGGTTTATTAGGATAAATTCAAATTCTATAATAGTTAATTCAATTAGTTTATGAACATAAATATTAAAATAATATAAAAGAAAAATAATTTTTTTAAATATACTAAATTTAAACAAATTCAATTGATTCAAATCCAATCTAATTGAGTGTGTTCCAAAACAAATTTGAGCTCTAAACTTTTATATCAAAATTAATGTCAAACTGAAAAATATATACGGTGTATTATTTCGATTTGTCTCGTTTAGGGAAACCATGCAGAAGTCCCCAACTCTTCTCCACGCATTGCCAAGCCTAGCTACGTTTCCTACTATTTCATTATAGACTATTTTCGTTTTTTGGATTTATTGTAGTTGTCCACTATATAGTACACCAATACCGGCATCTTGTTTTGGAATTTTACCACTATTTTTCTTTTTCTTTTTCTTTTTCTTTTTTTTTCTTTTCCGAAGGAATTTGATCATTTTTAAATCATTGTTTTGCGAATCCACAAGAAGCCAATAAAATTTTACTTTCATTCCGCTTTTGCGCTTCAGCTCCTCACGCTCCTCTTGTCTGAAAAAACCAGCTTTTTGTGCATACCAGTTTTAGATCTGGACCAACTGTAAGATTCTTTCTTTTATCTCTTGGTATAATTTCTATTTTTACTTGCACTGACCTCGATGCCTTACCTGAAAGTCGCAAGCCAATCTTGTCTAGTTATATTCTTTAGTAAAATTCTTTCTAATATGCTCCCAAATAAGACGTACCGAAAGACTTATAATTATCAAATATTATCGTAATGGTTTTAAGAGATAGTACATACAGTATATAAGTTGATGGACACAACTCAAAGTATTCGTTATTTATGATAAAATTATCTTATATCTAATTTCATTCACTTTCTTATCTTTAGTCTTTTAGTATCAGTTCAATATAGTACGTTCGTTATTGGTGTTCTTTTCGATCTCTATGCATTTTGTTACTTCACTAAAAATTCCCTCCATCCTAACCATACTCTAGCTTGATAGTTTTTTGGTATCTAATTCCATTCATTCTCGTAAATTTTCATCTTTTAGTATCAGTATCGACCCAACAGAATACTTTCACTTTAATCTCTACGCATTTCGTCACTCCATTGAAATTTCCTTTTGTCCTATCATACTTGATAGCAAACTTAAAAATCCACCTATAAACACTTTATGTCCAATTATTTCGAATCATACTTACATCTTCTATATAACCACAGTTGTCAACACGAAGTTAATTGATGATTACTTCCCACATATCGTCATTATTTCTTCTTGAGAAAAGAAGTTTATGGCTTATAGGCCTTCTATCTCTATGCAATATAGCTATACTAGGTTTTCATCCATTACAGAAATTTCCCTCTACCACCTTCTATAGGAGTTTAGGCCAAGTTGTAATTCTAGTATAGTTAATCATCCTCTTGAATCAGTTATTGATCATCACTTTGATAAGCTATTGTCTCATTAATGAATTTTCGCAATGAGTGATGGGAAACAATAAAATGACCATGGAAGGAAAGATTCATAAATATTATTAAAAGCATCTAGAATAGTTTAGTATCTTTATTAATTTAGAGTAGTTTTTGTTCTTCAATTTATAAAATAGCATTTAACTTATCTACTTGGAACCGAAAATCCATTTGGTTGGGGTTACAAAGTACATCGCTATGTGCTAATTGCCAACTTCCATTTCCGAACATTTCATATGCAAATTAGTTTAAGAACGTACGTTCCTTTTACTCTTTCCATTCAAAAATTCGTAATTTTATGGGTATTTGGTGGAAAATTGCGGTTAAGGGCAATGCGTAAGGGACATTTGCAATTGTGTGTGTAAAATTAAGTAAAATGGTATGATCAAATTTAAAATATAAAACAAATATTAAATCTAATTGTACATTTACAATATTAAAGTGTAAAAGTTAGAGTTTGAAGTCTTAAAGGAATACATGATATGGTAAACAAAAACATATTAGTCAAATAATAGTAAATAAATAAATTTAGAAATAAAGAAAATGAGTTACAGTCGGAAAGAATTTTTATTTAAAAAAAAATATATGTAGAGATATGGTCCATCTTCCTTGAATGATAACTACCATATAAAAAAACTATATTTCTTAAACAATCTTTTTATATAATATATATACTTAATTATTTGCTCAAGCCTACATACCCATAACTTAGGTATGGAGCTCGTAGTTAGTAGTGAAATCATGAGTAATGATTAATGTTAGATTAGATAACAAGAGAACCATTTTGAAAAAAAGACTCATAGGATGTATGGTTAATGATTAGTAATAGGTAAGATAAAATAAGAATTTAGCCAAAATAGATTATTATTTTAGTTTTTGTCGATATACTTTACCTAAAATTTTGAATAACTTTATCATATCATTATAATATCATTTATTTACTTGTAATTTTAACTATTAATTATGCATAAAAGTATTAGGAGTTATTGATCGTTCATTTTTGCTATGGGCCTCTAAGCCTAAGTATAGCCTACGAGACACTCTCGATACCAAGAGAAGAAGAGAAAGGCGGATAAGTGGCATGTGCAAAATGTGATTGCTTAGCTTTGACATTGCAAGATTTGTCTCCTAAAACACTAACACCCGAAGAAGCAAATTAACGAAAACCATCCAATGGAACCAACTCTTCCTATATAAACTTCAAGCTAGCTTTAAGGGTCACCACTCTAGAAATCAAATCTCTCTCCTTTGCAAGTTGGTGGTAGGTTTCCTCCTTATTCCAATTAACTTAAGCTTGAGAGTCTATATCTCACGTATTCTCAAGGGCCTTTTACATTATATTTGTTTTCTATGTTGGCCAATCAAATTTTACTAACTCGTATAAGCTTTTTAAAACTAGTTCAAAATCCTCACAACGATAAAAACTACCAACAAAAGTAAATTAAAAAAAATCTATAAGATGTAAAATTAGGAATTTGAATTCAGATTTGATACTTCATCCTAATATGAATCAAAATATACTTAAAATATCATCCATAACCTATTATCAACGGCTATTCAAACTAAAAAGCAACTAACAATAAAAAAAATACCTTCACCATTTTCAAAGCAGAAACTATTTCTATATGTTTTCTCTCATGGTTAATAACTATTATGGGTCATTAGCTAAAGCCTTTACCACCTATGATCACTTGTCAATGAATACAATAGAGAATACTGTATATTTGTTTATAATAAATATTTAATATTATCTCAGAAAACATTTTTCAGTGAACGGGATCAACCGGTGTCCACCTCGGTTACAGACCAACTATTATATCCTTGCACGACATCAGCACTCGTCACAAGTTAATTTGTCCAGCCAGCCAGCCAGTAGAGCAGTAAACCCTGCCCTGCCCTGCCCTGCCCACTTGTCGCTGTACAATGAGAATGACTTTAACCTGTCTCAGACAGTCTTGAGAGTGTTCAATCATTGAAAGTTACCCATAAAACCACTTGGTTTTTCACACCAATTCCATGTTTTTCAGTCCTTTTCCCCATTCTTCATCTTTTAAAAATCAGTGCTTGATAGTTCATTTTTACCCCTTATTTTTGACTTCTTGGGTCTATGGAAACTTGTGGTCCTCTTGAAAGTAGCAGACTTTACCTATTTTTAAACTTTCCATTTTTTTATTTTCTCCAGTTGGGTAGATTTTGACAAAACCAACCTCAAGTTGTAATCTTTTTTATGTCCTAATCCTCACTTCACCAGGTTGTTCTCTCATTAGTTTCAGGAACTTGCTTTTTCTACCTGTAATCTCTAATCTATTTTGTTCTTCTTAAGAATGTTCTTTTTTTTTTTTTTTCTGGTGAGGAAAAAGAGTAGATGTAGATCTTACATTTTCATCAACAACCCAGAGTTCGTCAGCTTTTCAAGATTTCATTAGGTTTACACGTCATCATAGTTTGTTAGATCATACCAAATATGATTACAATTAGTTGCTGCTAGCAAAATCACGTCAGAGATTATGGTGCGTTACCGGTTGTACTTTTTAGGACTTGCTTTTTCATGACGCATGTTGGAAGTTGTGTTTTTCTACTTCCAAAAAAGTAGTATTCTTCGCGTATTGGAATAATATAACCTTGAAAGTGTTTGGCTGCATTGGTGGTATTTGGTTTTTTTATTTTTACTTCTTACATTAGTTGGAAATAATGTTCGATTCGAGTGAGGAAAACCAAGTTAATCTGCCTCTAGAATCATCTTTCATGGAGTCGAATTCGGGTTCTTCAGATGGGTTCCTTCGTAGCCCTGAATTGTCTGATTCATCCCCTGTTGTCAATGGTTACACTGATGTTAATGTCGTCCCCGAGCACGAAAAGCATGAGCTGGAGCAAGTAATTGTGAACCTTGAAGGTTTGGATTGGAAATTTGGCACTGTTGCATAATTAATAAATAGATTTTGGTGTTTTTAATTAATGCGGTTCTCATGTTCTGCATTTAATTTTGCAGGAGAGATAGCTCAATTGAAGAAAAAGCAGAAGTTGTTGGATGACAAGCGAAAAGAGGCATTGAATCACATTATTGACATAAGGGGTACTTAAATTCGCCCGTTTCAAATTCATGTTCTCTACGTTGTTGTAAATTAAATGCTGGATCTGGAAATAAGCAGAACAAAATTTGACATTCAAGACTTCCAATTATCAGGGAGCATTCGAGTATTTTGTCGAGTTAGACCGTTTCTTTTAATGGAAAGGAGGAAAATGCATGGAGCGGTTACAACAGAGTCGGAAAAAGTGGTGGTTAAATTTTCTGGAGGAGCTAAGGAATTTGGATTTGATAAGGTGTTTACCCAAGAAGCAAGCCAAGGTTAGTATTAATCGACAATCAATGTTTTCAAACCTTAATGATTCTCTTTTGATTCCAGTGTTTATAAGAGATCTATCATGCTTTAAAAAAATCTGTAGAAGAGGTGTTTGCTGAGGTAGAACCAATTCTCAGATCTGCACTTGATGGGCACAATGTATGTGTTTTAGCATATGGTCAAACCTGCACAGGGAAAACATTCACTATGGTTAGTGAATACAATGTGCTCTTTTAAGTTTCATGCATTATAATGCTCATGTTCAGCTTGATTAACTATAGAGTGGTTCGGTATTAATCATGTAGGATGGAGTAAATGATCAACCTGGAATTGTCCCTCGAGCGCTTGAAGAGCTGTTTTTTCAAGCATTTCGGCACAAGTCATCTTCTATAACTTTCTCTATGAGCATGTTGGAGGTGTATATGGGAAGTCTAAGAGATCTATTGGCTCCGAAAACAACTTATAGGGCATATGAGACATCAATGAGATGGTAAGTGCATCCTCATTAGTCATTGCATTATTACATTCTGATAAATTTAGCTCCATAAATCAGTCAATCCAAAAGCTTAAACTTATTACATCTCGTGAGGTTTTGTATCTATTGATTAGAACTCCACCTTATTTATGGGCTGGAATTTTGATTGAAGCCCATCAAACATATTGTTTAATTAGATGGGGATGAAATTAGTGTACAAGAAACAGGAGTTTGAACTCAGGACATGTTGGGTGGAGTCACGATTTCAACCTATCGAGTATAGTTTTATATTTATTTGTTAACACATTAAGCATGAAGTTATTTAATGGGATGCTGACGGCAGTATTTTCCCCACAGCAATCTGAATATTCAAACGGATCCAAAGGGTTTGGTGGAAATTGAGGGCCTAACAGAAGTTGAGATCCCAGATTTGACAAAAGCCAAATGGTGGTACAACAAAGGCAGACGGGCTCGATCCACTTCATTGACTAGTGTGAATGAGACTTCCAGTAGGTCACACTGGTGGGTTTTACTTTCTCCTGACCTGTTCTAAACATCAATATAATAGGATTTGGATTTATGCTTATGTTACCGTTTTAGCTTTATGTATCTAGCTTAATGAGGATTTCCATATTTCACCACACGGATTCTGGGGCTAAAGTCGAATCAAGCAAATTGTGGATGGTTGATCTAGGAGGGAGCGAGCGATTATTAAAAACAGGAGCCAAGGGACTGACTCTTGATGAGGGAAGGGCCATAAATCTGTCTCTTTCAGCTTTGGGTGATGTTATTGCAGCCTTGAGGAGGAAGAGAGGCCATGTACCTTACAGGCAAGCTATCCTCCCTTGCCAAGCTTCTCCGTACATCTTAGATTTATGATCATTCTTATCTTATCCAATAATTATTTGATACCAATCCTCTTTTTCTTATTTTTCTCAACAGAAACAGCAAGCTGACGCAGATCCTCAAGGACTCACTGGGTGAGTAGCTTCTTACCTTCTAAATTTTTTGAACATCTTATGCTCACCTTCTTGCTTATTCAGTTATTCCTATGCCCTCTCTCACACACATGCACTTGCACAAATTTACAAATAAATCTGAAAAATAAATGTTATTTTTATGGTATTACCCGCTCTTGGTGCTGCTCACCTCCTTCAGGTGATATCCTGGGTCCGCCACTCTTCCTAGTGGTGTGATCGTTGGCAGTTTGAACTGAAACTCAGACTATGGATTGTATAGTGAATACTTAAAATGGACTTTTTCATTGACAATTCTTGGTGGTATCACTTTTGGCAATAACGGGGTTGACCTCTTTAACGGTAGATTTAGTTCTAGTTTAGTATAGATAATGGGAAATCCAAGACAAGTATCTTTCTGTTTCTTATTGCATAATGTCACTTTAGGCTTGCATTACGCTGCAGCCTGTTGTTTTTTAGACATTCTTTTTTATCCTCCCAACCAAGGAAGAGGGATTTTCCATTTGTTGTATTCTTTTTTGTTCTTTTCCTTGTCCTGGTCAGCATTGCTATAATCTTGCATTCACGTTCAAAGCCTAAAACCAGATTGCCACAGGTGTACGTTCGAAGGTGGTGATGCTTGTACATGTTAGTCCCTGTGAAGAAGATGTAGCAGAGACAGTCTGCTCCTTGAGTTTTGCGAAAAGAGCTAGAGCAGTTGAGTCTTACAGAGAGATTTCAGAGGTATGTCTTTCAAATACATATATTTTCATGACTCCAATTGCTTAGTTTTCTGTACCTTTTTGGTTCATCTTTTTTTATTCTCCATCTTCTTGGTATCATTTTGTCACCATCTTAAAATTGTGTATATGGCAAAATAAGCTACTAAAAAGATAAAAATATGTACGTATATGAATCAATACATACTAGATACAGAATGGATAGTTTTCAAAATATTATATTTTAAAGAAATACAAACAATCTAAACAGACCTATATGGTTACAACTGTATTGTATTTTTTATGAGATGCAACTTCTATATAGGATTTGAAGAAGCTAAGGGACAAAAGATTAAGGGAACTTGAAGAAGACATGAAAGAGGCAGAGAACAAATGTCAAAAAGTGAGAAACCACTTGCTGAAGGCTGAATTGCTTTTAAGTGAGAAGAGAGAACTCTTCTTGGCCAAATACAGTCTTGTTGAGAATGAAGCAAAAACAGCAGGAATTGAAGATATTGAAGAAGTTAAAACCCCGCTAATCACGGAAAAGCCGAAGAAGCAACAACATTATAATTTGACGCCACGTTTCATGGCTTCAACTGTTGCTAGCCGCCAAAGGCAAAGTGCTTCTGAAAGAGAAATTGGGGCAAGATCAGTGAAAATCTTGAGATCAGTACCAAAAGGTTCAATCCAGTTTTCCGTATCAGAGTCATTTAGTTACTCAGACCCTCATTTCAAAACAGTCCTTGAAAAATCAATTAAAAAATCGCGATATGCAGAGCCAAAGCCTCTTCCAACAGAGAGTCCTAGGAGCATTGTATCAGACGCCAAGCCTGGTGCTTTGCCAAGAAGTAAGATGGTCACATCATCAGACCCTAACTTGAGGGTAACTCTTTATCGGCATAGGAGGAGGATGTCAAATATGCTTTGACCTAATGATTATTAACTTTTAACTTAGGATGGTGCTAATATGCGTGTAAAAAGTGTGTGCGCAGGGGGGCATGCGTTCTCGTGTGATATCTTCAGTTTTTTTTTTTTTTTTTTTTTGGTATTATGCAAGATTTTACACTAATGAAGGTTTTGTGGTTAGGCGTGATATAGTGAGCGAATTGTTTAGTTATACTTTCTTTCAGTTAACCATTTGTTAACTTGAGATTTGTAACCCCTTGAGGACTCGGAAAACTTGCGCTTTTCAAATTTCAATGTAATATTGATGAAATTTTATTTTCTAGATAAATATTGATTTTCTGCAAGTGATCTGCAGAACCATGGTTTCAACATCATGTTGGTCATGTGGTTGTAGCAGTATGAATTTTGGCTGTTTATCAACCCAGTACCATATTTTCTCCAACGTATGAGGCTAAGTTTCCTGTTATCTTCAAGAAAATCGAGTGCTTTCAGTTCATATGCCTAAAATCGAATATTTGGCATCACGATAAAAGTTAGAACCACGATTAACTGATTTAACAGCTTAAAATGAAAGTGAAAATCATAGATCAAACAATCACCATTCCGTTTAAATAAAACCTACATCCTCAGTGTCATGGCATCAAATGGTATGTTGATATATCAAATTAATCAATTTCGTCAAGTCTTCGTCTGCATCAGTCTTTGTCTTTATGGAAGAAGCTAATGTACAACATGAGAGCAGAATCAATTGCGCAGTTACAGTAGGCATGAGCCATCAATTCTTGACATTTTCAACTATTCTTGTATTTAAAATCAATCAAATTGCTCTATTGTTGGTCCCATTTTCACTCATTTTCTTGTAGAACAAATGGATTTAACAAGAAGGGTGTTCTAATCAACGTGGTCCAGCACAGGCTGTCACTACCCTACTTTCTCAAGATATAACTCAATCTACATTTTCAGTTGCATGAGAAAGTTAGGCAAACAATAATGAATATAGCCTTTATTACTGTTTTGGTGAAAAAATGCATAAGATAAGATAAAGTGAGAGTAATGAAGTTTGTTCATTATGTTCGCTTTTTGTCTATGACCATTTTTTGTTTCATGTCATACAATGTCTGTCTTTTGGGGTTCCCATGAGTAGTTGAGATTAAAGGCATCATCTGTCTTATGGCACTCTTTGTCTATTGTTTTTCTCATTCCATCATTGGACTAATAACATTGTATTTTCAATTCATACAAGCGCTCCTCAATGGATTTTCTGGGATAAAAAAAATTACACACTTTACATAGAAAGAAAAAGCAAAGTCCATCAAAAGAAAAAAAGTTTATATATTTTACATCTTCACAAATATCTGTAAATACTCGTTACCATTTTCCATTATATAAGGATTTTGTTGACCATTTTTAGGTATAATGCTGAATAAATATTTTCAATATAGAAGAAATCATATATCCAAAAAATAAACATTTATAATTAAGTTAAAATAAAAAAATAAGCGTTATTAAATGGGTATAAAGAGAGAACGATTTTCTAACTGTATGTATAATTATGATTGTATGCTTTTTTTATGAGATGTGACTTTTCTTTAGGATTTGAAGAAGATGAGGGACGGAAGACTAGGGGAACTCGAAGAAGACATGAAAGAGAATGAGAACGAATGTCAAAAAGTGAGGAGCCGTTTGCTGAAGACTGAATTGCTAAGGGAGAACTCTTGTTGACTACGGATGCAATTGGGGAGGGTTTGAGATCAGATTTGTAAAAATCCAACCCATCCCTATAGGATTTAGTATTTTTCAAAACCTCATAAAAATCCTTGTAGGTTTTTATTTTAATTATCAAAAACCGATCTTATATGATTTTAAGTTTTCTAGAATTCTATAAGGTTTTTTAACTTATTACTAAAATCAGTCATTAAAGTTGTCATGGATTCTATACATAAATCACTCAACGAAATATTTTATTTTGCTTTTAATTTTTTAAGTTAGTATTAATACATCCTTAAAGATTTCTGTAAATGAATGTTTAATATACTTGCTAATCTTATAATAGAAAAATATAAGATAAAGTTAATAAAATAATTTATTATTTTTACCAGATTCGTTTTCATTGAGTTTTTTTAGAATTTTAGAAACTCAACCTTAAACTCTATAGAGTTATTAATTATATCCCAAAACCCGATTCTAAATTTTATAAAGTTTTTATCGGGTTAAACAGATCGAAAGATTTTTATCAAATTCAGTAGGTCAGATATCCTATAACAATCTGTCCTATTGTATCCTTATTTATGGAAGAATATAGTCTCCAGTTGAGCATGAAGCAAAAACAGCAGAAATTGAAGGTATTGAAGAAGTTGAAACCCCGCAAATCGTGGAAAAGCTGAAGAAGAAGCAGAATTATGATTCAGTGCCACGTTTCATGACTTCATTGTTGCTAGCCACCAAAGCCAAAGTGCTTCTGAAAGAGAGATTGGGGCAAGATCAGTAGCAAAGAGTTCAATCCAGTTATTAGTTTCCCAGTCATTTAGTTATTCAGATCCTCATTTCAGACCAGTCCTCGAAAAATCAAACGAAAAATCACGACATGCATAGACAAAGCCTCTTCCAACAGAAAGTCCTAGAAGCATTGTAACAGACTTCAAGCCTATTGCTCTGCCAAGAAGTAAGATCGGTAATTCTTTATCGGCGTAGACGAAGGATGTCGATTATGCATTGAGATAATGATTATTAACTTTCAGCTTAGGATGCTGCTAATATGTGACTAGAACCCCCCAGTTTTCTATAAATCCATCTCACAAAAATGACTTGATCCCTACTAACTATAGGTTTCCTTTGAAGTGGATACATGAATGCTAAGTATGGCTTGTAGTAATCTATCTTTTGAGGCATACGATGATTATGTGGCTATTTGAGGCAATAATTTATTTATGCAAATCTTGCCCACTTCTACCCAAGATCTCAGCATCACAATTCCATTTTTATCTAAATTGTGGAGTAAATGAGCTTTTAGATATGGTATTTCAATTTTTTTTGTTTTATGCGAAATTTAGGTATGGCATAGTGAGTGAATCGTTTTGTTTTTTGTTATACTTTCTTTCAGTTAGCCATTTGTTAACGTCAGATATGTAACCCCTAACCCCTAGAGGACCTGAACATTTGCACTTTTTGAATTTCAATGTAATGTTGATGACAATTTGTTTCGAGATAAATATTGATTTTCTGCAAGTGAACTGCAGACCATGGTTTCAGTATTAAGTTGGCCATGTGCTTCTAGCAATGTATGCGTTTTAATTTCCTGTTCATATGCTTAGAATCTGATCAACGAGACAGATAAGTGCTTCACATTCATATAAACATGACACAACTCAATTAGAATGAAATCCTAAATTGCCTTCGTCCTCAATATTATGGCATTAAATGGTATATCAAATCAACTCACTTTCGTCAGCTCTTCATATGCCGCATCATTCTTTGCTCTTTATGGAAGAAGATACAGTACCACATGAAAGCAGAATCAATTGCGCAGTTACAGTAAGCATGACCCATCAATCCTTGACATTATTAACTATTCTTTTGTGAAAAATCAATCCAACCGCTCCATGGTTGGTCCCATTTTCACTCATTTTCTTCTCGTAGAACAGATGGATTCAATAAGATTGGTGTTCTCATCAAAGCGGTCCAGCACAAGCTGTCACTACCCTTTTTTCACAAGATATAACTCAATGTTCATTTTCACCTGCATGAGAAAGTTAGACAAACAATAATGAACATATATAACAATGTTATCAGACTCGATCTGTATAATTGACTCGGACATGTGAGATTAGGTTGAAGAGGGAGTTAGACCATTGTTAGACCGAACCGGTTCTATATAGCATCCTGTAGAAGTTTTGACATACAAAACAGATGACAACAACTTTGAACTAAAAAGAAGATGATACTTAAATAGATATACAAAACAGCACCTGCTCGCTGTGGTTACATGTGACTAAGAAGAATCATGTAACTTTTGAACATATTTTTCGTAGTACGCCACAGAGCATCCTATGGTAGTTTTGATGCTTTTCATCCAAATATAAACAGCAACATGTCGGGCGATGATTTATGTTTTAAATTATATATGGTCTGGTGTCTAGACCTAGAAAAAAGCTAATACACATGACGATGATGGTGCATAACAATATGGGTAGTAACGACTACCATTCTACTATTGCCACCTGTTTGAAAACTATTGAAAGTTGCACACCATTTATCCAGGGGTATGATTGTGTATCATGACTTGGACCATTTTCTTAAAAAAGTCCGAAACCGGCCCATTCAGCATCACCCATACGGCGTCGTGGTGTCGAAATGCGCGAAGAAAATGACAGTCTTGGAGAAGACTCAAATGAATAAAACGACGACCAGGAAGGCGACTCTCCTACACGGAACGGTGAGACAGATCTACGCGACGAAACCGACCAGGGAGACCGAGCATCTAAGTCCGACCCGTAATCTAGTTCGGGTTTTAATTTGGGCTTATGGATGGTCATCTTTTTGCTTTCCTTCCTCTTTAGCAACGGCGTGGGGAAGCATCCGGGTGAGACGCATTCGGGCCGGGCGAGAGAAGGATGGTTCAACCGCCATCGTTCGGACCGGGTTCTCGGGGCGGAGCGGGTTCGGAGTTCGTGTGGGGGTAGAAAAGGGGATGCGGATGGAGGTGTTAACGGGGGTGGTTTCAGCTTTTGAGGTGGGGATAATGGAGGGTAGGGGTATTTGAGAGATGGTGGTTCGTGGTGGTTGTGGTGTGGGGAATGGCGGTGGTGTTGAGTCTTCGGAACACCGGGTCGGATCTCCCATTTAAAAGGGATTGCTCCCGGTTTTTTGAAAGAGTCGTCAAATGTCATATTGACACTTGCTTTTCTAAATTGAATAGGTAATTAAAATTTAAAATATGCGCACTGGAGGGTAAGTGATAAAGTGAGGTTGGTGTGGCGGAAGAATTATATAGAGATTGGAATGAAGGAGATTAGTCAGGCGAGATTAGAGGCAAGAAGTGGGGAGTTGGTGGGGTAGAGATTTAGAGTAGATTGATGCTGAGTCCATGCACGGAGTTGACTAATTTCTACCTAAGCAGCCTCGATTTCGTTTCTTTCTTTGTTGTCGTCCTTTTTTTTTTTTTAAAATACTACTTGGTTCGTTCTATTGAACTACTGATATTTATATCATTTCACTGTAAAAGTTTTCTCAATTAACTTCAATTCTAAATTTGTAGTTTTACTTATATACTTCTCTAAAAGTTCACTGCATACACATCAAATACATATTGTGATTGGACTGATTTTTTTTTTTTTCATTTTCCGAACCATATCATATATTACAATATAAAGATAGGAAAACTTAAAATCAATTTATCTCATTTGAAAAACGATATTTATGCTATAAAATTATAATAATCTCCGTAATAAGATATTTATTTAATAGAGAACTTTATTTATCTTTGTTAGATTATTTATATGTATATTTCATTTTATTCTTATATTTTACTTTCACATGTTACATGTGATTAGTTACATACTCTATACATATATACTTATCCTAATAGAAATAACAAATCGAACCATTCAATTTCACCACTTCACAAAATTGTTCCATCAAGTTTATTTTCTTTCAAATCTAATTTGTTTCGTTAATTTGTATGGTATCAAAGCTAAGCAACACCGTATTCCTTTCGCTTTACATAGTAAGAGTACAACCTGTACCTTTGCTTTGATTCATGTAGATATTTGGGGCCCTTGTGCAACTCGTACATTAGGAGGGCATAAATACTTTCTTATAATTATTGATGACGTTGATACAGTTACTTAGGTTTATCTCATAAAATCAAAACATGATGTCCTTCTACAATTTGATCCTTACACAATTTCAATAGAAAATCAAAGCTATTAGGCCAGATAATGGTCGAGAATTTTCTTGCTTCCAAATTTTTATTCTTCTTATGGAACACTTCACTAAATATCTTGTGTTAAGATGCTACGACAAAATGAGGTTATTGAGAAAAAGCATCAACATCTTATTACTATAATATATGTAGTGAAATAGTTAGATATTTCATTTTACAAACATAAAGTCTTAAATTCAAATTTCATAATTGTTAAAATTATGATAATATGATAGCAGTTAATGTCGAATAGCTATCATGATAATAAATATATACATATGAATATATGCTAAAAATTTAGAGATCTATTCTCTTAATAATTATAATTGCAACAGGTAATATCGAATAGTTTTACAAGAAACAAATTGTGCACCAATATAAATTAAAAATTAGAGACGAATGGTCTCCTTTTCCTTTAATATGGATAATAGATAAAAGTAAAAGCAATGAAGTTTGTTCTTCATGTTTGCTTTTTGGCTATGAAAGTTTTTTGTTTCCTGTCATACAATGTCTTTCTTTTGGGGTTCAGGCAAGGAGTTGAGATTATCATCTGTCTTGCGGCACATTGTCTTCTTTTGCTTTTCTCATTACATCAATTTATACAAGCGCTGCCACACAACAACAAACCAAAAAAAAAAAAAGAATTTATAAAAGCGCTCCTCAATGGAATTTTTTAGGTTTAAAAATTACACACTTTACATAAAAAAGCAAGTCCATCAAAAGCAAAAAGGTTTTCTATTTTACATCATAACAAATATTTCTAAATACTCATTAGCATTTTCCATTATACAATAGATTTTGTTAACATTTTTTATGTATAATGCTTAATATTCTTATATTTTCAACATAGAAGAAATCAATATACCCAAAAAAATATACAATTAGAATCAAGTTAAATAGAGAAGGCGCATTATTAAATGGGTGCAAAAAATAAACATTTGAATAGAGGATGAAAATTATTGGCCAAAGAATGAATGATTTATTTATCACCATACCACACATACCGAGATCTATGCATTAGAGTTGTAATATCATTTTATATTTATACTACTTTACCATAAAAAAGTTTCATTATATTTAAACTACTAAAAAGTTTTATTGTTTTATATAAATTTCATCCTAACCATTGATACTTAATTTTTCCTTCAACATGCTCTTCATTATTTACGGTCTGCACTATTAACTGTATTGCTTTGTCGCATATCTCACTGGTGCAACATGAAAATGGGAAAAAGAAAAGATATTATACTTTTAAAAATAATGTAAAAAACATGGCTAAGAAACAGATAATAATAATTAAAAAAAATAACACTTAAAAATCGCGCCTGAAGACAGATTTGAAATTTTCAACACACAATAGTATTACAGTCGTGTCGCTACCTACTCTCTCATTGTATCCTCTCATTATCTCTCCTCCTCTCTCATTGTATTTGTCTTATGAAAATCAGAGTTGATTTCTTAAAATCGTGTTTCAAAATTACAATGTTAGGATCTTTTAAAATTATATTTTCAATATACGATTTTAAACACTGTAATTTCAGAATTATTTTTCATTTGGCCCGATTTTTTAAATTATTTATGACAATTTTTTTTATGTGAAAACTATAACTTTTTTCATAAATTGAAATATATATTTAAAAATGAACAAATTATATAAAAACACTTATTAGAAAACCCTATATATGATATAAAGCTTATTAAATCCTAATTAGATGTGTACGAGTGAATTTTGGCTTATTGATCAACTAGTTTAACATGCTTTTTTAATAGGTTTAGATCGAGGTCTTTTAAGCCGTTTAAAAAGCATATAAACATAGCTTGTTTAACCTGTTGCCTAAAGTGAGTTGGTTTTGGTCGATCGATTTAGTACATTTACTCATTTAGCCCCATCGACTAACCCGTTTAATCTGTTTTTTAAACAAGTTAAAACCGAAGTTTTTTTGCCCGTTTCTTAAATAATTCAAATGAACTCAATTTATTTAACCTACAAGCCAAAGTGGATTGGATTAGATTGACTCATTTAATCTACTTACACATCTCAAATCCTGGCTTATTCGCTATATTATTACTATTCTCCATGACTATGCATCATTGCATACAAAAATGGAGAAAAGTGATGTCAAATTAAAACAACAAATTTACAAAGTACTTTCTTTTTTTGTCTACCATTAGCCATCCAATAAAATCCTCTCTCTCTCTCTTTTTATTACTTTCTTTTCTCTCTCCTATATCTCTTCTCTTTAACATCCTAAAAGGAGCCTTAGTAAGGTTACTTTAAAATTTTCATATCATGTTTATATCCATGATATAAAAACCACTTTGTAAATCATAAATTGTAAAACTTTAACTAATTAGTCACTCATTATACTTAATAAATATCATTATTGCGAAAGTAACTTTAGATAACTGGTAATTCACAATCGACCAAAACTTTTGAAAATCAGTATTCCTTATCTAACAATAAAATTAAATACCTAAATTTTGAAAATTATAAAATCCTATCCCTTTCCTAAATCTGTCCTTCTAATACATGAGCACTTGGTTCTAACTTGATCCAAGCTTTCATGAAACTTGCAAACGAAACTATTAAAAGGCAAACTATATCCATTCTAGTGAAATATTCCTTAAACTAAACCGTTCAAATGCAAGCAAGCAGATAGCAACCATATGAATGTAAGCACAAGCATATGTAAAGCAAATATATACAATTAACTAGAAATCGTATATAGCTCATATTTGAGCCTTCATAATTGAGGTTTGAGAAACAATTCGCACATCAGATCCAATTCTAGTCACTCGACCCACTAATTAGTATGGAATTCTTATAAAGAAATTAGAATCTCTCTTTCCTTTTCTTTTTTCTTGTTTAATATTCTAAATGGCTAAAGGTGTGGGTGTGAGAAACATATACATTATTGTCCACCCTAAGCGGTAACCTCATGGACTAAGCCTCAACTAAAGGGTGGCATCTCCCTTCATTATAGTTCTTGAAGATTGAGGCAAGGTCAAGTATACGGATGTATTATACAAAACTCATATAAATTATACATATATTTATATATATACACATATATAACCTAAACTATGTTGCCCCTCCATACTAATCACATGATGCTAATGGCCTTATCAAAATATGTAAATGCATGATATGTATAACCATTTCAATGATTATGTCGATGATAGTTAAGCTAGGTTCATTTTAGTGGCTAACTAAATATTGCAAACAATTGCAAACCTAACAATACTTATTAATACAACAACTAATTTTAATTTTATATTTTAAGGTACTTTGATACACCAATGCATGTAGAAATCAACTACAAGCATGTTATTCAAATCTTTTGAACAATAAATTATTGTATGTCTTTCAATTAATATGCGACTCCAGCTACAATTACCGATAAGCATAATAATCATTATAATACTCATTCGACCATGTCATCTTATGGATCATGGTAGTCTTCTAGCAACTTTGGCTTAGGATTGATATCACCTGATAATGAAACGGTAATACACCTAGTAAGTGTAGGGTAAGCTCTCTAAATAACTAACTTAAATTCACTAGACTACCCAATACCAACTAATTTCATACTTTAGCCATAACATTGCCCTTTTAGCTCTATTTTTAGCATTGTTACATTATTTTTTAAAGGATTTCGAATGTACTTTCACATGGTGGGGTTTGTCTTAACGTCCAAATCTTGCAAGTTTGGGTATGGGCCTGATCAAGTTTTTTGGTCCTACAATTAAGTTTAACTTTTTTTATTTTAAGCTTATTTATGAGCCTAGATTTGTAGTTTTAATTTCTAGACAGGTTTTATCTTTTATCGGACTTTTATTTTATGTTTAGGCTTGGAAATTAGATGGCTCACTTATGTATTTTGGTCTAAGTAATCATTTTAAAGTCCAGTGGTCATTTTAGGCTAGTTTGGTTAGTTTAAGGACTATCTTAGGCTTGAGCTTATAATGGGCCTCCTAATCACTTTGTGGGCACTTTTAGGTTTTCGATTAGTGTTCTATATCTTGTTTTAGCTACTGATCAACTAGATTTATTGTAAAACAAGTCAAATTTAAGGCCACAAGTTACTTTAGGCCCAGTTTTGAGTACAAGGCCCTAAACTAAGATTCAACCTACTTGTTTATGTCTTGATCACTCATTAATCATCTCGAATCATGATATATGTTTACAGTAAAAATTGAACAGATCTAAGGCTTCTATTGTGGTGTCAATTTAAGGTATTTTAGGGTGTATAGATCATCAACAAGCTAACATCATCTCTAAACGATCCTATAGTAGAGTTTAGGTAAGATTACATAATAAAAGTTGAAATAAACTTAAAACTTCCACCTATGTGTTTTAGCCCAACGAGAAATATACATTTACTTCAACTTATTTTTATAAATCCTTGAATGTACACTTCAATCTTTTAATGCTAGTTACAATTTTATCCACATAGTCTTGTACCCTTGTTCTACGATCCTAAATCTAAATTAACATATGAGCATTTACAAAGATGAACAATATTAGTACATGCTTTTACAATGGGACCGTAAAAATATAAGAAAGATAATTGAAAGGGATGATTATATTAACACTAGTGGCTTGAGCTTGGTGTCTTCCCAAGGTGGTATAGGTCCTTCTCCCCCTAAGCTCTATTGAAGCCTCCTCTAGCTTCTAGGTTGACCAACTAAGATGGTCTAAGATGGAAAGGAAATGGAGAGTGTAGAGTAGAGTGTTAGACTTTGAGCTTGGTGGCAGGTGTAGATAGCCTTATCGATGCAAAATGGTGGTACTTAATGGAGGGTTTCTACCAAGTTATGGTATGTGTATATAGGTGTTTTTCTCTTCTTTAAGAGTTGATGTGGTGTGCTAGAAGAATTAAAGGAAATATGAGAGGAAAGGGGAAAGGATGACTAGATGGATAAAGGGAAAGAGAGAGGGTTTACAATGCTAAGGTTAAGCTTAATTTATCAAAAGGAAAAATTGTGACCTTTTAAGGATATGGGGGATAAGACTAAGTACAAAATGGAAGGATTTGATCAAATGCTTGCATAGTTAGGTCACTTTCCCTTTGGAATTATAATGTAACCACGGTTGGGATTTGGTTAGGGGTTAAGGTTAGTTTGGTTCCTTAAACCATGTGCTTAAAGGAAAGTTGGCTAATCATATGCTTAGTATATAAGTGGCAACATCTTCTAATGTGACCTAAGGGTAACTTGATATATTTAGTTTTATTACAGAGGTTAATTAACTAAGTTCAATTAGTTCGTATTGTTTAGTAGTTACTAGCATTAGATATTTTTATTTGATTATGCGATATAGGGTATTTTACAGTTTAACTTAACTAAATTGAATTGTTTAGTATTAATAGGTAGTAATAGTTGATTAATTATGAAGTTCAAAGTATTTCAAGGTTTTCAACTCTAATTAGGGTCTTAGAGCTTGATTTAAGGCTTCTACATTAGGGTTTTAGAATTAGGGCTTTCAACTTAGAGTTCTTAAGTTTCAAGTACTAAATTAGGTTTCGAATTATTGCTTAAGGTTTTAGGATTCAAATTATGGTGGACAAGTGCAATCTTTTAGGTTTAAGGTCAACTATCTCATTAATTTTCGAGGATATCTCCGAGATATCATTTATCAACTTCTAACTCCCTTTA
Organism: Lumnitzera littorea; assembly: GCA_024138015.1. Taxonomy (NCBI): domain Eukaryota; kingdom Viridiplantae; phylum Streptophyta; class Magnoliopsida; order Myrtales; family Combretaceae; genus Lumnitzera; species Lumnitzera littorea. The sequence goes on from JAMXBB010000004.1 coordinate 7,697,293, forward strand.
GAAAATTTTCAAGGTTTACTTTATTCCCCCTTTGATTCTTCTCTTTCTTTCGTATCCCTTCTCCTCCATTTCCCCTCTTTTCTCTCTAAGCTTTCTCTCTCCTCTATTCCTTTTAATTACTTTTATCCCTTTCTCCTCTATTTCTTCTTTTTATCTTTCCTTTGTGTCTTCTCTCTCTCCTTTTTTTCTCTCATCTTCTCTCATTATGTCAAAAAAATAACTTCAAAAAGATAAAGAAGTTACTATTCTATCAGTACAAGTCGAAGGGAAAGGAAAAAAGAAATGTTAAAAAAAAATCCTAAAATATCGATCCTTAAAAAATAATCTCAAGATTATCGCATTAGAAGAGAGGATTTCATTTAGACCATAATGAAAGAGGCAATTTCTGATCTAAATAAAATCGCCTCTTCAAGAGACAATTTGCACAAGAGAGAGGATGGCATGGGATAAAATGTGCATGGAGGATAATAAAAAGTGTCGAAACTTGAACAATGAAAGGTTAGAATGGAACATTTTCTTCATGTCACGAGGAAGGAACAAGTATTTAATGTTTATATTGGTAGGCCCGACTTACTATCATCATAGCCTAAAGAAATCGTCTTTTGAAGAGGCGATTTCAATTCAAAATGAAATCCCTTTTCAGTAGGCAATTTCAAGTGTTATAGTGCTAGGATTATTTTTACTTGTATTTTTTGTATTTATATTTATATTTTTTGTAATTTTTTTCCTTTTCCTTAAACCGAGAGTTAAAATAATTCTTAAAAAATACAATTTTAGGTGTTATATTCCTAAGATTATCTTATATGGTCATATTTCATTATTCAACAAGTCAAACACTTCAAGATTTTAGATATTTCAAATTCAAAATATTAAATATCATATAATATCAACCACATATGCTGCATAAACACAAGCAAATATAACAACCATTATCTCCTAAGTTTATTAAAATACTCTTTAAAAACACACTTCCTTTGTCATATTTAAAGGTTTTGATTATAAATTTCCCAAAGTGTTTCCTAGTGGTAAGCTCCTATTAAAATTAATTTTAGAAATAGTGGTGGTACAACAATGTAGTTTATTGAATGCATATATATGTACATATTATATATATATATTGTTCTATATAATTGTGGATTGAAGGTTTTAAAATTAAATATCAATGAGTTTGTCTATATATAATTTGTGTTCATCTTTATATGTAGGTATAGATTTATTACCATAGAAATACCTTTTTATTTAGTGCATCTTTTAGAGGCATCATGTATTATGCATGTATATAGACTTATGCACTGGTTTTAAGTCATCATTGAACCATTAGTTCATAGGTTGAAAAGAGAGTGAATCGATCTCAAACCTTAAGAGGCTGTGCACATGCCTATTCAATGGCATTTAAACCATTGATTTGTTTTTTTTTTTTCTTTTTCCAAATTTTAATTAATTATTGTAAATAATTTGTGGAATATTTATGTATTTTTTTTCAATTAAATATAAAACTTTATGTTATTACTCATAAATAAAAAAATTTATTTTGGATTCAATTATTTTTTGACCCTGAAATAATTCATTTGGTTCACATGATGTATTATAGTATATTATATAGTATATATATTATAGTGTGTATATATAGTATATTACATGTTATATATAGTATGTTTGCATTACAACATTATACAAATAGTATATTATATATTATAGAGTCATTGTTACAATTTACACCTCAACTTTACCACTTTTTGTAATTATATATCTAAAATTTCAATTTGTTTAATTATATGCCAAATTAGAGATTTAATTATCATAGTCTATACTTCAATTAACTCCAATTCATATCGTTAATCCATTCGACACAATTAGCCAACAAGATGGTTACTCACAACCTTAAGGAACTTACCCAACGGCCACTCCTTGCGAAACTATGAGTTAAGGTCCACTTTAAAAATGTAGATTGCATAAGTTGCTAGTAGTTGTTTGTGGCCATTTACAACCCTAAGAGAGTTGTATAAACCCCCCTAAGGTCATGGGTAGCCATTCCTTTGGCAAATGGCGTTAACTATACTAACGGTATAAATTAGAGTTAATTAAGATGTAGATTGTAACAATTAAATTTTTAATTGGGTATATAATTAGACAAGTTGAAACTTCATACGTATAATTTCAAAAAGTAGTAAAATTGAGGTATATATCATGACATTGCTCTATATATTATACATAGTATATGTATAGGATGTTTGTATTATATATATATTAAATTTCGAGGTTAGCTTAGCCTCTAATCATTGGTTTTATGGCAGTTCAACCTAGTGGTTCAATGGCCCGCCAACTCACTAGTTTGACAAGATTGAACTGTTTGAACTCTCAAGGCCTAATGGTTCATTGATTGATTCATGGTTTAAAACTGGCCCATGCACAAGTATATACATATATATATATGTATATATCTATATATTTTATTCCTAAGTGTCATAAAGTTCCTTGAAAACTTATGTGATGTTAATTACTACTTGTGATGTGCATATAGAGGAAGTACTTATGTGTCTTTGCTTCTAGGATCCTATACCTAAAGATATGAACATTATTCTATAATTAGCACATTTCATTTGTTTATATGTTTCTGTTATCATTAAAATTGTATAGGTTATATGCATACATATATATATTAATATGTATATAAGCATTTGTATCTTTTTTTTTTTTTTACGCAAACAAGAGAACTAAATAAAAACAAGATAAAGTTTACTTTGTCGAGTATGGTTCACACGTGCCTTCTAAAAGAGTGGTGCATCATGGGAGTTGGTTTTCAAAACGTGTTTGATCATATTGTTTCTTTATCTGATCGAATTTGGTAAGTTTTTTTATTTGTGTTTAAGAACCGTCTTTATTTAAGTTCAATAAATTTCTATCATTTAGATAAATACAAATAAAATAAAGTTAATTACCTAATTACCAATACTAAATCACTATCTTGAATATGTGATATTATAATTTATAAAAATATCACATTTATAAGTTACAATTTAATGAATTGGATATCATTACTAAATCGCATTTAATAAATGTAATTTTATTACCTTAATTATTTGTCTTGAATATATGACAATGACACATGATGTAATGTATTAAGTCATAAGTTCAAAACTAGGTCGAATAATTATTGTGTTGTTGTTGTGTACAAACATATGTCGTATGTAATAAATGCGATATTAATGTAAATTAAAAATTAAATATTTGTATAATTAATTTAATATGATTGGTATTTATGTAATATTTATTAAATTTTATGATAAACAAGCAAATTTTATGATACATGACGACACGGTTGTATCGCTAGTCATGTCGTATGGTGAACTCCAAGTGTTCTTTTCTTGCGATTTTCTTAATCAAATATTTTTCTACTCTTAATATACAATTCCAACTAACTTTCTTTTACAAAAAATTTCAACTTCTACAAAAAAAAAATCAAATTTTGACATAATTAAGCGACATGGTCATGTCGCTAACCATGTCAAGCAATATAACTTCACGTGAAACCTTTTCCTTGTTGTTTTCTTAACCAAACATTTTCCTAACCATAATATTTGGTTCCAACTAATTTTCTTTTGTAAAATAATTTCAAATTTTGTAAAAATAGTTAGATTTTGACACAACCAAGCAACATGGTAATGTCATTGATTATGTCAAGCTATGAACTTTATGTAAAACTTTTCTTGTTATTCCTCCTAACCAAACTCAATCAAACTTTTTGTTGACATTAATATTGAGTTTCACTTAACCTTCTTTTATAAAAGCTTCAACCTTTACTTAGATTTTCATATTCTTCAAGTTTAATTTAACATTTTGACTAATTTTAAACACTTTTTACTTTTGAGTAACATTTTAACCAATTTTAATAAACTACTACCCCCTTTTGGTAAATCTAATATAATAATATTTAGTATTTTTTAAGTTAGAATCTTTCCAAATCTTTCTTGTACAAGCACTTTACTACCTTGATTTTACCAAAAATCAATCTTTTCTTAGCATAACAATCTATAAAAGTTTAGATGGAATTGAACCTCAAGATGCCATAATTAGTGCTATGTAAGTATGTTAAGGAGTTGTTTTGAGCTTGTTTGAGAGGTTTTAACCTACATGAATATGGGTCGGTTATGAGGGGAGCCAAATGGAGAATTAATAAAGAGTGACTTAAAGTGTTGGGCATTAATGAGGATAATAGGGGAGATAGTTATAAATGTAGATATATTCTTGCTTTGGTCTTATTTGTCATATAAAATAGATGTATTAATTCTTTATTAGGTTTCTTTCGCTCGGATTCCTCTATTCTCTATTATTGGGTATAATTTGATTTTAGTTCAACTTCCAGTATGTGATGCTTGTTTGTATGGTTGTACTTACTATGATAGAAAAGATTTGACCAGACTAATCTATATTCGACCTAAATGAATGATTTGCTGATTATGCTTAACCTGCTTGTCCTATGAGTCCGTAGTAGCAGATTCCTAAGAGGCAACTACTGATCATAAATGAGGTTTCCTTAATAGAATCGTATATAAGACGACGTAGCTAGAATTCAAGGATTCAAAGACACTTAATTCTGAACTCTAAGCGTAAAGGACTTAAAGGAAAATGTATATTTATATTCACCTATATACGTGGACAAAGATTATGGTATGGTAGGATTATGAATACTCATTTGTTGGTTATTAGCCTAAATTCAAGATAATTAATTTACTATTTGCTTTATAATTGATGTAACTTACATTATATGTATGTGTATGAATTGGTCTAGCATTCGTATGCGCTTGTGCTTTATAATATATGTTGTTCATGTTTTATTGCTTGCTTGTTGTCACTATTGATTTAAATATTTACATTTATTTATTCGTTATATACATATGTACATTATATACATTAGCAAACCTTGCACCTACATTGTGACTGTAAAAATAATTACATGGTGATATTATTAAAAATTGACAAGGATATGATGCACATGTATTACAAATATTAAAAAAGTACAAAATAGTAATAAAGCTAAAAGTTGAATATTTATACTCAATGTCTATAAAACCCTAAGTTATGAAATTAGACAAAAAGAGTATTTTAATAATTATTTCTTTTAAAATTAAAATTACCAAAATGTTAGTTTGCTAAATTTATTATTACATCACATTTCTTATTCCCCTTAAATAGCATATAGCCAAAAAGAAGTAAATATAAACCATTAATATTAAAATATAAAGTATTTACATGACCTTTGAGTTGTTTAAGAGAAGGAGAAAAAAAAAAAACCACAAAGAAACATGGTAAAAAATACATAAGTAATAATTTCTTAACCCTATTGTACATAGTACTTATCCGGACTCTACTTAACTGGATAAATTTTGGGTAGATAATTAAGGTTACAAAGTAGGTTCAGAGTAATAATTTACAAAACTCATTTACACAGATGTAGTATAAGTAAAAAGCTAAGATATCTTATATCCACCTTAGAATCTATACTTTGAAACATACAAGGTACTATTCTTGCAGTCCTTACCTTATAATAGTAATGAAGTAAAAATTAATAAATAAAAGATACCATATGATTAAAATAAAGTAAAACCCAACCTATTTAAAATCATAAACTAAATACTTATTAGTTCCTTCCCTTCCATATTTCGTCTTTAGTTTTTACTTCATTGTCCTTTTTTTCTTTACTCATTCCTTCTTTATTAAATCCATCATCTAAAAGCTAAAAAAAGGAGATATGAGTTTTTAGTTTCTACTTCTAAAACCACCTATAAGTCATAAGATACGTCCATTACTTATTTTCTTTAATGGGATAGTTTTTTGTTTTATATTTGATAAAAGATTTTGTATTATTAATAGAGCGAAATATGATTTTCTTAAAGTATAAGGAGATTATTTTACTGGCGTATATACTTTAAGGAAGAAAAATATTTTAGTTTGAATTTATATTTTGTTCCATTTTCCATATTATGTCTTCATTATCCATGGTTAATTATTTGATCATATATTATCATTACATTCATAATTATTGAATTATTATAATCTTATTAGTCTTTTATTCAAATTTTAATAAACTTTGTAAATCTTGCATTAAGTAGGATGTTTACTATTTTCATTTTTTTAAAACAATGTGTTTATTTCCTTAAATATCTATGCAATGTCGTTATTACAAAATAAATGTTTTATTTACACAAAGAATGTTTTGTATAATACTTTTGTAAAATTTATCTATAATAATAATGTTTAAAGAACTATTTAAGAAAAAAAAATAGTCGAAAATAAACCTTAATGGACTCCATTCGTTAGCGTCATTTGAAAGGTTGACTAATTGAACCAATTTTTTTTTTAAACGTCAAGTTTGTTTCGAAACAAAAAGGAAAGGACAAACTGTTGAAACACATAGCAACTGTAAGTGACTATGCTGTGAATTTTGGAGCATACACAAACCAATAAGGTCCTAAAAAAGTCGAAGAAGAAAACTCACAATAACTTCCTCCACCTTATAGCAAACACATCCCAAAATTATTTAAATGTTTTAAAAATTAATATAGAAACTTTGATTGAAAAAAAATAGAGACACAATTTTTGGCTACTCTTCCCATAATTGGCTCTTGGTCCTTATCATCTTTTTTTTTTTTTTTCTTCATTTACTTGACCAGAACTAACGTCTGCCTACTCCATATCTACTACTTTTTCTACTTCATATTCGTCTGAGAAATTCTACAGCCTGATATGTTAAGATGACATAATCGGTCTCATTTACACTCCTTTTAATCTGAACCAATATATTTATAATTTATTTAATAATTTAAATTTAAAGAAATATTAATTAAAGGTAAAATAAAATGTCAGATTGATTCTTTAAAAAATAACAATGGGACCATAAAAAAATCTCATCCCATAGCCATCGTCTAGAATTTCGTATTCTGATTAAACTCCTAAATCATGCAAGAAACATGAAAGTGCATGGAAACAAAGGAAGTTATCTTACTTTATAACTGAGCTAAAGGACATACTTCATTAAAACCAAACGATATTTCAAAAAAAATTTAGTCCATATGATATCAAAGCATAAGGTACCATTGGAATCATAAAAATTACAAACTGCTATAGTAAATATCTCTAAATACAAAAGAACAAATGATATCAAGGCATGAGACCATCATTGGCTAACGAAACTTACAAATTGCTATGGAAATAATCTTACATATTAAAGGCAAAAAAGCTCATAAAAAAGTTTCATTTCTAATGGCTCAAAAATGAGCTATTCTTGGGAAGCTCATACTAAAGCAAAATCCTTTTACAAATTTGCAAGTTAAGAAGAAGCAAGGAAGTGATGTAACCTATGTTAGTTTCGACATGATCTACCAAAAATGAAAAAATATGAGCCAAGGACTAAGATGAACCATTTAGTCATCATGTTAACCTAAGTGAATGTCTATTAGTGCTAAGATTGCTAAAGGAGCATTGCATGACCATAAAAACTCATAAAAAAGGACAAAAAAAAAAAGGAAATATGTTTTGAATCACCCCCCTTCTTGTCATTGAATTTGGTGTTCTTTAGGTACAAAGTTCTAAGTCTAGAGTAAATTTTGGTGGACAATTAGAGGTGTAAATAAATCAAAACAATTTGTAAACTACTCAAGTTTGGCTCGAATTTTATTCGAATTCAATTCAGTAATAGTTGAATTAAACTTGAGCTTAAGCTATCCAAGTAATAAATCGAAACAAACTCAAGTTTTAAAATATTAAACTTGCTAGACTTGTGAGCCTAATCAATCTTGGTATAATTTTTAATACATTTTTAATTTATTTAATTATAAGTGAATATGATATTAGTTAGGAAAAATTTATAAAATATTCGAACTTAATCAAACTAATCAAGTCGAGCTCGAACTTGCTATATATATTTTCAAGTCAAGTTTAAGATTAAAATTTAAAATTGATCGAACTTGAGCTAAGTTCAATTTTCTAGTTTTCAAGTCAAGCTCAATACTATTCGGTTCAATTATACCCCTAGGAATAACTCTTGATGGCCTTGCTTAGTACATGACATAATAAAAGAAAATAAAAGTGTACAAAGCTGTGTGTTTGTGTGTGCTAAGATGGTTCAAAATGAAAAATTATGTATCATTTATGACTTGTACTTTTCTATCCCTTTATTGTTGTTCATAAAAAATGCACTAAGGTCAATAGGCAAAGGTGAAATACATAAATAGTGAGGAACTACTAATGCAAAGGAGATTTTGGAGGGAAGATCATACTTTGGCAATAAGAAACAATATTAGATGGACCAAAGCACAAACATGAAAGATGCTGCTTTCATAACATAACTAAAAGATTTTTTATCACTTCATATGTCAAAGTCCTTTAAAAGTGAAAGCAAATGATAGAGCATTAATTTCTCATTATTGGGAAATACCATTGGAAGACATTAGTTGCATCACACACAAATACTAAACACCGAAACATAATGCTTATGAAATATTTTGTGATTGGAAAAACTAGATCAAAATGCAACTTTACGCAAAATTCCACAAGGGAAATGACTTGCCAAGTGGACATTACCATTTTCAAGATTAGATGAAAAAGATTAAAAGAAGTAGAAATGGTTAAACCAAGAGAAAATACTCGACAATATAGTTGATTCAAGTGAACTATTCTTAATAGCTCTTAATATAATACTCACTTCTACATATTCCACTCTCTATCACAAAGTGAACAAAAGCTTTTAACTATAAAATATGTCTAAGTGGTCTGCTAATGCAATGGCATAAAAAGAACCTTAATAACAACTAACATAAATTACAAAAGCAAACAACCCACATATTCACCAATTTAGAGTTTTTATACACATAACCTGTAAATATACCAATCACAAAACATGTTATACACATATAGACAAAGTCGATTATTACAAAGCAAAGTTACAAAGCAAAGGGACCAAACGATTATTTTCAACATATAATTTGACATACATTGCAAGAAAATTATCTTTATCTATCTTAACTACAACAAATAATATGAAAAATGATACCTTGATGGAAAGCTTGCATTAAGGTGAATCAAACTTAAGGTTGGCAATTTAGGATTCGACCAGCTAGATCCAAACACAATATGATTCGATTTGAACAAGTTTGTGTACAAAAAAATTGACACAAGACACAAACGAGTCAAACTCATTTAGAAACATTTAAATTTATGTTTAGGTTTGGATCAGGGTTCTAAACCTGGTTACAATCCCATTTATTAAATAGGTCCCATAAATAATTTATGAAAATAGAACCCATTTACTATAAATAAATTTATGTTTTCTTTCATTTCCAATAGAAAGTAAAGTAAAACGCATATGGTCCAGTTCACACTTTGTATGACTATTGATACGGTTAAATTAGTCAAATACAAACATTTTTTAATGACTAGGTTCCTTCTATCTTTAGCTTCTTTTTCATTATTCTTCCTTTTGACTTCCAACTACAAGCCAAGTGTCATGATCCGAGAATTTGAGGGCAAGTGAGGGTGTTCAACTTAGGTATATCGTGTGGCGAATGACATTAGCAAGTAGTTTGTTTGTGAGTTAAGCTTAAAGAAGCAGCCACCAAAGGAAGAACATCATTATAAAGGGTAGCTATGTTGCGAGTTGGCTTGTAACAAGATCTACCTAAATATTTTATTAGTATACATGAGTGTATTGCCCTACTGTTGGGCAACTTGGTAAGAGGAGATCTCAAAGGATAAAAAGATTGGCGAAGGTGAGAGGAAGCCTATGAAGACCTAATGTCTTTGTCACAGCCCAAGGTGTAGTCTAATTATGGCAAACATCGTGTATCGTATAAAAGATTGTAAATTAATTATCCTTTCAATTGACTAGCCTTTATGTGACATACAAGACTACTACTATAGCTAATTACCCAAAAGTTATACAGGCATAGTTAATATCACAACATAATTATATTAACATGAGTCTCATAATATAACTACCACATATATAACACATACCCTAAGTCTTTAATGTATTATTATGTAAACTAATAGATATGCTGGGTAACACATAATATAAGATAATAAGTTTCTACTTATGAATTTGTTATAATAATAATAATACTCTCTGAATTCTCAACTCAAACTCATACTAACATAGATACTTCCTACTAACCTTAAGCATCCTGTGGACCGGTGTAATGAAAAGGTCCTCTTACAAAAATAACCTATAAGGGTGTAAGCTAAACAGCTTAATGAGCTATCCCTCAACCATATAACAAATAAGTTATTCAACAGTTAGTTTTAAACATATGAATGCACAAACACATAGAATACCATACAAATACATACGAGTGACTAGGTACTGCATGTAACTCAGATTTAATGCCTTCCGAAATTAAGGTTGAAGTATACATGGTACCAATTGGATCTGGGTATCATACTTAAACTTTTATAACTACGAAATTTCGTATTGAAAAATAAAATGGTATATCCATTTTTACTTTTAATTAAAACTAAGTTCTAAGTATGATTGTAAGTGGGTTCTCGCAGTCCACACTTAACTCTAAACAGAGGCTTCTTGACTCGACCCTTAACTAGGTACTTGGTGCCTCTAATGCCTAATAATCTCGCAAGCCAAGATAATGTTATATCTTATTTGTGCACGGTACTAAAATGCTACAATCATAATTTGTTAACCTCGGTATGGTCTCTTGTTACCTTTATGTGATGTAATAGCCAGAATTAATTATGCAATGTATATTTATGTATGTTCCGATTTAGTTAGTTCAAGTCTAGTATCAATAAGTCCAATTATTGTATGACTAATCAAAATTGCAGACAAATCAATTCTTATTAAATTCACTATGCAACAAACAATATATTATAATACTTTAAAGTAATTACATAACCTATCAAACAGTATCATACACATGTATAACCCAGGCCCACACATCATTTAATTATTAATAACAGTTAATATTCACTAACTATAAATATAAACATGTATGGAATCATTATAAGTACTCATTCAACCATCATAAAAATCAGGGATCGTAATAATCGACTAGCAAATCAATTTTGATCTTACGATCACCAGACATTTAGGGAATATGATAAATAGTAAGTATTTTAGTGAAATAACTAAAATATTCATATATTTAGTATTAACTACTTAAATTGGCTATATATTCATATGAAATCTCTGGTTTGAGCTTTTTCATCAATCACATATAACTTTTTCATTCTAGTTCCGATTTTTATAAACTTATAGTCTATCTTTATTGTTCTCAAACATACTTTCTCACAACAGGTTTATTTTGGACGTTATAACCCATATTTTTCATTATGGTCTAAAAATATTACAAATTTTATTATTTTGACTAAAATAATTATAATTTATTATTTTAAGCTTTTCTTTATATATTTATAATTTAATAAATATCTAAATTTTATATTTTTGTAATTTTCTTATTTTTAAGTCGATTTTGTAACAATTTACTAATTGTGCTATTTTTAAGGTCAAATACTTATTTAATTGACTTTTTTTATTTTTATAATTTTCTAATTAATTAATTATTATTATTAATTATGAATTTTAATTAAAATTTAAGGGTGCTGACATGGCAACTTATAAATGCTCAACGTGTCATTTTTATAAATTTTCATATTTTTCCAATTTCTCCTATTTTTTACTTTACTTAATATTTATATATTTGCATATCTATTATTATATTTTATTAAATTTTGTAAATTTACCTAATTTTTCTTACTTAAGCCTACGACATGTATGTATATATATATATATATTACATTATTTAATAATTAATATTTTAGTATATTATACTTATACTATTTAGACACGTACATATACCTATACTATACTATCCTACTAATATACATATTTTTATACGTATATATATACACTTATATACTTAGGTTTCCTTAATTTATTTATACACATATACATATGTAACTTAACAATATAAACCTAGATACACTATATATACAATACTTATATATTTATACTCTATACATACATATATAACCACATGCATATACATATATATAATGAAAATAAATAATATACATACTATATACATATAACCATATGTATTTTAAAATATACCATATATTCGTATGTATTTGATCCTATTATACATGGATATATGAATATAGTTGTATAAATACATATATATACTATGCATATAGTTGTATAAATATATATATACATAGGCGCATACATATAAGTATACAAGAAATAAGATGAAAAATATGTATTTGATTTCAATTACATGTACAAATACCATGATACAAAGAAACGAAATTACAAAATCAATTATATTACATAATCCCTAAATACATGTAATTTAACAAAATATATATATATATATACAACAAGAGTACATATAAATTAACAAAATAAATACATTAAAATACTACTTAACTATTCTTCATATAACTTGAAGAATTGTTGATCCAAGAGCTTTTTCTTCTTCTTCTACACTTTGTTGAATCAAAATGAAAAGAAGTAAATAAAAGTAAAACAAATAAGGAATTTGGGAAGGGTTTACGGTTTGCTTGGAGATAGAAAATGTATGTGTTTTGTTTTGTATTGAATAAGAAAATTGAGAGGAAAAGAAGTACACATGCAGTAGACAAAGGAGTAGAAAGAAGGAAAATGAGAAAAGTAAAAAGTAAAAAAAAATAACCAAAGATAAAAGATAAGATAAAGTGATTAGACACATTGCTTATCTTTAATCTCAACAAAGTAATTCTAACACATGGGAGCTTAAAAACGTCTAGAAGAAGAGAAAAAAAATCACATGGAAAAAGGAAAAAACTAGGGAAAGGAAAAGGAAAAAGGAAAAAAGAAAAATTAAGAATCATAATTTCAAATGTAAAATTATAGGCTTAATAAAAATAATGAAATAATATTTTTAATTTTATAAAATTTATTAATTAAATCATTATCTGTTATGTTTATAATATTTGAGAGTTATCTTAATTCGTTCGTCAACAATTTGATGCGATTACACGTACTGATTGACAATCATATTTTATTAGGTTTTTAATACTTTTATGGTATAATTATTCATTTTATAAGCTTTTAGTTTTTAGTTTAAAGATTTTTCAAGTTTAAACTCGAGTATTTATGTGTACATTAGGTTTAAGGTTTATTGTACGCGATTAACGTTTCGATCAAGATTTTAGGGTTTTCATTACTCATAATATATTTAAATTTATAATTTAATAAAAAATTTTTCTTACTCGATCTTATCAACCCATAAAGTTATCTAAAGTATCCGGGTCCAATTTAGGGTTTAGACTAAAACTTTATAAGGTTTATAGTCCTAGCTAAGATAATCTTGGGTGAAGTTTAACAATAGGTAGAGGAGGGTTAGCAATCTCTTAGAGTGAGTAGTAGCAACAGTTTGGCCTCATGATGAGGCGTCATGATTAGGTGGAAGAGAATGTCGTAGTCTAAGAATTTGAGGGTAAGTGGAGGTGTTTAACTTAGGTGTATTGTGTGGTGAGTGGCATCAGTAGGCAATTTGTTTATAAGATAGAGTATTCTCTAAAGGCGAGTTTAACCTCTTATGAGTAAATAGGTCAGGAGGTAATGTCGCTCTCCTAATCATAGCCATAGCAAGTTAAAATCAGTTGTCATATTGAGACTCCCCCAAAACATATGGGAGCCTATGACAGTACTAAAGGGCACTCCTTAAGAGGGATAGGCTTAGAACATTCCTTAAGTAAAGAGGAAGAGAAGGTTAACTCGCTATCCTGAATACAAGAAAATATGTGAAGGAGTAGATGGTTGAGAGCAGTATAGGCACTTTATAGGAGTTAAACCTCTTATCCCAACACCAAGCATGTTTTGATCTAACATTTACCATGTAATGCCCTAAGCCTAGGCCAAAAACAATGAATAGTTAAGTCAACAAATATTAATGGGTCTATTTCAACTACTTGGCTTGAATGCTACCATGTGTTGCCAAGGTATTCACTACCATGGTGTTATAAACCAGTACTACAACCTCTTACAACTCACGTATGACACTTAATCATGAGACATCATAATCTCTTTCCTTGAAACACATAACATCTTTATCATGAGACTTTACAATTGTGCCCAAATCTTTCTCTTTTCTTGATTTATGATTTGAGCTACTCACTACCTATAGGTTATCCTAAAAACATGTCATGCTGGAAGTAACACCTGGTGATACTCCCTAGCCTCCTAAGACCTATTCTCTAAACTAGAGTTAGATCCAAACCGTCCACCTACTAGTAGAGAGTTAGGTCTTATACTATTTGTAACACCCCAAGTGAAAAGTAATTAATAACCAAATCAACAAACATTAATGACCTCATTTTAATCATTTAGTCTAAAAGTTGCAACTATATGTTGTTAATGTATTCACTACTATGGTTTTATAAACTAATACTACAACTTCCCACGACCAATATAAGACACTTAACTTAACCATAAGGTATCACACACAAGCTCTCAATTTTAAATCTTTTTTCAAAAGTAAATATGAAATCTTGAGTCTTTTTCTTTACACACCAAGGAACTATTTTTTTTTTTTTCATCATGCTATAATAATGAGGTACTAAACTATTGAACTCAATTTAAAAACTATCTATTTGAATTTCTTATAAGAAAATAGTGTACCCTATTATTTTTCTATTCTTTATAATGAATTATAATTAGATTTTTTTCTTATAAGAAAAACATATTATGAATAGTAAAATAGTATTTTATGACAACTGCCTATTGAAGTAATATTTAATGCTTAAAAAATTGATTATGAAGATGATAGTTCTTTTTTATATATAAGAATTTAATCTTTGTTTTTATTGCTAACGAACTAAGTTTTATGAAAAATACTAGAGTTGTAACAATAACATGCTGATAGTTGGTATTCAGTACATCTTGTGATTAAAGTGATGTTATATAATATAAATTTTGGGATTTCTTATAATTTGATTATACTTTATTCACTAAAACTTTTATTTAGGTTATAATTTTATGTTAAGTGCTAAAATTTTATAAATTTTGTAGTAGAATTTAGATATTATTATTATTCATTTATCTTTTGCACGTGCAATTATTTTATAAATTTTTTAATAATTTTTTAATCTATAAACAAGTCTAATTCAGACAAAAAAAAAAAAAAACGCTTATTAAACGGGCTGAGTTACGAGTTTTAGTATTCAAACACAATAATAAATAAGTTGTGTCACAGATTTAGATTTTTTAGACATAAACACAAAACACAACATGATAATATGAATTATCAATCTTAATTGAACTCATTTCAATCACTCTTTAATAGCTTCCTTTAGTCTCTCATTATCTCATCAAGGAGAAGAATTGGAATTTTTGCTATGATTTTTGCCCAAAAAGGGGAAAAAATAATAAGATTAAAGAAATGCAAAGATGATGTAAAATACCGTATTTTATTATATATACATGTAAATCACCATTATTGAGAGAGCAACACGATCCAAATTATGAACAAAAATGACCTTTACCAAAAACAATTATTTTGCATCGTAATTTGAATTCAAATATAAACACATAAACCTTGGTGAGAAAAAATATGCCATGATTTGGATTGAATATTTTACATCCTCCTCTTTAATACTACTATTGCCACCGAAGTCACTCTCCACATTAAATTAGCCACTTTGTTATAGGATATTGGCTCATTCCACAATGGTGATTGTATTACTACAAAAGCAAAATTCACCAATGTCATTATTGAGAGAGCAACATGATCCAGATTATAAAAAAAAAAAAAAAATCTTTACGTTGAAGCAATTATTTTGCGTCATAACTTAAATTAAAAATCAAATAAACACACTAACCAATTGGAGAAAAAATATGTCATGATTAGAATTGAATCTTTCACATCAACCTTTTCAACACCACCATCATCATCGAACTGACTCTCCAAATCTACCACATTGGAACACAATATTGACTCACCATCATCTTCTTTTTCATTTACTCTTTACTACTTTCTTCCCTATAATGTTGCTAACAAAGCAAGATCTTCATTTAACACATTGGATACAAATGCATCAAAATGGTTCATTAAAATCCTAACAAGATTTTGATTTGATACCCAAATCAATGTTATGTTCATTAATGAGTTTACAATATTAAAAGTCAAAAATGTAAAGGTTAATTCAAACATGCTTACTCACATAATTAAACTCAAATTTCACTCAATAAATGCAAGATAAAGAATAAGCACATTTTTTTTCCCATCTATTACCAACTAATCAAGAAAGAAAACTTAAAAAAAGGTAAAAATAAATGAAAATTATTTACAAAGAAAAAAAGAGAGAGCTTCTAAAAATGACTATAAAAATGACTATTTCGATGATGAGATATGAGAGAGATTAAAGAATATAGTAGATAGAATAAAGGAGAGAGGAAAAATGAAAAATAGAAAAGTTAAAAGTACAGCGAAACATGAAAAACATAGTGAAAGAGTGTGTGAGATTAAAAAAAAAAAGAAAGAAAGAAAAAAAAACTTGCTCATAATGAGGAGGAGA
Source organism: Lumnitzera littorea (assembly GCA_024138015.1). Classification (NCBI taxonomy): domain Eukaryota; kingdom Viridiplantae; phylum Streptophyta; class Magnoliopsida; order Myrtales; family Combretaceae; genus Lumnitzera; species Lumnitzera littorea. The sequence goes on from JAMXBB010000004.1 coordinate 7,713,862, forward strand.
AGATAGTTTGACATATTACAGATGGTTTGTTAATGTCTAGAAATTAACTTATTAAAATATCAAAAAATAGATTTGAGGATTTTTTTAAGTATGTAGCTATTATAATAATTGAAATTTTAATTAACTTGGTTGCATAAAGAAAGATCAATATAACACTTATTAGAAGTATAAGCTAAGCACCTGTTGTATCTTGATAGTTAGATAGAAAAAAACTTAGAAAATTCATTCACCTTCTAAAGACATTGGCTTACATAACACAATAATAAGATTCATAACTTTGAGTGTGTATGTGTATGCGTGCATGTGTGTGTGTGTGTAACAATGAAGAGATTAGTGAATAAATGTAGAGACTTAGTTGTTGTGGCATAAATTTTTGTGTACAATTTTCATTTCTTATGAACTACATTGTTGACATGGTGATCCTTCCTTTTCCTTTTTTTTTTTTAATTCATTTTTCTTCTCCTGTCTTAAATCTATTTATGCTCTTATCATGCATGTATTTTATTTAAAATATATAAAATGATATAGATATTATTAGTTAAAATTTTACAGGTTTATATTCTCTTTCTCTTTCTTCAATCATTTTAATTACTTTTTTTCTCTCTCTCTCTCTCTTTCCTGATTTTCTTCTCCTTATCTCAACTTTATCTTTTCCCTCTCTTACTCGCCTCTTCTCTCTATCCCCTTTACCATCTCTTTTGTTTTTTTTTTTTTATTTTTTTATTTTCCTGTATTCCTTTTAGTTACTCTTTTCTCTCTTTCCTTTATCTCTCCCTTATCATTTCTTCTCTCTCTCTCCTATATTTCTTATCTTCATTTATTGTGTCAGAAAAGTGGTTTTAATAAAATAAAAAAATTAATATTCTATTGATAGAATAATTTTATTAGCATATATGAAATTGTGTTTTGAAATTACAAGTTTAAGGCTTGAGAAATCGTATATTCAATATATAATTTTAAGTGTTGTAAGTTTTTGGGTTGTTTTTTACTTATCCATACTTTTAAAATAAATTTTAAAAATACTAAATCTTTTTCTCTTTCCCAAAAAGAATTCTTAAAAATAAAAATTAAGTATTTAGAGTTATATTTTCTATTTATTTAATAATATTTTGAAAATATTTTATATTTTCATTAATTTTTACCTATTGTACAATCAACATTTTGTAATAGTAAAGGAAGTTTTTTAACTTCATTTAACATTGTATATAATATTTTCAATAAAAACAAAATTCTTACAACATTATCTACTTTTTCTTATGGTTTCCCTTTTTTATGATTTTTCAAAAACTTTTATTTAGTTATATTTGAACTTTTATATCCCAAATAATGATTTTAAAAATATGGTCTTGTAAAAAGTAATCCCATATAAATAATACTTTAAATTATGTGTTGTTGCTTAATCTTCCTTTTTTATATTACTTTCTTCCTCCTTCTACCATCAATCATCTATCAAAATTCTCTTTCCCTTATAATTCTATTCCTCTTTTTATTATTGTCTCATTTTCATTCATTTTTGTCTCCGTCATCTGTCTCTTCTTTTTTTTTATCTCTTCCTTTTTCTCTCTTTTCTCTTTTCCTCTACTCTGGGAAATTCTAGAGGAGTATCATTCAAAATAATGTTATCATAACGGTAAATCACCTTATTTTTCATAAAATATGTCAAATAAAAGATGTCAATAACTTTCATAAAAAACTATTAACCGTCGACAGTTTATTTTTACATAAATAATTTTATTTTCACCATTGATGAATATGATTTACTAAAATCGAAGGTGATTTATCATAAAACAAGATTGTTGATAATTTTGAATGATATTATTATAAAAAGATCCCTCTACTCTGTATTTTTAAATTGTTTTTTTTTTCTCTCTCTCACCATTATCTCTTTTTTTAATCCCTAATCCATCTATTATCTCTTTCTCTATCTCTCTTATCAAAAAAGTTTTTTCAATAAGATAAATAAATTTAAATTCCTTCCATAAAATCACGAGATAAACTCTTAATCTTATTAATGGACATAAAATCAGTTTTTCAAGTGACAATTTTTAGACTTTGTAGAAACATGTTTTCAACATACATTCTTGAGTTATTTTTTATTTGATCATATTTTTAAAATCATTTCTTTTAAATATAATTTTTTTTTCTTTTTCTTGAAAAGAATTTTAAAAATTTTTTTAAAAATGATAAATTACATGAAATACCCCCAAAAACTATCATGACAGCATGAACACCCTTAAATTTTGTAACGATCACTTACACCCTCAAAATAGTTATGGGCCTACAATTTTGGGCTGATATGGAAGTATTTTTAAAAATTTTGACATTATCGATATTTGAAGAAACTTTTAAATTTTCTTAATTTATCTAATGTTTGATCTATCATTCACATTCTTAATGTACCAATCGCAATTGACATTATCGTAATTTCACCTATAGGCAAATCATTAGACTTGATTTTTTTATGTTCTTATTTGCTTGGTATTGAACATAATTTTACTAAATATAGTTTAGAGTTTGTTCTGTATTGAAAAAACTTTCATCTCATCTAGATTTATATATATATATTTTGTATCTTAATTATCCTTTTCAAAAGTATAGATCTTTTGTGAGCATATATGCATTATACTGTTTGATTATTTTTTGTTATTTATTTTTTCTTCACATGTTTACACATTTCACACACACAGGTTAGTTAGTTAAAACAACTGGTATTCTACAATCATTATGAATAGCTCATTCTTTGTATTCTTTTGGTTACAATAGAAATAGAAGCTTACTTCTAGATTTTCTTTTTCCAAATTTAATCCTTAATAGCTAAGATTAATATCTTTCATAGAGATTGTAATTATAGATCAATCAAACTTTTTTTAACATGGTATTGGAGCATGCAATAACATCTCATCTCTTTCTTTCTTTTTTTTCTGTTGACGTTTCTTTCTCTTTTAAATTTCATAATTAATTAATCACAAAGATGGGAGATTAATTGAATATTGTTGATCTTTTATAAATTTGTGCTTTTGATAGTCTAAGGATGATAATAGCCAATATAATTTTCAACTCAAAGAATTTCTTAGCATGAAATAGGTTGATTCTCATAGCATTAGATGCAAAATTAAAATTTAGGTTTATAGATGATTCCATCTTTAAACTTGAACCAAATTCTACTAATTTTGTGAAGTGGACTCGATGTGATTACATGGTCCGCAGTTAGTTGTTGCATTCCATGGTAAATGAATTGTCATAAGGTTTTCTTGATACTCAACCTTCTTTCAAAACATAGAAGGAAATTATTGAGCAATGCAATCTAATTGGTGGATCACTTATTTTTCAACTTCAACACAAGGTTTCAAAATGTGAGTCAATTAATTTGTTACTACTTATTATAAAGTGTTGTTGGGAAGAGTTACAAGCCTTTAATCCATATCCAATGTATACTTATAGATGTTTAGAATATTGTATATGTGATCTTAAAGTGGATTGTTAAAATTTGAAACTCAAACTAAGTTAATGTATTTCTTAATGGGTTTATCTAAAGCCGTAAGAAATAAAAAATTGTCATCTAATCTATTGCCAACTATGATTAGAACCCTCTTATCTTGTATCATAAGTAGAAAAACAACAATAGGTAACAAATTTTATGGCTAGTGATGTAGAAGTTTCTGTATTTTATGTCAATAAGAACGGTAGTAGAAGGGTTAGCACTAGGATTATCACTATCAAGAAGGATTTGAGGAAGAATAGGTTTTGTAAGAACTATTATCCTGATGGACATTTAATAGAATCATACTTTGAGCTTATTGGTTATCCAGATTGTATAAAGGGAGGCAAAATAGAAAAGAAATCGGACAATTTTGCACTCTTAGCAAATAGCAAAATGTATAGTCTCGATGCTAATGTTGTGTAAGGAACTCCTTTTGATCGTGATAATTTCAAATCAAACTCTACCGATGTAACTAATTTGAATATGTTGCAAAGTCTTTGCCAAGAGCTCATGAAGCTAATGAAAAGCATAAGAATTTTTAATAAAAGGAGAAAAGTTCTATAACAGCAAACTTTATAAGTACGTTTTAGTCCTATTCTTACATAGTTGCTTGGAAAAATGCTAGCAGAATTTGGATAGTAGAAACAAGAGCTAATGATCATGTGACACTCTTTGAAAACCTATTCATTCAAAAGCAGACCCTTTCTCATCCTATCACGGTTAATTTGCCATATGAAACAATTAAGGAAGTTCATGTTATTGGAGCAATTCATATCAATTAGTTCTTAACCTTGCATAATGTCTTCTTAGCTCTTAACTTTAAACATAATCTATTATTCGCATCTAAATTGGTGTCCAATTTTTCTCTTATTGTGACCTTTGACAAATGCTTATGCTATTTTCAAGACTAGAGACATAATCAATGCATTGCTACAATATAGTTACTTCATGGATTGTATGTTTTAGAATCTAATTTCACTGACTGTTTTAATAACTTGTTGAATGTATCTCAACAAGTGAGTTCTCATAGCTATAATAATTCACTTCCTAGTATGTCTTTTGCTATTTAAGCTTCTTATTTGTCCTTGTTTCATGCTAGATTAGACCATTCCTCTATCTCTAAGTTAGAACGTATAGATAATTGTAAATATGACTTCTTTTGTGACACTTGTCAATTATCCAAATTTCATCACTTGCCTTTCCCAAGAAGTGATTATGCATCAAGATTTTCCTTAATATTACATATAGATTTGTGAGGGCCATATGGTGATGCTACTTACTTAGAAGAACACTATTTTTTAATAATTGTGGATGGCTATACTAGGGGGACTTGGACATTCTTATTAAAGTATAAATCACAAGTTGCTTCCATCATTCGTAACTTTTTTATTTATGTCAAGAATCATTTTAATATGACATCAATTTATTCGTAGCGATAATGGTAGGGAATTTGTTTTTAATGAGTGTCAAGACCTTTTCCTTATACTAAGAATTGTTCATCAAATAACTACACTCTATACTCTACAGTAGAATGGTAGAGTTGAAAGGAAATATTATCATCTACTTGATACAGCTAAAGCATTAAGGGTACATACTAAATTACTTAAGGAATCTTGAGGAGATTGTATATTAACAACTACATATTTGATTAATAGAGCCCGTATTTGCTTTAAGGTGGAAGACTCCTTTTGAAATATTATTTGGAACATCTCCTAGTTATGATCATTTGTTGTCTCTGTTATATTGTTGATATTAGTAGTCTTAGAGATAAATTTGATCCAAAAGCAAGAGTGTGTTTTTTAGTTATTGTTTTTGACAAAAAGCATATGAGGTCCATAATTTGGTTGCTAAAATAGTATGAATTAGTAGAGATGCCACATTATTTGAGACCCAGTTTCCATTTAAGGAACTTGATGCATTTTCATATTCACATACATCAATTGCTTCTTCCTTTCCTTTTGTTACTTCTTATACCATATTACTCTCTTGTCCTACTACCAGCTCTATATACCCCTTAATTTGTGCTACAAAATCTTCAACAAAACGTTAGGCTTCTTCTTCTACACAATCTCTTACATCTACACATTTTGACATGCCTTCTTCCTCTCCTTTGCCTACTACTTCTACCCCATTATGACTAAGAGGCATTCAACAAGAACTATTAAAACACCTAAGTGACTTTAGGATTATATACATACAATCAGTATTGTATTACCATCTAATTTTTCTTCTTCCTTTTATTTTCAACCCACTATGAAATATTCACCATCTTTCCTATTCACCTTTGTTACTTATCCTTCTGATTATATGAGTTCATTGGATAATGTGTTTGTTAATAAGGAACTGACTTCTTTTTCACAAAAAATTCAAGATGAGAAGGAATGAATAGTAAATTATAGGTTCTTAAGTGTAATAATACTTGGCAATTAATTGCTTTGCCACTCAACTAAAAGGTTATTAGATGTAAGTAGGTTTACAAGATCAAGTATCAAGCTGATGGGAGTCTCGAACAGTATAAAGCTCAGTTGGCAGTGAAGGGCTATACTTAAATTAGAGGAGAAGATTACCCTAATACCTTTTCCTCATTCTAAGCTTGGTTCAATGCATGTTATTGCAGCTGTTGCATCTATTTTTAATTGGCTTATCCATAAAGTAGATATTAATAATGCCTTTCTCTATGGAAGCTTAGAGGAAGAGATTTATGTAAAACCACTCTTCAGCTATTCTTAAGCAAAATCAGGCCAAGTTTGTCAACTTTTGAAGTCCTTATATAGGCTTAAAACAAGCCTATTGTCAATGGAATTTGGAGATTTCTGGTTTTCTAATCCAACATAGTTTTCAACAATCTCAACATGATCATTTTCCGTTTACTAGATTAGATTTGGATGGTTTCTTCTTGTTCTCCTATATATTGATGACATGTTTATTACATGGACTAATGTTTCATCCATTGATACTTCGAAATCTCAGTTACATGTTGCCTTTACCATCAAGGATCTAGGCTTTGCTAGATTTTTCCTTGGCATTGAAAATTATTACCCTACTTAAGAAGTTTTCTTGAATTAATGTAAGTACATCACTAATATACTCTTTGATGTCAATGATACAATTGCAAAACCAGTACAATTCCCTTTTCCTTCTAATTTAAAACTTTCATCACATGCTGGTGTTTCCTTGGGTGATACTTCCTTTTCTAAGCTTATAGTAGGTCAATTGCTATTCACAAGCTTAGTCAATTTTTAGAAAATCTATGTTTTGGTCATCTTCGTACAGCCTTCCATGTCCACAAATACTTAAAAGGGTATTGTGCACCTTTGTTTACTTTATCCAGCTTCATCACCATTTGCTTTGTCTGTCTACTTTGGCTTTGATTAAGGGTATGTCTTTTGGATTGCAAGTCAGTAAGTGGCTATTGTGTATAAATTGATGATTCACTTGTTTTGTGGAAGACTAAGAAACAAAACCATATTTCCAAGTCTTATACAAAAGCTAAATACAAGTCTATGGCTCTAGGTGTATTATATTTTATGAGATCAGATCTCTATGTTCCTGTTTTATTGCACATTGTTCTTTATTGCAACATAAATCTACTTAAACTTTTTGTTGATCATCCGTGCTTGCATAATCACACAAAACACAAAGCTATTAATGCTCACTTTACTTGTATGATGTAGCTAAAGGCATTAAAATTATATACGTTCCTTCTAAGCTCTAACTTGTAGACTTTCTCACCAAGCACACACGTATAGTTACTTAAAATAGTTAATAGTCTATAACTAGTATAAATTGGTCACATTTTTATCCTTTTGGTTACAACAGAAATAGAAGCAAATATCTAGATTTTCTTTCTTTGACTCTAATCGTCAATAGCGAAGCTTGATATCTTTCATGGCATATCGCTACACTTCTTTTAACATCTTTGGTTTTCTTTTTCTTTCCCTCCCCCCTCCCCTTCAGGTGTTACTCTTCACTTTTGTGTTTGATTGATTAATGGGGAAATTTTTAAAGCATGCAAGTCAAGATAATTAAAAGGATGATTATTTGATAACACTATCTTGGATTTGAGTATTCTATATAAGCACTAATGTAGCTCGTTATATCCAACAAAAAGAATTGACTTGCTATCATGATGATATCCTTTACTTAAAGGCATGTTGCTCTAATTATCTCTTTATTTTTATCTTCTATGATTTATGCAAGTGATGAAAAACTAGACAAGGCCATCTTCACCCTTTAGATGGTTTAGGTCGATGGATGTGGAGGATAAGTCAGACTTTAGGTACGCCAAAAAGAATAAATAAATAAAACCTTTAGTTGTGTTTACCAAGTCAGCTATTTGAATGACGTGGAAATTTTTTTATTTTAAAATATTTTCATATTATCGGAGTACATGTTAACTGTTAAGTGATATAAAGTTATGAGTCTTCTATCTATTTTAAGGGTATAAATACTCTATTTGAAAAATTAGGGATGTTGATATTATTATGAAAGATTTTAGATATGATTGTGTAATTTAACCAAAAAATAAATACTTAGAACTAATTTTCTGTTTATCTAATAATACTTTGAAAACATCCTATATTTTCATTCAATTTCAATTGTTAGTACAATCAACATTTTCTAAAGGGAAATGACCTTCTTTTAACACTTAATATTGTATATGATATTTAGTAAAATCCCTCCAATATTATCCAATTTTTCTTATGATTTCCTATTCTTCTAAACAATTTTTTTCTATAATTTTTATTTAGTTATATTTTAATTTTAAAACACCAAAAAATAGGAAATTACAAATAATCTTCCTACACTTTAGTAGGTGCTAATTTACTCCTTGAACTTTCAAATATTGCAAGTCACATCTCTAAATTTTAATAACTTGGCAACACGATGAATATCTCTATATTAATTTAAAAAGTTACACTATGATTATAGTTTATAAGTCTTAAAATATACTTTGATAAATTCAAGGCATGTTTCCATTGTGAAGGTTCATTTGTAACTTGTATTAGCGATTTACTAGTTTATCAAAATTTAAAAGAATGATTTACAATATCTAAATGTTTAGAGATAAACCAATTTTTAGGATTTTTTTTTTTGCATTTTCCCCAAGAATTTATTAATTCATTGTAATCATTCTAATATAAAGGGAGAATTACAAATGGGGGATAAATGCTTGAGGATAACTTCATTCAATGGGATTCAACTTTTAAAATATTAAAAATAAGGGATGAACGTTTTAGTAAATAAGTCAAATATGGATGCGTTACAAAGTAATTATAACTACGTTAATCCACGCTTATATGGCAAATATCAATGACATATGAATATTGATATGGAATAATTTAAAAATAAAGTTTGACATAGAAAATTTGTAATCCACCTAATCCAAATAAATAAACAAAAAAAAAAAAGACGGAGTAAATAAAAGACCAATAACTAAAAGAAATTAAAAAAACACACTTAAAAGTCATTTTCTCTTGTATGAAACAAACTTTATTACCTCTCCCATAAGTTTCATCTAAAACCAATAATCTAGATCATTCCTTTGCTTCCACTAGCCAAAATGTCCACAACAAGCTTCCGGTTTGTTCTTGTCTGAAACAAGCGATATATTTATATAATATATCCTTACCTTGAGCGGGAGATTAATAATGGGATCTTGTTCTTAAGATAAGCTAATCACAAGTCAGATTTGATATCTCAAGGAGATTGAGAGAATCGAAGATGTAAAATCCAGAATTCTAATTCATCCTCAATTTCCTGGATGCTCAACTCTAATACAAATTACAAAATTGCATATATTGTTCATGCATTCCATCGAATCCTTACATGCATTTACTTGCGTCATATAAATCATATATTCTTACACCAACTTAGAAATAATCCAACTACAAAGACATGTTATAGGTGTTATTTACAACCTAAATATACAAATGACAAGCCAAATTGTTAGAGAAATCCACAAAAGTCTATTACAATCCAAATCAAGGTTTTCAAACAATCCATGCGAAATCAGTGTACTAATGAGAAGGTTTTTGTGAAAATGGTATCATGGAAGAATTACTAAAGTATTTGTAGATGATTTGCAAAGAAAAAGCGAAGAAACATGCCTCGAGTTTAAGTTTGCTTCAGCTACCGTGAGAGAGAAAGATGACAGAGTATGTTTGCTCTTTATGTGTGTTGAATTGCGCCTACTGTGCCCGATTTTAAGTTTTATTTTTTAGGTATAGTAAAAGATGCATTTCAGAAGTTCCCCCTTCAATTTTGCAAAGAGGATACACTTCTAGAATGCACCTTTTTTTTTCTAAACTTGAAGGCTTCTTTAAAATAATAAAAAGAGGAAGGTGCATTCCCCTACTTGGTATTATGTTTTCAAGGAGCATCTAATTACCTTTTTTTTTCTTTTTTTTTTTTCAGAAACGCACCTTCGGCGTTATTTGTTACAGCACGCAAGTAATAAAATAGCTCGCATGGACACTTCATCAACTGCGCACGCCATATTATACAATAGAATGTTTCACGTCATCTTATATAACTTCACGTAAATTTAAGGTTGTTGTTACTATGTAGTCCAGTGGTATTTGTAAAGTTTATTTAATAAAGAAATGATAGTTTTCAATCTAAATTACATACTTTTAAAGAAAAAAATCCATTTAGAAGACGGTAAAAGTTTCTTCATTCACATCTACTTATTAATTACCATTTTAAAATTTCGAACATAGGGCCCAATTCAACCATATTATTCCATTATCCATTTTGAAGGATTTTTCTTTTAATATATACACTAGACGTTGATTCTGTCAAAATTTAAATGTCTTTTTAAATTATAAGTCGGTATTTATATTTAATTCTTTTATATTTACATTGGCACAATAGACATGTTACCTGTTACTTTCAATGGTGTGGAGAATACTAATGTAGCAATCACAACATGGGCCCAGCATGCTAGCGTGGCAGAAACCTGATTCCAAACTTATAAAACTCAATTTATAAAAGGTTTCATTAAGCTTCAGAATTCAACGTCTTAAATGCTTATAATCAATTAGAGTGAACCAGATAATCTTTCTATACAATATACACATTCATATTGAGTAGGTTTTAAATGAATATTAAAATTTTTAGAATAGATTTTTGATAAAAATATATTAAAATCTACTCTCACCTAAGATATTCCTATTTTATACCCATCTTACAATCTATATACTGAGTTATAAAGTATATAGGTAGAGGTTCTAAGATACCTTATATCAATTATATAAAAAATTATGAAATAATATTAATAAATTAATAATAAATGTATTATTATAATAATAATATTATGTTTTTTTTCTGCCAATAAATCTTTTGAGAAAACAGAAAAAAAAAAAGAAGTTTAAGTCCATAAGTTTATANGAAGAATAAAGGAAAGGGTGCAAAACATAAAGTAAGAGATGTGACATTAGGTACACTTTGTTATAAATGAATTATTTTAATAATAATATTATGTTTTTTTTCTGCCAATAAATCTTTTGAGAAAACAGAAAAAAAAAAAGAAGTTTAAGTCCATAAGTTTATAACCTAAATAGGTAAACCTAATGTCACATCTCTTACTTTATGTTTTGCACTCTTTCCTTTATTCTTCGTCATTTTCCTTTTTAATTACTTTACATTTTCCATTCTTTCTCCTCATTCTTTCCAATTTGCTAAATAATTAGATTATATAAACTTGAAATATTGAAGATAGGAAAAATCATTTTTATTTTGTTTTAAAGATTTTACTATAAGTTCCATAGGTTTTACATGTGAAAAACTTTTAATATAGCATGTAAATTACTTTTTTAACATTACGTAAACTTGAAGTTTATTGGAAAAAAGATAAAATTTATAAATTTTGCAAGGTATCATTATAGTGTAGGTTTTACAAGGTACATGTTTTAAGATGGTTTCATAATAGTACAAGGTTGATTCTGGTTTCAAAAATTAAAAACTTATACTTTATAGACAAGATAAGATACAAGAAAAGCCTTATAACCGACTTATCCTATATTCATTCACCCTTATTATCCTGCGAATGAACGAACCAACAACCTAAACGATATAGCACAGTGAGAGCAGAAAATTATAGTGGACTGGAAATTTTTTAAAAGTACAAAATTAGTGAGAAAAACTCATCTAAATAATAAATATGATAAGAATACTAAGAAATCATTATGGAATAAATACATATATTTTTTAATTTTGAATAAAAGAAACACTTAACCTAGAAAAATAAATCTAATAGTCTTAGAACACTAAATTTTGATGATGGCCTTTCACTATCGATGATTTGTATGGCCTCATATCACATAATAAAATTTTGATAGTATTACACCATTAATGAGAAAATGAATGGTTTCACATAAGTGAAGAAAAAAGATATCAAACCATTCTTGAGAAAATAATTCTTTATTCAATATCATGTTGCTCTATCTTTTATCGATTATAAAAATGTGTCTATTTATAGGTATAATAACAGCCAATATTCTAAGTAACTAAATTTTAAGGAAACTAAAAGATAAAAAATTTGTTATCTTAAAATAAGATAGCAATTTAAGTAAATTTTAAAAATAATAAACTAAATATATTTATATAAAACATAATGGAAATCATATCTATACATTTTTTTTTTGTTTTTCAAAATATCTTTTTATATGCATCACCAAAGCTTGTAATCCGATTTTACTGGGCATAGGTTATCTCATGTGAATCTACTATAGATCAAATAATGATGCAACGTAAAGCTCAACATTGGATCAATTTCTTTTCTGTTTCTAGGGTCATCTAAGGCTTAAATTGTGTCAGCCATAATTTGTGCTTGAGAAGAAATTAGGAATGTATTTAAACATATTTTTATTGATACTAATCGATGAGAACATCTTTTAAAGAAATAGAAAAGGAATACAAACACTCATTCTTTGCCCATTCTACTCTTATGGAATAAGTATTTCAATCCTTAGCGAGTTTAAAATAATATTGTTAAGGCCGTTGAATCTAATAGTATGGATACTAGTATCTCGATAGGTTAATCTAGATTCAAATTCTCCTTTCCTAATTTGCAGTATTGCTTTTCCCAAAAAAAAAAAATGTGGGGGGAACATAGTATTAAAGCTTACCCCATCAAATAGTATGGTTAGCATTATAAATAAAGTGTAAGGCCATATATAGTAAAAGGTGTTGCAAAATGATGATCGTAGCAAGCAATTGGTGGTTGCACTTAAAAGGAGAAGTATGTGTTTGAACTTATTTCATTATTTCAAGAAAATAAAATTTCAACAATTTAATTATGCATCACCATGAGTTGCTATAGTTACCTACTTCCACTAGAACTTATAACAAACCAAAAAAAAGAAAAAGAAAAAGAAAAAAGGATTATTTTGTCATTTTGGTGTATTCAACATATGCAAAGGATAGATTATACAAAGTTATTATCAACAACATTGAAAGAAAAAAAAATTGTAATTTTCTTCATGGCAAATACATCCTTAAAACTCGAATTGAGTATAATTAGCATTCTTAATCCATTCAATGAAGCGATTATGTGCAAGAGAGAGAAATTAAACTCCACTTGGTAATTACTTTCATGGCTTTATTTAAACTATTTGCAAGATATAGATTAGTTATCTTCTTTATATCTGTTGCATCATTTTTATAGAGTTATCTTGATTTTTTTTAAATGTTGCAACGGCAGAGAGAATATCCGATGGAAGTAATGGAGATGTCGTTGATGATTCATACCATCGATATAAGGTGCGAGGTTCCATTACTTAATTTCCATGTTTACAAAAGGTGTTCATGTTTATAATCGTTTGATTACATCCAACCTCATATAGGTGGAAAAAAGATTGCGTACACATGCATGTGCACACCCACATGTATGATACATGTTAAAGATCTTTTGAACAGGGTAGCATATTATTGGAAGGGAATTGATGGAACATCCTTTATGAACAAGGCAATCGGTCATATCATTTTTGCCCTCTTTGATCCTAATTTATTGCATATATTCTAACCATAGATCCACATGATAAAATTTTATTGATACTTATATATATCACATGCAGAGTCTCTTACTAACTCTCGCATGCAACACTTAAACTCTCTAACACTTTGAATAAAAGTTAAGTCAATACAAAAGAAGGGATCATCTTTTCATATACAAGAAGCCTCCATCAATGCACAACCTTAATCTATTTGATCTAATAGCTATCACGCCACCTACTCTAATCTAACTACTCCCACCTACTAAGGTTCAATATATCTAGATGCTTCCATAAGGGCCTTCGTGAGCTTTACATGTATAAAAGAGAAAAATAGGCTTTTAGAGACAACATGTGATATTCCCTACCTAAAGTAGCAATGTCCCAAATACCTTTTGCTCCTTAGAGAACTCCTCTACTAAATATCTACAATGGCCACAATTCACAGCATTCTCCTAGGTTACTTCTTTCTAAGGTAGATCCTTCCATTTCACTAAGTCCTCTATGTAAGATGATTGGCTTGGGCCCTTCGTTAAGCGCCCCTGTAGGATGTTCTCTTCTTCTCTTCCTCCTCCTTACTTTGTACCTTAAATGAACTTCTTCCTTATTACGATTGGGGTCTCCTATCTCTCAATCTGGTACGCCGCACAAGTTCTAATAAAGCCTTATATATTCTTCAACATCATCGGCCAATAGAACTTGCTCTCTACCTTAGCTAATGTTTGTTTAAGATCTAAATGACTTCGGTCCTTCGGGTTATGATGCCTTTTCAAAATCTTCATTTAAAGATTCTTATTATTTGGAACATGTATCCTCCCTTCTTTCCTGTAGAGCAGCCCATCCTTCATCCAGTATTTCTTCTAGCCTCCCTACTTTAGTACCAATCTAGCTTAAGGATCTAAAGCTAAGCCTTCTTTGATAATCTCTAGTACTTCTCTAAAATTGAGGTCTCTTGCTCTCCTCTACCCATAAGGGCTCTTTTTTTTCACTTCTACTCTTTCTCTAGGTGGTTATAGCTTAGGCTCCTCTTTAGGTCTCCCTATTTCAGTGTTTCCCTTCATTTAAGGCATCTACTATGCCTTTGGTTTTGCTCTCTTTATGCTCTAAGCAATGATACTCATCCCACTTAGTCCATTAGTGTCTTGCATAGAATGTAGAAGCTTTTAGATTTAGCTAAGATTATGATTAACCGAAACCATACATCATTGCCCTTTTCCATTATCATGATATGGTTCGCCAATGAGGCGATCTAGGCATATATAGTATCAAAGAAGTCCAATCCAACGACTAGTTCATAGTTGTTCAAGGGAATTACTTCTAGTGTTACCTTTCCTCTCCATGGGCCAAGCTAGAAATCAACATCTTAGACAACCTTAGTTATGGAGACTTCCTTTAAGTTGAAGGTCTTTAATCTTCCTTTGCCCTTTTGAACCATAAGACACAACTTGTTAGCCACTTCTTAAGAAATGAATATGTCGGTTGTTCCAATGTCTACCAAGGCATTCATTCTTTGGCTTACCACAAACACCTCTACATACACCAGGCTTTGGGCTTCTTTAGTAAGCTTACGCTGTATGGAGCCTAACCGCTTTGAGACTCTAAGTTTATAGTTGGGGAAGGCCTCCTCTTCCTCTTCCACTACAACTAAGGTGGTCATTTTATTTCAAATGGGACAATCCTTAAATTTATGCACCCCTCCATACATGAAATAGGATGGTTTCCTCTTAAGATATCCCCCTCTCTTTCATAAGAAGCTCATCCTATTAAGTTAGACTTTTATCTCTCCTTCTAAGGCTTGGATCCATTCCTTCCTCAGCTTCCCCACCTTTCCATGGCTATCCTCACTTGCTTCCCTCTTGATTCATTCACTTGACTTGAACTCTATAAGGCTCTCACCATAGACATAGCTTGAGTTAAGGTCTAGAATCTTCACCTTTCCAATTGTATTTGCACCCACCCCTATATACTATCACAAAAAGCAAACATAGTATCCTTATCATTCATGTCGAGAATCTCCAATAGAAACTCTAAGAATTCCTACACGTAATCTCACATGGATACCTTGTGCTCTAACCTTCTCAATCTAGCCCAAGCATCCCTTTCAACATTACTATGGTAAAACTAGGCCCATAACTTTGCCTTAAATTCCTCCCACATTTTGATTACCCTAACTCCCTATCGAACTCGATCAACTCGTCTTCTCTACCATAAGGTGGCCACATCATTAAAAGACATAGAAGCCACTCTTTGTCTTGATGCATCATCTAGAGCACTGATCATACCAAAGTCCTATTCTAGACTCTAAAGGAAGTTGTTTATTTCTCTAACATTTCATGAACCATTGAAGATCTTGAGCTTAGGCACATCCATTCGCACTACAGCTCCACTATGATTTGTTTCATGTTCAGTCTCAAAGAATTGCTAGTCCTAAACCTCAAATCCTTTAGTTCCTTCCTTAAGGACTTCATTATTTCTTTAAGTGCAGCATCCTTTCTTTGCAAGTCACTACAGCTCAATTCAAGCCGTTAACATCTAGCTTGGGAACTCCTTTTCTAGCCTCTCCATGCCTTCCATAATACCCTGAACTCGATCAAGCACATTACTAGTGGCTATCTCTACTTTAACCATCCTTACTTCTATTAAGGCTCTACTTCAATATGATTTCCCTTCAAGGGTGATTTGTTGATCCATCATTAGAGTCAAGGGACTTCCAATGTACTTAAAAGGGATATCAGAAGCTCTTACTTCACATGTCAAGTCTCTTATTAACTCTCACGTGTAGCACTTAAACTCTTCAATACTCTAAACAAAAGCTAAATTAGCTTTCCAGTCTAAAACACATAAGATCACACTCACTAGAGAGAGAAGTTAGAGATAAAAAGCTACTTAATTAAGAATAGAATTTGTATTTTTAGATCGATTACAAATGAGGGGATCAGCCCCTTATATATAAGTGGCTTTCATCAATTGGATGGCTTAAATCTATTCCAATTTAGTGGTTATTATAAATTCCTACCTATCCTAATCCAACCGCCCCCACTTATTAAGGTTTAATATGTACTTATTAAGGTTTAATATATCTAGACAATTCCAAAACATTCTTGGAAGTGGATCCAACCTTAGTAATGGGTTTTACATATACAATGGATCTTTATATATATGTACAAAAATAAGAAATAGGCTTGAGGAGATAATCTATGATATACGTAATTCATCAATCCACGTAATATATTAACACGATTGAATCTTTTTTCTTTAACGATAGAATTTTGCAAAATATATGATCTTCCTTCTACAATTTCAAATAATATATATTAACATCACATTAAATTGCTTGCATGACGGGGAATGAAAATTATAATTGTTACACCTCAATAAATATAGACTGGTTATATGACTTCTCTACATGCCCTTATCGTTAGATAGCCCACTCAAAGGTACAATATTCTATTCTATGCAATCTTTGTCCTCTTCATTCTAGATAATTCATACTCGAATGGCTTTTACACTAGTCCTGATATAGATACGCTATAAAACCAGCAAGTAACAGTGCGCAAAACACACATGAATGCATTATAACATACGAATAGATCTACATACGATACAATAGACAAGCAATCATTATATATAGCTCCGCGTTGCTTATCTTGGTATAGATTGTGTGGGAGAATAGACAATCTCAAACAAACTTCCCCAGCATAGCAGGGGTTAGTACTAATCATATCAATATATAAAGCAAATATCCAAAAATCATCCCATCCTAACTTCACTGGCTATATCATTGATCCTGCTTGCTTATATTGTATCAACCTTTTCAGTTCATAAAGTGAAAGAATCAGTAAAACACGCTTAAAATGCTGATTTGTTATTATCAAAATTTCTTTGCATATTTTAACAAAAATAATGCTCGATATTTAATAATTCGTTCATATAACATCTTTAATTATAATACAACAAAGAAAAACTTACTCATAGAGGTCTTTAGAGTAACCCTGAAAATCTTAAGAAGCAACTTGCTGGATAAAATAAAATGACAAGCATTCTTAATGATAAAGAACAAAAATTCTAATATGTAAACAAGGCAACTAAAAGTAAAACAAAACATTGATTAAAAAACCTATATATATATTTATACACACACATACTACATACATATACGATTAAGAGGTGGCATCGCTTATGGTTCATCCACATGAAATTGGACGGAGTATTCTAAGAAATCGAGGGCTCATATTTTTGTGAATAATATATATATCGTCTATACAAATTATATCACTTGGATAATTTTGTTAGCAATTTGAAAAGTAAATAAATAATTCGCATCAGCTAGGAGAACCGGTGTTCTTTTATTTCCTTGGATATATGCTCCTCTAAATGTCACAGGAGGATGTTGGCATTATTAAGAAAATGGGCCTAGATGCCTACAGATTCTCCATATCTTGGTCTAGAATATTAACCAGTGAGATCAAATTATTGGTTACCTTATCCGTTGTAATTATTTATAATATGACTTGTAATATTCCATATCATATTGTTCAGATGATCCTAATTTTTATTATTATTATTATTATTATTATTATTATGGCCAATTTCATAGGGAAAGCTTAGTGGGGGAATAAACAAGCTAGGCGTGGAGTACTACAACAACCTAATCAACGAGCTCCTACTCCATGGTCTCCTCTCGATCTCTCAATATAGTTAATTTATGTGCAAATTCAATTTAATTATTGAAAAATTATTGATCATATGCAAAAACATCCCCAATTTGAAATATGTATATTTTCTCCCTAAAGCTTCTAAATTTATTAACGCTTACAAAAGCTCCCACTAGGACACAATTTAAACTTTTATCAAAAAATTATTACTAATAACAAATGAATATTGTACGTTTATAAATTATTATCAATATAGCATAAACGCTATTATTTACTTACATAAATGTGTATTTTTAATATATATATATATTTTAATTCTATACGACAATTTAATGGTCTTACCACATTTCTATTAATGTGTGCTATCCGAAAAAAGTTACATCTTTTAAATAATAAATATGCAATATTATAGATGTCAAGCTTGTATCATTTTGCATTAAAACGTATGACGGTTGCAATTTTCAATAAAAGTTCTCATCATCTTGTATGGAGAATATGTCTCTTAGACAAGAATATAAATGGTTAATACATAATGATATTAAGTATGGATTAATATCGTTAAAACGTTTAGAAGCCATTCTTATTTGACATACTTATTAAAATATTTATCATTTATGTTAATTTAATTCTCTTAATAAATTTAACACGAAATATTTATATCACGCTTGTCATTTTCCCAATAATAGTTGTGCCGAGCATAATAGCCGAAGGAACTTTTGTTCTCACCAATAACCTTTTGTGAAGTTTTAATAATTAAATAAACAGGAAACACTTGAAAATATCTAATTCATGCACCGTCATTCGTGCGAGTTTCGTTTCGCAACTTTTCGTGGCAAATAACTTTTTCCATAGATTAATTTATTAACCTCCATACAGATTTTTCATATTTGGGTTACCATTAATTAATTAATTAGTTCATTTTCTTCTCTTTTCCGCATAATAAACGGCGTCGTAAACCTAATCCTCTTCCTCCGTCAGTGAAAAACCCTTAAAAAGCCCCAACAACCAGAAACTACACAAACTTACACCTCCATTACCGTACCTTCTTACATCGACCGATAACCAAAATGCAATCTTTACGCGCTTTATCCAACATTTACATCAAAGCTCACACCTTTTCTCCATCTTCTTTCTCTCACTATTATCGCCGTTGGATCTCGTCCACTTCGCATGTTCAAAACTCATGGATGGACAAGATTAAAGGGGTATTCACAGGGGAAAAAGAATCCAAGCCTGAGGAATTCGCTGTCTCTTCTTCCCAGTTCACCCTCCTTCGTATGCTCGTTTTCAAATCTTGTTGGCTGATTCTTTATTTGCATAATGTTTGTCTTTGTTAATTGTGCTTATGTTGGGTAGATTTTTTCTTTTGGTAAATAGGAATAGGAAGTTTAGTTGTCGGAGAGGCAAGTGGATAAATAGTTCCGTGGTTCCGCTATTGTTAAGACGTTTGCTTGGATACCAGATTTAGTTCTTGTGGTATCCAAATTCATTTCGTATTTAATTCGTAACAATGATACAATGGACAACACAAGGGTTGACCTAGTGGTTAAGGGCAATGTGTTTGTTAGAAACTCCTTAGTGCAAGCTGTACCTTTTCTCCACCAAATGACTGAAGTCAAGTGTAAGGTAGCTTAACCAGTGTGATTCATGTGCCTAGAGGTAGACAGTCCGGTTGTGACCGATAAAAAAAAGAGCATTTTAAGAAGATACAAAGTTTTGTAGTTTCTTTTGTTGAAATGTTCCCATGTCTTCAACTGGTAATCTATTTTGTGTCTGCGTCAATCACATGCTGCTAGTATGATTAAAAAGGCCAAAATTACGGGCAACATTTGGGCATAGCAGCTTACAAGTTGGAGCATTGGAGTGCATGTGGGCATGCTTCTCCTATGTGTCCAACTACTAATGGAATGAATACAAGTTTCCCAAACATCGTATATTTCAAATCACTGTGGATGGATAGGCAAATCCTTTCTTTATCTTTGCATATTTGTTCTCCAATAACAAGTTGGTGTATATGATTGAAAAAATATATATATATAGAAAGTGGGAGCTGTGAGAAATGGTAGCTCGCAGTTGGCAGGGATACAGACAGGAACCGACTAGTATATGGAAAACTTCACCACTAGGAATATATATCACAATAGATGAACTGCATCTTATCAATCTTGGACTTTATCTCTGTAAGCATGTTTTACCAGTGTCAAGTTCGATTTCTCATACATATGTTGGATTGATGCTGTGTTAAACTCCCATTGTATCGAAGTCAAACTTTCCATGTTCTCATATTGAATTAAGCCAAAAAAACCTTCCATGTTCTTGAACCATGTAACAGGTTCTTTGATAAATGAAAAGACTCCATTGTGCAAGTGAAAAATAACGTGGAGCTGAACGATCTGACAAATTCAATTGTTTGGAGTGTGGACCATACAGAAGAAGTGAAAGAAAGAGAATAGAGGTGGAAAGAAAATTGAAACAGATAGTGTCAGGACTGCAAAATTTTTCGAACTTTAAAGCTGTTGTTTTGGGGATATGAATGATTAATATTGTAAAGCAGAATACTTGTGATCATACTGATTTTATTGTTTTCGCGTTGTTGGTGGAGGTGATTATCAGAATTTGCGGATCAGTTGAGTAAAGCAAGGAAATTAGGGAGATTTAAGGAGTACATGGTTGGTCGAAGCAGTGAAGTAACATTTGCTGATGCTTTTCAGAAGCATGAGGCAATTATTCGATGCCTCGGGGGTTATGATCCTTCAGGAGAGGTTAGTTGGAGCTCCCTAACGTTAATTCTAAATCTCCATTAGTGTTCCTAATTTTTTTCTTGGGTTAAGTCTATTCATGTTTTCTTTTTAGTCCTCTTCCATTGCTTTTAAGTATGTGAACTTAAACCAGTTATTATTTGCTGGGGCAGATTATGATATGTTACATTGGCATAAAATGGATACTTTGTTCTTCATGTTGAACCTTTTTTCTGGCATGGCTCTGGATTGACAGAGTGAATTGCATAATTTGGAAATAAAATCATTTTTTACTATACTGTAATGTTGATGATGTTAAGTCAATCAATCAGAATACCCAAACAAAATGGCATAATTATTGATTCCTTTGCTTTTATTTTCCTAATAATCATTTGACAAGTCTGTTTGTTATTTGGAAGTTGAAACCTACTTGGATCCCTCATGATTTTTCATTTGTTAAATTTTATATTTTCTAATGATGGGTTCATGACTTTAGGTATGTTGATTTGTAGAATATTCAACCTAGTCAAAAACAAGAGACAGCTAAGAAGTGTAATTGCACGATAGCTGATGTGGAGAATGCACTTGCCAAATATCTTTGGGCCAAAGAAGCACAAAAGAAGTTGGAGAAGTTGAAAGAGGAAGGAAAGCCAATGCCAAATAATATGGCCCAGGTAGAAAAAAAGAAAAAAATTTCTTCAGGACATTTGCTAATGCACGTTTGGCTAATAGACAGAGGGATGGCTTCAATGTGTTTGGTTTCATTTTTGGAGAAATCAAGTACACAGTATGTAGTTTTTGTTCTCTGTTGGCACCACTAGTTTCAGCCTCAATGTTTGATGACTCTCTATGCTCATATGTAGGGACATTATTAATGACTCAAATTTTCTCTATTCTAATTAGTTCGCGTTAAGTGCTGCTGTTTGCATTTGAAAGGAATGTTTATATGCCCTGTTTTCACTCTTGAGTTGTTCCTGAGAAACACTTTCATGTTGCAGGTGCAAAAGCTAATGGGATCAACTCCCTATGATCTAGCTAAGTCTAACATGGCAAAGAGTGGACAGATCAGCCGGAATGCTCTTTGTCCTTGCGGTTCTAAGAAGAGATACAAACGGTAAGATTGTGTTGCGATGTGTTTCTTAAATTTCTGTAGATTTGAAGCAAGGAAACGAGTATAGAATCTACTTCATTCTTTCTCCTATCTCCTCATAATGCTTACATTTTCTCCTTTGACTGCAACTATGATAATCGTAGGTGCTGTGGAAAGGACTGAGCAGATTCTGAGAATGTAGAATGTGGTGAAAAGACCACAGGACTTCACTGCGTAAAGGTTGTTGAAACTTTCAGCATTGTTTTATTCAAGTTTTTCTTGCTAGTGTTCTGAATAGTGATAAGTTCAACTAGAACAGCTCATAGCTTTCACCTCATAGAGTGAACAAGGGGGCTTCAGTTGGTTCCCTCTTACTAAAAACAGATTTCACTGTCGAGCTAGAGAAATTCAGGAACAATAAGTGGACTTCTTGTCTCTTTCTAAATATTCTTTTAGGAAACAGTTTTTGGGTTTACTGAAGGATGAATTGAGCTGAATATGGCTCTCCTTTCTTCTGTATGAAGATTTCATTTACTGCATGTACATTCTTTTGACTTGGTTTTGTAAATTGCTAGCGGGTATCTACAACCACAAGGTCCTCTTCCTGCTATAGTCCTTATTCCATGCCGATTTCATCTGCAGATGGCATCATATTGTGTCTTCCCTGCTCTCTGTTGGACTTTCTATTTATACACCTCCTGGGGACTGAAACATTCCACAAGGCTCTCCTATGTTACGTTTCATGAATGAGATCTTTGCAAAGTTTACTAGGATGGGGGCCTTACTGAAGTCTTATACAGGTGGATATGCGGTTGGGTTGGCTTTTCTTCAAAGCTTGAGATAATTGCTAGGAGTTGTTGGTCTTTGTCCTTCACCTGTGGTTTTAGTTGCGAAAAGAAAATAATGTAATGTTATGGTAATACAGTGATATCGACCTTTCTAATATTTTAACTTCAGTTCATCGAAGTTGTTTTGTGGATTGCTACATTTAATTTTGAGATAAATTGCAAATATAATGTCTAAAGCTATTTTGTAAGTTGCGGATAGTCATTTATAACCAAGTGTAATTATCCTCCACATAATGTCATGAAAATATACAAATAATTTGATTGGAATCCAAAAGTTAGGAGAATTGGACAGTGGTTTGAAGCCTGGATGCAAATCTTATTTAAAAAGTTTGAACAATTTTTCAATAATAATAAAGCATGACCATCAACGACTATATTATAGGGTGTTACATCGCCCCGATGAAACAAAATCCTCTAGTGGTGAAATTTGGGTGCACATATACTCACATTGTAAAGATTTGTCTCTTAGTTACAAGTGTAACACATCCGTGTTTTTGTTTGGGTTCATCGTTTACGTCGAATTAATTTTTCTCCTTTGATAACTTACTAATTTACAATGAAGATAAATAGAACATTCCGACCGCCCCTGGCTACAATAGCCGTCAAATTTATACTACAGCTTCTGATTAAGCTTTAACATTTAAAATAATTTAATGAAGCTTTCCCCATCATTTGCAACGATAATTATCATGCTCTAATCCATGAGGAAAAGCATTGCAAATTTAACCATTTGACAGCGCAACCTTGCCCACCAATTTTCTTCATGTTGGCGCTGTGAGAAAGCTTTTGATCTATGTACCCTGTAATTAGAGATGCTACCAGAACGTTGTTATAGGATAACTCGTCTGAACCGACCTTACAAAAACCTTATAGATAATATCATAATTCAAAACCTGACAAGGTGTCGAGTTTCGAATTTACAAAAACCCTAATGGAAAAACTTACCCAATAAAACATAAATTAACAATAATATTTACCCTCAACTTACACATGGTTAGACTCTCAATATATAAAGGTGATAATCAATATTTCATTAACTTCATCTTATATATTTTCGTTAAGAAGATTAAAAAACACATGGGAGTATTTATTTATAAAATTTTTAATAATAATACCTACAATAGCTTAAAAAATCAAAAATAAAAATATTTTATGTAATTGGATGAAGCAGGTGGATATATGGTCCATAATAACCCTACAGGTGAGTTTCAATAATAAGAACCCTA
The DNA here is from genome assembly GCA_024138015.1 of Lumnitzera littorea. Lineage (NCBI taxonomy): Eukaryota > Viridiplantae > Streptophyta > Magnoliopsida > Myrtales > Combretaceae > Lumnitzera > Lumnitzera littorea. The sequence goes on from JAMXBB010000004.1 coordinate 7,737,895, forward strand.
GAGTTTTTTTATAGGGTTCTAAAAAATACTAAATCCCATAATAGTGAGTTAAGGCTTTATAAGACCAATCTCAAACCCGATCCCGTTGCATCCTGACCCGTATTTTATGCAGTCCAGAATTTGCCCTAAAGAGATATAAGGAGAAACGAAGGCGTAAACTCTCTTAAAATCTAAACCCGTATCATTCCTTTCATTCATGCATATAATTACACAAGACAGCTTGCACAAAACCTAGCATTGTGTAATCAACAGTTTCCTCCTTTGTCTTGGAAGAGGTATATACACTTATACACCGCAAACTTTGGTTATCAAAAGAATAAAATCTACAGATACAACTGTACATACTCTGCCATTGCAGATTTTTGAGCTAGCATCAGGTACAGTTACTTTAGAATGACCGCCGCCTAAAAACCCCTCTGTTTCTTTCGATACTCTCTATACATTTGTTGTAACTGATGCTGCCATCATTAACCAGGTAAAGCAATTGCACAAAACCATATTCACATATAACAGAAAGATGACTCAAGGTGTTGTATTTACTGGAATGTTTGGGGAAAGAGACGAGTTCCGGTGGTCTAGCCTCTCTTGTGGCAGGGAAAGGTTTGTCTGGTCATGATGAGAAGGAATGACAAGCCGTTGCAAGGACTCGAGGGCTCCGGTGAGATCTGCAAATGAAGGGCGCAAGTTTGGCTCCCTGGAAAATAACAGCATCATCAAAAGAGAACAATCGATTAACCGTGCAAAAAACCATGAAATGACAATTGATTGAACTTAGAGAATCTTACGTTTGCCAGCATTGCAAAATTATCCTTGCTACTAGAGGATCCAATTCCTTTGGAATCTCAAGCCGTCGGTTCTGGAAGCCTACTGCACCAACAACTTGCATCGGATTCATCCCACTCCAAGGCAATTTCATGGTAGCAAGCTCCCAAAGTATGACACCAAAACTGTAAACATCACACCTGTACAAGGTAGAACCAAAATCATACAGCAGTTTTTCCACAGCCTCAGCCACACCATATGGATGTGCATGCAAATCAGTTGATAATATGGATTCACAGTTCAAGAATGAATGAACCTATCGAAAACTGCTATATCCACCAGACTAGCTGAGTATACTAGGTTGTTACCCCGCAGGTAATGTATGCTCAAGGAAAAAATGACTCTTTCTCAACAGTAAGGTTAGCAAACACTCAGCTCACAACACAACAGAGAGCCCCATATAGGATTCCAAATAATAAATATTACTGCTGTGCAACTAAATTTTCTTAAGGCCTTAGTTTTTTTTTTTATTTATTTACTTTTTCCATGAGACCTCAAAGAAAATGCAATGTGCAGCAATACAAAATATTATTTCATAGCTTCCGATAGTTTGGAATCCTATAAGGTGGTGGAAGAGAGGAATGAAAATTCCAAAGAATTGGGCAAGAACCTTAAATTGTGTTTTGATAATTCTACCTCACACTCTCACCAAGCTTCCTATAAAAACAATAGAAAATTAAATTACTCAAATGGCAATCTACGGAGAACCCAAATGGAGCCTTAGTTTAATTTGAATGGTGCAACCCACTTGTAGAAAGGTCATACCCAGGCTCCACCAGAAATTAGCACATAAGGTCAAAGGAGAGAACAAGGACAAATTTGCCCTAGCACATGTATGGAAGAAGCATATCAGCGTATCTAACCAAAATTCCTTATAATCATGGCATTTTAGGTTTTAGTTGAGCCACTCGAGAAAATAAAATTTAAGAATGAAATTTGATTTTGCATTGTCTAGCTGTTTAAACTTACTTTTCATTTGAGGGTTCGTTGCGGAGGACCTCCGGAGCCATCCATTCAGGCTACCACAATCAACAAATATAAGTTTAGATAATTCGTGTAAATCCATATTCAAAAACTTCAAATGCAACATATGCTTGGACACCATCTTTTTAGGAGATTAAAAGTCTCAGACATACCGTTCCTGCAGTTGATTTGGATGATAAGAAAGTGTTGTGCTTCAAGCGTGATAAGCCAAAGTCACACACCTGCAAACTTAAATATCTCAATAAGCTACAGGCATCATTTTCCCGCTGGAACTCAAAAAAAGGCATGCTCAAACTTATAGCCACAAAATTAAAAATACATATATGTATGGGCATGCTGGATATCACAAACACATATCAACCCCCAGTTTCTCCTATAGTTAAAATGATACTTCAAAATCTAAAATCATATGAAAACTCATTAAAGCACCTGCAAATCAAAGGAAAATAAGAAAAATGTGCACAAAACCAAAGCAGCACTAACTCCATCAAATTAATGGCCGTCCTATACAGGGCACATCTACATGCAATACTGCTGAGTGCTGACAACAGTCTAAAAATGGCTGTAACTAAAGAGGTAGCCCATCAAGGTCTGGAGGTCACTAGAAAAGAAAAAAATGAAGTACCAATTAACTAGAGATAAAAACAGGTAATCCAACATAAGAATAAGCAAAGCCAAACTAACAACATAAAGACAGCATCACAGAAAGGTTATCTGCACCATTCTTAACAGGAGTTGAAATTATGAGACAACTCAGATAAATGGTCATCATCACCACATGATGAATGACCAAGCAAGACCCGGCCACAATAAGCAAGAGGAATACATAATGTGGTATTTCAAAGAGAAATGACTAGAGAGCAATGCTAAAAATAAAAGAAAAGCATAAGGGAGAGAAGATAAGTTACATGCCTTGACATTCCAATTTTTATCAACAAGAAGATTCGGTGACTTCAGATCACGATGTACAATTGTTGGGATGCTTGTATGCAAGCAATTCATTCCCCTGGCCTAGAAGTTTGCAAAACAAAAGTTACAGCTCCAAATACTTAGGTACCAGCTAAAGCAAAATGCTCTGATGAAAAGAAAGAAGATACAAGATTCATACCACATCAAGTGCCATTTTTATTCTACGTTTTTCGTCAATTTCACAATTCGGTCGATGAATGATTCTATACAAGCTTCCCCTAAAAATTAAACAATGCTTGTATCAGATATTTGACAAATTCTGTCATATGCAATTAGGCCAAAGATGTGCACACTGGGTGAAAGGGGACAAAATAACAACTAATATAACAATGCAATAATGACATCAAAATAACAGTCTATACCTCGGGAGAAACTCAGTTATGATAGACAGGTTGGGAGGACGTGTTACTGCACCCACAAAACGAACTACATTTGGATGGCGCAACCTGCGCATTATACGAACCTAGGCAGAGAACAAGATAAAGGATGTCGTTATTGATATAAATAAGTTTGAAGAAAAATACCATTAGTCGACATATTTGTAGAAGTCAATTAGACATTTGTACAATTTCAGTATCAGCAAATGGCACTTTACTAATAAGCCAAGAAAATTCATACCAGTGGCAAGAATAGTTTATATTATATTCAGGTTACTAAGCCTTTTTTTTTTTGTTTACTTAAGTCTCTCAAAATTGATAACTACAGTACATTATGAAGGTCTTCAGGTTCTAGTCCTGTATCCGGGAAAAAATTATCCAGAAAACTCCTGGAAACAAATATACTGAAACTTTCGAGAATTATAACTTTGAGCACAGGCAGCAAAATGCTTCAAATATGAGCAGTATCTGCTAAAGGAACATTAAAAGTAAAGACACTGCCATTCTTTTCCCTCCAGTAGTCTATACGGGGCAAGGAGATATTTCATGATCATCTTTACCTCAAAATTTTGCATTATTTAGTCGTTTTCTGAAAAGAATCAATATAAAGAGGTATTCTACTTTGAATTCTCAGCTATTCAACAAGATGCAATAAGTGTCGTGCTACTGAGAGCTTCATTGCTTACCTCGCGTTTGAACTCATCTAATGCAGCACCTGAGAAATCCTGATCCAAAAATTTTTTCACAGCAACCTCCTTCCAACACAAAGACCCAGTCAATCAGATTTCAGCCCTTCAAATTATTATCAGCTTGTTGTCTTTATTCTATTTTAACAAGTAAACTGAAATTTACACATGGCAGGCAAGCAACACGTTATCCTGATGAATAGTGGTAAGATGTCTTAAACATCTTTCAGATGTTACAACAGAGCATGGCATGCAATAATGAAGTAGCACAGGATAGAAATGGTATCAACCACAGAATGGAAAAAGAAGAAAAAGACATGAGGTACAAAAAAAGTGGTTTGTGACCAATGTTGGATTTGGGGAAAAAACTTCCATAGCAGTCTACTTTTTCTCATTTCCTTTCAGATGATCAAAGTTGGAATTCGAATTTGTTTCATGTCTGACTAAGTGGACATGCAGATGCTGAGTGTTGTAAATGCTTGAAACTCAGCAATAAAAACCCATAGTTGAAGAAAATCAGAAACCCCCTAGTGGAAAAGCATCCCTGATCTATAAGGCAGTCATTTGAGATCTTATCTGTATTATTTGCCTTAGAAGACACATGGCACTGTTTGTGCCATGCTGTCATCAAGATAAACTCAGTTATTACCAAAGAGAAAAAAGCCATGATGAAGCAAAGTCAATGGTTGAAATGCAATCATGAACTTGACTTAAGCAAGGACATCAGACGTTCAATATGAAATATGAAGAAGCAAAAATAACATCTAAAAAAAATCAATTAGCTCCAATTCGTTATTTCAAGGAAATATGAGTATAAAGGAAAACTGGAACTCACAGTGCCATTGCAATCAGCACGGTATACTTCTCCATACGAGCCTAGCAAGATGAAATCATGTATAAGATAAACCCTTTAATGCATGCATATAATGCAATCAAGATTTAAACCATCCAGACCTTATTTCAGTATGGACACGATTGCAGGAAATAGGAAGTCCAGACAAAATAACAGCAAATAAACAAAATAAGAATGAAATAGGTGGGCTTCTAATGCAGCTTACCCAGTCCAATCCTTTCACCTAGAACCAGTTGTTCCCACTGAATTTCACATTCCCCAACATCCACATCATCAAAAACCTGCTCAATCTTATTCACATCTGAAACAACTGAGCTGGACCTTTCTAAATCCTTCAATTTCATATTTGCACCCATAAACCGGTCGTTGATGCACTTTCTAGGGTCAAGATAGCCTTCATTCTGGTCACGTTGCTTTGCCATGTCAGCAACAACATTTTGTAAATCCTCTTGAACATTGAGACTTCCTTCTTTGGCTTGAGTTTCAACATGCTCTGAAGGCATGAAACTTGTTGAAATTGAATTTGGATCATAAAATGGATTCCAGGAATTATTTTCTCCACTGGAATTGAAATTGTCTGGTATCTCTGAATTGCGGGAATTCACTTTATTCTTTGCAGAAGAGCTGCTCTTAGATGAAGACATTTTGAAGTCAGTAGCATCTCTGCTATTTTTAGAAAACAATGACTCCTCGTAATCATACTCTCTCTTTCTAGGTATATCATTATAAGTGTGTTGATTTTTCAGCATTAGTGGCAGAGGAGGACGGCCGGGGCCAGGATTATTTCTTGTTTCTATTGGATTCTTCTGAACTGGTGCTTTACCAAGACCTTTACTCAGGAAAGGGTTAAGATCGGCAAAAAGATTTTTAGGGTCTTCTGGACTGTTTCTCTTCTGCGGAGCTACATTTACATTCATCTTTGGAACATTGCCAACAGCATGGGAACGAGGGATCCCCTTATTCATCAAGGTCTCAAAGGGAGATGAAGGAACTCCATCTAATTGATGGGAGAATGCAATAGTTGAATTTCTAGAAGTACCAATATTGGGGTCATGAGCAGCACTAGAGGATGAAGGGAAGGACTCCAGTACTTTAGAGCTAAATCTTCCATCTAACTCACTTTCTCTGTTAGAGCTTTTACTGGACCCTTCACCAGATGATGGCCTCGGTCTTGAATAAACTAGACCAGAATCATTAGATGAATGGAAAGATGGCATTTTGCTTATTTGTGCACTATAAGGCTTATTCTCTTTTGTACTAGAACTATCAGCAGGTATAAGCGTCCCTGGATCAGCCATCAGATCAACCAAAAATTCCCTGAATGAGCAAGGAATGATCTATCAGATCGTCATACAAAATTAATTTCATTGACTTAAAACATCCACATCAGTAATTTCTATGCTGAATATCATACATTTGGAAGTTCTTAAGATAACGGAGACCATGCATTTCATGCAGGAAATAGGAGGGATGTCATAAATGAACATGGTACATGCAGCCTGTAGGGCGCAAATAAAATAATCTCCCTCTTAGTAGATTACCGATTTGACCATAGCATTATTCAACAAAGAAAAAGTCAAGGAATGAGGAGGAAGGACAAGGAGAATATAGATTCCATGATGGAGGATCCAATGGAGTTTCATCTATATATGACTTCTGGTGAATTGACTATTACCTAGCTGGTTATTGACAGATTCTTGCCTATACAGCAAATTGTACATTTTATACCTACTTTAGCCAGCTGAAAGCTAAACTGATAGTCCCATTTACAAGAGTGCACAGCTGCCGAGCAGCTATTCTCTGTAGTCGCAAATATATAACCACATTTTACATGAATGATTCAATCATAAGTGTTATTTCTAAGGAGTAGCACCTTTCATCATCCCATTTTATTATGTTGATAGCAGCATCCTCAATGCCTGTGTAATAGCTACCTTTTACAAGTCGACATGGTAAATTGATAGAATCTGCTAAAACCTGCAGTGAAAAAGACAAGTAATATGAGACATGGTCCCTGAATGGAATTTTCAATATCAAAAAACAGAAATTCAAGGTAAAGTAAGAAATCAAGCATATTGTTATAACAAATAATAATTTTTCAATGTACATTTACCCTTTTTAAAAAGCCAACAGGACTATGACCAAAAATATCCATACAGAAATCTTCCACTGAAAATCCCCTGGCAATTACTAATTCATCAACTCTAATTAGACAGGTACATCATAAGTTGTGAGTATATGGAAAGAAAAATCCTACAAAATCTGAATATGAACACAATGCAAATCTCTGTCTAGGTAAATGAAGGTAGGCAGTTTGTGTTACAAGATTGAATTATAATAATTTTTTTTTCTTTTGGTTAGTTAATTGTAATAAATTTTTGCTATGGCTCTCTAGAGAAAATACTGTGATCTCTTGAAAGAGCTCAATTATGGAGAGAATCACTAATCTCTTCAGACAACAAATCTGAACCTTTTTTCTGGAGACTAGGACTTGTAATTTTCTGTTACATTTTTGCACATATAGTTCCATGCAAGATCATGGCAGTTATCTATACATGTAACTACACTCCCCTATTTTCTCTATTATTCTGGCACATCAGTATCCCTTAATAACTGCCCCTAACTTCTGTAGACATAAGACAGATCATCGCTGCACATCACCTACTGCACTTACTGATACATCTCTAGTGTTGTAGATATTAGTAGAATAATACATGTCATTTTAATAAGGGCAGAATTGTAATTGTGCATATTACTTACTAAAGGAAGTATAACTACTTAGGAGAGGGAAGTTAGGAAATAGTTAGTCATTTTTGTTAAATCTGTTGAGATCTAGAGGAGGTCTTCTCCTTCGCGGAGAGAGAGAGAGAGTGTGTTTAGGAAGATTGATGGCTTGGTATTCCTATTCTAACTGTAAAAGTTCTTTACTTTACAATTTATATTAAGTATTTGGGATCTATCAAGTGATCTACCCTATATTGTGCAATTTTTAATTGAATAACAAAAGATTGAACCCATGGTTGTTACAATTACACAGCTACATTATCTTACACAAATCACACATAACACTGCACTTGCAAACACTTTGCACACAACAACATTAAATTATTATTCTTCTTCCTCTAGCACAAATATGCATGCAAAAACATAAGTTTTTTTTTTTTTTAGGCCAATTGCCAAACAAATGCATAAGAATTTTTGCATGCACTAGATGTAACAATTTGACACAACCAACTGCCACAGACAAGGAACCAGAGATGTCTTCTCTTTACATTTCCCCCATCTTCTCTCTTTATGACAACAATATAGCATTTAAACAGTGCAAAACCATTTAGAAAATAATTTACAAGATAGTGGCTGCATGAAGATCAAGAGAACCTGTGGATTCACAGAATGTCGATCCCATCCCTCAAACTGAAAGCAGGAACTTATTACCAAATACTTAATTACACAAGTTTTGAGGATTATAATTTATTTCTCTCCTAAAAGACCTATAAAAGATGTTGCAAGAAGGAAGAGGGAGACAAGTTTCACCTATTGTTATCATTTAAAGAAAACCAGAATTGCAATTTATGGCAACTAGATTTGTAAAGGCAGAGAAATAAATAACATCAAAACAAATTATTCAACCAGTTGTAGGATCTAGACCTAGAGATTAGTATTACTAAGGTAATGTTCGGTTAGCAGGATTAGACAATATGAGAACTTGACAACACGATATAAAGAAAAGGAGATAGTATGATCTTCTTATAACACGTTTAGTATGTCTGGTATAGGACATGGAATTTAGTGATTTAAAAAAATTATAAAAAATAATATTATTTATATTATAAATTACAACAAAGTTTAACACTGTAATTTGCAAACTTGCCATAAGGTTATCATTGAAATTTTAATAGATATTTACTCTATATTATGAAATAGATTTTTTATACCACCAAATATATGATACAAATTTTTTATTTTTAGTCAAGTACCTTGAGGCTTCTTGTATATTAACTTTGGTTACTATGCAAACCAAATAATATCACCAAATATATGATACAAATTTTTTATTTTTAGTCAAGTACCTTAAGGCTTCTTGTACATTAACTTTGGTTACTATGCAAACCAAAAAATATCATAAAGAATTTGTCTAATACCGTGTTATAAAAATAAAATAACCAAACAGTACCTAAAATTTCTCATATGGCACAAGATAACAAAACAGGAACCTCAAGGGGCTGGCCTAATAATTAAAAGCCCTAAACTTTCATGACAAATTGCACGAGATTTTCCTGGTTCCAGATTTTATTAAGGATACTCCATGGTACCATTTAGCCAATACATAAGTTTTGTAGGTTGATACTTGTGCCTGCACGTAGGAGGCAGCCATTCTAGTTTTGGGACATGCTCCTCTGGAAGAAGGGAAAGAAATAGCAAAATGGGTTCACAATGAGGCAGCATGCTCTTCCATTAGACAGAAAGATGACAGCCATGCTTTTCAAGTTGCTAGGATATCTCTAATTCCAATGTCAATGACATGATATGAAAATAGACTAAATAAATGCAGCTGCAGTCAGCACACTGATTGTGAGGTAGTCACCAAGAAACTGACCTTAAAAAGCAAAGCACGGTGCCTTAAAAGACCAATTTTTACAGAACCAATTGGTAGTACACATGTTTGCAATGATGTCCTCAACTCTGTACTTCTATCCATCCACCTGGCCCATATAATGCTGGCATCTTTTACAGGACCACCCATATAATTTGTCACAAGTTCAGCAAGTCTTTGCACCAAGACAGAGACCTTGCTAGGAGGACAGTCTAATGCAACGCATTGTGCAATTTGTACCAATTCTTCCAAATCACGATCAAATTGACAATTAACTATTATTACTTCAAAACTAGAACTCTCTGGGTTTCTTTCAAGCTCTGCAAGAGATGGCATTTTTCCCTGAGCTCTCGAGTCTGTTGAGAGGCCGTACGCATCATAAAATCCATCCACCACTTTTTCCTCGTAATCAAGAACATTGTATTCCTGCATAGCATGACAGATGAAGTCAAAACAAAGAAGAAAAAAGTCCATACTTCCTTGAAAGACCACGTGGAGAAAGAATCTGAGCTGACACATTGATTTGATAAAGACACACAAAAATTGCCTAACACTACATATATGGCAGTCAAAACACAGATATACATCTGCTCAGTCCTAATATGCCACAACGTGAGAAATATGTAACAAAAACTGAGTGTCAAACATCCAACAGAACCAACAGATATTGGTATGGGTTTAAGTAGACACTAAAGATGAGTGCATACTAAGGATGATCATCAGTAACGTAGTAAATGTGGCTCCTAAAATCTGTAACTTATACAACAGCAGCACCTTTGATCTATGTAGTATCAAAAAACTCACCATCTACCAAAAAACTTCATGAAAACCAAGATTTCCATTTAAACCATTTCTATTCATTCATCAAATGGAATTGTTACATAGCCATGAATCATGAGCTCAAAGTTTGAAGAGGTAACAAGCCTGAAACTATATATATTATCAGAATTGCAAAAGTTCATTGCGAAAGATGATACTCAAGCATAATGCACAATCATCATGCAATATTATTGTTTTCAACATGCAAGGATATAACAATCAAGTGTTTTACACACTAGTAGGTCAAGAGTACACCCATCACCGTTTGCTGCCAATAGCAAAGGTTTTTACCAGTTAAAGCTTTGCAAACCATTGAAACCACATCAGAATTCTAAATCTCACTAATCATAGTATGCACTGGCAGGATGTAAAGATTGCAAGTGATAAAAGTGCCATGGCACTCAAAAATTGTAGGCAACTTACAGGAGAAACTAAGCATGAAAACCCATTCCCCATCATCCATTTGACAAGACATGAAAAAAAAAAAAAATCAGAATTGGCACCAAAGATCCAGAATCATGTGATTCATTTTTGGTAATTAAGAATCATATGATTCTTTTTTGGTAAGTAAGATCATATGATTGCATCAATGGCTGCATGATAAATATGTATTTAAGACAGTACATTGTCTGGCTTTTTCAGGACAAATAAGAACTACAACTTTAGGTATGGTTCAGATTACATGTGTCAAATGAGTCAACCCTAAATCAAAAAGATAAGGTGAAGTCTGAAACTTTTGCAGCTATCTTGCATAGATTAATACATGGCTCAATAATTAGAAGTAATAACTGAAGATTGTTCAGAACATATACTGAAATCACAAAAATTCCCCCAAAACCCCTACTTCTATGGTCAATGGATACATTCCAACTACAAAGCAACTGAAACTTCTAAAGTAATCTGGAACTCCAGACCACTGGATTACATATTGTTAACATCCTCATTTAAATATTTTTACTCTGGAGAAGCTAAACTCAAACCAGTGAACTAAGTCCAAAACTCAACTTCACCAGTATCAAGTCAAACGATAGAATTGTTAAAATCATATATTTGTGCCCAAAGATAACATAATCCCATCTCAAGTACTTCACCAAACTGACCAAGCACAATTTAAGGTGTTCAATTTAAACAGTAAAATTGTTGAAGTCAGATACTTTTTGCACAATCTGAATCACTACCCATATGCCAATAATTGAGATAAAAACAACCCAATTGCTTCACCAAATGATCAAGCACAATCCCATACCATCAAATCAAACATTACAACCATTAAAGTCACATACTTTTGCTCTTATTTAATCCTAATTCAATCCTCACAGCATCGATTGAACTAAACACTCCCATCAAATTACCAAACTGATCAAGCAAAATCCCACAGAGTAGGTCAAACTAAAAAATGATTGAATATACACGTATTTTTTCCCTAGTTTAACCCTAATTAAGTCCTATACCATCAATTGAACTAAAACACTGGAATTACATACCGAGCACGATATAATACAAACAAGTCAAACACTACAATCACTAAATTCACATACTTTTTGGCCTAATCTAACACTAACTCAATCCCTACGCCATTAATTGAACTACAGAAGCTCTAATCAAATCACGAAACTCACCCAATATTGTCGCGACTGCGTCTCGGCCGAAATCTCCCCTTTCTCTCTCCCTGAATCGCCACTCCGATACCCTCTCAAGCTCAACAAAGTTGCCGCCCTGATCTGATCCTTCTCCGGATCATCGCCGCGGAACTCCGAGTTCGAAGCACTGATCGCCAAAGCCAACTGAACCTGAAACTCCTCCTCCGATGATATATAATCACCTTCTCTACCACCACCGCCACCGTTCCCGACGGCGGCTGGAGAAGTAGAAGAAGCAGAAGAAGAGTTCATTACTCCAGCTCGAGACGGAGAAGATGAAGGACTTCGAGAAGGATCATTGACGGTGGAGGAGGAAGAAGTAGGAGCGGCTCCTCCTGCATGTGATCGGTGATCGGAGGTGGCGGTTGGAGACTGGAGAGGTGGAGTTTGGGTTTCATTGGACCGGTTAGGGTCGTGATTGGTTCCTTTATGGAGTTTCTTGAAAATGTGCTTCATTTAGTGTAGTCTTGTGTATTGTTTGTCCTTTTGGATTGTGTTTCGGGGATAGGATTAGGGTTCGAGATTGGGAAGTTCTGCTGGAAAATTTTCTATCCCTTTCTTGGGAAAATTGGTTGAGTTGAATTTTCTTTTTTAATTTTTACTTTCTAGTCTTTCTCTCTCTGTGTGTTGTTCTTATGGTGGAAGTCAAGAGTGAAGACTGGTGAGACGTGTAGAGAGAGAGTGCTAGGAGGGAAAACTTAAGGGGTTATGTTGTATGTACGTGTGTAAGCGCGTACGGATGTATGTCTGTGGATCCGCATTTTCTCCTATACGTGTATGTCTGAATTATGATCACGCTGTGCTACAAAGGGATTAGCTAGCGGTTCTATTGATAAAACCGTAAAGTAATAATAATGAAATGAAATTTATACGGTTAGATGGTATTTATTATTTATCAACTAATTAACTATAAAAATAATTTTTTTATTTGAAAATTTAACAAAATATACCATAAACTATCGGACATATGCAAAACTCTCCAACTATGATTTTACTTATTTATAACATTTGAAGATAACTATACAAATCTTAAATGATGCTAAACCTTTATTGATGATTTTGTGATTCTAATAAGGATTTGGAAATTATATTTATATGCATGCTTTCAAAAGATACAGCTAGATAAAGTGGTACTTCTATGTACTAACCAAAAATTTAGTACATTCATTTGCAATTATCTCTTTTATTTTTGTATTTTCCATTATCCATCTATATTATTAATTTAAAACTCATTATTCGACCCTATGTTTGTTGTCTTAATTCGTAAATATAAAGAGGAAGTTACAACTGTTAAACGCAAAACTCTTCCTCTCTTCCCGAAATTTGACTTATGTAGTACAATTTCTTAGCAAATTTTAAGAAAAAGGCTCTTTTAAAACATTTTTGAAAAATTTTGGAGTTCCCTTGTACTAAAGTTTAGGATGGTTAGGGTAGAATGATTTTATTTAAGCCGTTTGTAAAAAAGGGAAACTAAGAGTTACATAGTAGTTGCCCATATAAATTCTCTTAAACTTACTTTCACACATGAAATACGAATATATGGTATTCTTACCTTATATCAATACTAGAATTTATACTCTAAAATATAAAAGGTATAAGTTCTAAAATATGTTTTATCTATCCCATAATAGTAATGGATGAATAGTAGACGATGATATTATATTTTTCAACTAATAAATTTTTAATAAAAACAAATAGAAAAATCAAACTTATAAATTAATAATCCTAACCGATTGAATCTAATATTGTCTCTATTACTTTATCTTTTTTGTCCTTTCCCCTATTCTTCTCCATTTTCTTCTCTAATTTTACATTTTCCATTTTTCCCTCTTATCCTTTCACATTTGCTAAATAGTAAGATCATATTGCTTAAAATAATGTGTAGAAAATATTACTTTCTTTCAAATTCAAAAATTTTTGTATATGTTTCATAAGTTTTGTATTTGAAGAACTTGTAATATTACATATAAATTACTTTTTTGACACCATAAAAACATGATCTTTATAAGAAGAAAGATAAAATTTACAGGTTTCACATGGTATCCTTTACCTTGTAGGTTTTATATAATATAAGCTATAAGATGTATCAAGGGTACTAAAAAGTATGTTTCAATACTAAAATTTAGGAATACGTAGCCTAGAGAGTAGGATATGAGTATAGTCTCATATCTTACTTACCTAATACTTGCTTACTCTTACTTATAGGAAAATAGAAAAAAAAATTATTTAATAAGCAAATAAAAGAAAAAATCAACATAAAGGGATAATAAGAGAAGGGAAAATCGACCAAAAAAAAAAAAAACACTTATCTTATTGTTGCCTCTTCTTGTTTAGATGCTTATATACCTACTTTTTAAGATCAAGCTACCATAATTGCTTTTTTCAAAATAACAAAAATTCTTTGGATTTTGTTCTTCGCCAATCCTTCTCAATTGTGCTTATTGAATTTGTGTTTCGTGTTTCCACAAATTAGCTTGTATTGATTTTATCAATATTTGTCAATTTGGTGAAATTTTGATTATCTACTAGTTTAGTTAGTGAAGATATACATTGTAAACCCATTATTTATTCACTACAGAAAATTTCGCATTGTATTCATTTGTAGAGGTGTATAAATGGGTTTTAGCTTGCAGGCTAACCTGTTTAACCCTTTTCTAAAATAGGTTAAGATCAAGTTTTTCAACTTGTTTAAAAAGTGGGTCATCTTGGGTCAACCTATTTAACCCACGAGTTAAAGCGGGTTAACCCATAACAAGTCGAGTTGACCCGCTTTTATCTAAAAAAAAATAATAATAATACACTAAACATAGATGAAGGTTTCTTTGGATAAATCAATGTGTCAATTGTCAGTCTTCACAAATCATGTCACAAACTCACAACATATATGAATAAACACAACATATTTATTATCAAATAATAAAACAATATTATTAACCCTAGCCAAAAAGAAACTTTAGCAGAAAAAGAAACTAAACACTATAAGTCATAAGTTCCTAAACCTAAGTTTCTAAAGAACTACATGGCTACAACTTTCAAATAATAAAATAATATTTTGTTGATTCGTTTTTTATCCAAATAAATGTTTGCATGTTGGTTGCAAAGTCAATTTTCACTATGAATTGAATACTTTTGTTACGGTATATTATATTTTCTTAGTGAATAATATTCTTTAAGTTATGACTATGCTAGTTGGAGAAAATTATTATAAAAATATAGGATGATATAAGCAAATATAACACAATAAGTCTTTGATTTCCTATATAACTCCAATAACTTATGTATTTGTCCAAAAGTGAATCAATGCCAAAATAAAAAAAAAGCTCAAATTCATCAGTAATTAATTCCATTAAAAAGTTTATGGGTTAGCTCGTTTAACCTGCAGGCCAAAATGGGTTAGGTTGTACTAGCAAAATTCTGACCCGTTTATAAAATGGGCTAGCATTGATTAACCCATTTAACTTACGGGCCAATATAGGTTGGGTCGGGTTGATTCGTTTAACCCATTTGCACACCTCTATTCAGATAGTCTTTTTCCTTATGGGTTTTCTTTGTAATTTTTTGTGTGTACAATTGTTTATTATTTTCAGTTTTATTATATTGTTTATCACTAATATATAAGAGGATAAATATTTAGTTATTGAAGGCATTAATTTTTCTAATAAGTGTTTACAAAGTCCATTTTAACAAAAAAAATTGTTTTTTTTTTTTTTTTTTTTTTTGTTACAAGGATGGTGGAGTCATTGAATACCTTGATAAAAATTAATTTCTTCAAGTTATTCAATTTGGGAGACGATTTTTTATATTGTATAGATTTATACATACCTGTGTTGACAACCTAAAGCTAAAGTATAAATCTAATTATGATTGGATGATCATTCATATAAAAATTATCAATTATATCCAATAATGCAAATCACCTTATATATAATTACGTTACTCGATAAACATTCTATGTAAGAATTGGAGTTGATGTATGAGAGACAATTTGCCTTAAATAAATCATCCTTAATTAGTAGGGTAATTATATTCAACTATAAGGATGGATTCCATATGATAGATCGCTTGAATAATTTTCAAGATTTAATTAATTAGTTGATTCCTATGAAGTTGATGCTTGAAAACGGGATGCAAGTATTATGATTGTCATGCCCCAAAGCGGTAGAGTCATAACAGTCTCATCGTACAAACCATTTTAAAATAGAAGCTGACCATACAACTACCATTTTAAACCTGATTTACGCAAGGCATCTACGATTAACTCACTTTGAAGTAAACAGTTCATAAATTAAGTATGTTATTTACTTATGAACTTAAGAAAAATACATACTTATATTGAAATAACTTAAGTATCTTTACAAGATTTAGCTACTCAATCCTAATCTACTTAAGTAATTTGTAAATTAATATTAAAAGTTTTAAAATAAATCTAACTAGAGAGTATATTTAGTCTTCAGTTTACATCCTCACTCCTTAGGATCCCACAGTTGCTAACTTTAAGATAAAGGTAAGCTACTTCCTAGCTAGCACTTGTAACGAAATCTATAGGAATGTGAATAACCATAGCTTAGTAAGTTGGGATGGAGATTTAAAACCATATAGCAAATACAAATAGGGTTATCAACTAAATTATTAGGTGCAATACATGCTCAAACAAATGCCATCGCACAATGTTATTCAGCCCGTTGTGAGATTAGAAAAATTGCACCCACTTTAATTTGGATTGAGGAGTTTCCGTTAATATAACAGCCCTCGACTAAACTTAAGCTTATGTAATAAAGACACCACTCCTTCCACAACTACCTTCAAACCATTGACTTTACCTTTATCATGACCTCTTCATCTGTCACTTAGTTCGACTAAGGATGAAAAAGAAACCAATCATACCATCCAGCGCTATTCTTTTCGAAGAAGTCGGTATTTGGCTGAAGAACCTTAGATTTCCCCTAATGGGTTGTTAAGCATGTTGATTTAGAATTTTAAGTCATATATTTAATTAGATTCAGTTTAAAGTGTTCAATCATTGCCACAATATATACAAATACAATCCAAAGTAGCGAATTAGAATCATAGCATCATTCAGAAACAAACACATGCACGTAGTCCCCTATCTAATAAGTACAATCAAGCATAATTTCAAGCCCCCAAAATACAATACTGTATTAATCTTACTTACCTAGACTCCTTGTTTGCTCGATCGAGATAAGACTCACTCAGTCTATCGCCAATAATCCCTATAATACCGACGTTGTTTTAGTTTTCACATAATTGTCATAAATTATTTTTATCCTAAAACACTTATTATTATTTTTGGTTTAGGGTTTAATATGCCCAATTATTTAGGTTCTCAAGTTTTTTACAATTATTCTTGGTTTGAACTAGGTTCGGGTTCAGTTTCTGCATCGATTTCTAAATTAGATTCTAGTTCTAGTTCTAGTTCTGGTTCTGTTTCTAAGTATGATTTTATACGTGGATCCTACAAACCTATTTTGATCCATAATGTGAAATTAATCATATTACTTCCAAGTATCCTAATTATCACTTTTAATCTTAAATTAGTATTCTATTCTATTTGGTACACTTAAACCCTTATTAGTGTACCAAATTTATTCTTGATGTGATAAAATTTTACATATTTTATATAAATACCTAAATTTAAGTTTTCTACCAAATTTATTATATATTCCTATAATTAGTATAATGTCAATTTTTATTCTAATATTTTCTATTTATTATATTTCTAATTTTTCATATTATGTATTATTACCTATTATATACATAATACACATATAATATTTCTATCACTCCAAATGTTATCTCCTAACATCAATTAACATCTCAAAATGTCTAAATTCATTCTAAATCAAATTTTACACCTAATTACCCTAATTTACAAAATTAACTTAAAATTTACTATTTTTCCTATTACTTATTTACTACATAATACCCTAATAATAACATTCAACACTCTAAATGCTACAACGAGCATACTCCATCAGACTTCAACATCCTAAAACATGTAATTATGTACTAAATTAATAACTATCTATCTAATTACCTAATTAGCCATAAATTACCCATTTTATATATCATTTTAAGGCCTAAAAATTATCTAAAAATTTTGAAAATGAATTTTTGAAAAAGGACTTCATAGCACTATTCTATAACCCCTAAGTAATCAACACAAAAATTTTGGGCTCAAAACTACACTTCTAAGATCATTTATTTCTAACCCAAACAAAACTCGAGTTTGTATGGTTTCTTAAAGATAGTATATTTTTAGATACAAAATTATCAAAATAAAATTTTTTCCTAGATTTACATACTTAAAAACCTCAGAATAACAAATTTCATAAATTTCTAAAACTATTTAGTATTTTTAATAAAATATGAAAAATCGGAAGGAAAATCGAACTCACTATAACTGATGACTCCAACCATCTCCAACTGCTGTGGCCTTGTCAGCTAATCTGGGCACTACCATCATCGTGTGGTGGTGGTAGCCATCCACTACCAAGTGATCGTTGGGTTAGAGATCTCCTTTAAGGCCTTAATTGTATAAATTTTTATAATTTTTTGCAAAAACCTTAATTCCCTCTCAATTTTGGTGCTTTTTAGTTTTCTAGGGTTTCAAATTAACTAAATGAGTGTCTATAAAAATTTGGCTACTTATATAGGTCTTGGAGATTTTTTATGCATTAAATTGAGGTGACATAAGCCTTATCTTATCTTTTTTTCCACTTTCTATTTGTTTCAATTTAATCAGTTGCTTTTATTTTTTTAATTCCAAATTTTCATGACCCTTTTCTGGACTTTTCTTCATTTTTCCTAATTTTTCTTTATTTATTCATGCATTTTCTTTAATTATTTAATATTATTTTAGCCTATTTCTCATACTTTAAATAATTACGTTTATTTTTACCTATATGTAAATTCATATATGGTATAAATAAATACTCCTAAATTTTATTTAAGTTATTTTGTGATATCAATTCGTTAGTTATCTGAATTCATTCCAAGCGTTTTCGATAAATAATAGACAATTTAAAAAAAATTCAATATTATATTAATTAATGATTTTATTACTTATTTTCTTAAATTCAAATTTACATGATTACTTTTACTACTAATTTTAACTTTGTCGTAAAATTTTAGCTAAATTGGACAATTTATTTGATCGTCCTAAATTCTAGAAGTCGAACTCCGAATACCTGATAATGGGTCTTACAATTATTATTAAGTTCAAATCCGAATGGTCAGAAGATATTTATAGTATTTGTTAGTAATTATACTCTAAAAGAAAAAACTTATCATTACAATGTTGAAAGATGGCTTAATAAATGAAGAAGCTAAAAAAGAGAATACAATGTCAATTCCAATATTTAGGAACTAGTTATTGATAAGTAGGAAAGATAGAAGAAGTAAGATCACAGGCTTGTCTAATGAATATGACTGATCTATGGATCTAAGTAAAGATCCAAATGAATGAAAGAATACTAAATGTTATCATTATGACAAGTTAAGACATCGAAATGTAGAATTAGGAAAAAAGAGTAAGCTAAAAGTGTTGATATTAGATTTTGGTAAGGATGGTGTTTTAAATATCAGACTCACAAGCACTTTACAAAACAAACAAAAGAACCTACCTATTGCTTTTGGCCCTCCTTTTATAACTTCAAGACCTTTTTGAATGTGGTTATAATTCCCTCCAATTCCAGCATGAGCTCCTAAATTAGGTTTAAGACTACTCCATGGTTTTTGGGAATGTAATTGAAGTCATGGTGGCTAATAGGTGGTTATCTAGATAAGTAAGCTAACTATTCATACCTATTGTTCAAGCTTGAACTCTTTAGAGTTGACCAGGTCAAAATCCGACCTGGAAGCAGTTGCTTCAAGCTCAAAGGAGTTGATCCGACCTTCCTTTGATAAACTCTTCTCTCGAAAGTTCAAGTTTCCAACCTTTCCTGACCTATCTTGTATGATCAATGAGACCTTTAAGAGGTCAAGAGCAAGGTAAAGAAGAGATGTGGTCAAAAGCAACCCTAAGTAGTTCGATTTATACCTTTGGGAAAATCTTCTATCAACAAAACGTAAAGGTGATAGAAAATATGAAGACATGATGAAACAGTAGTAGGAAATAAAATTTTTGCAAATTGTTACCAAGAACAGACAAGGCTGGTCGCTGGATGAATCCAAGCCTACGGAAAGCTCGAAAGAACTAATGAAAGAAAGTACGAAAGGAATGAATGATGAATGAAAGGTAAGCAAAACCCATGAACAACTCTAGAGGATATGATGTATCAATGGAACTTTCGAGGACTTAGTACAATTTGATATGACGCAGGAATCATTTTGATGAGGTTATTCACTATCTAGCCTTACTCAAGAGTTAAGATAAGAGTAATGCCAAGAGTAAATATGGTGTTTACGCAAGAAAGAAAATACTCAAAGGTGTATTTAGGATAATTTGTATTTTTTTCTCATAGTTATAAGTACAAGGGTATTTATACCCATAAATTAGGTCAACTTGCCTAAAAAGGAAAAGATAAAAAGGGTATTTCCTAAGGAAGTAAAGAACAAGATAAAAAAGGGTAAAAATAAATATATAAGAAAAACAATCATTATGTAACGGATTCTACACATGATATTGTACACGTGGTGATGCTATATATGGCGAGATTGTTAGAAGATGCAGACAAAAAGTACAAATAGCTGACTTGTCCAAGCAAGGATGGCTTTGTCAATCCAAAGTCTCTCTTTCTTAGCTTTTTGACGAGGAAGATGCCGAGTAATTAGTCAGCTCAAGTGCAAGTGAGAAATCTTCAACTCGGCATACTACAAAAAGATGAGCAGTCATACGGCTCAGCATGAAGGATGATTTGGCAGGGAAGTACTTGGCCTCTATAGGGATTGGCTGGAATAGAAGGATTTGTTATGCCAATCCCTCTAGTTCTTAGGCTCGGTTGCGAGTCAAAGGTCCAGTAGCTTGATTCCCATCATTCCCTTTAAGTTGTTTTGGATTTGAGATCTAATCCCAATGGTCTTCGCTCAGTTCTTCGTCAGGGTGATATGGACTGAAGTCGGTAATGTTAAAGGCATCAGAAACCCTATAGCCCTTGGGTAATTCCAATCTATAAGCATTATTGTTGATCTTCTAGAGGATTTTGAAAGGTCCTTTTGCTCTTGTAGATAATTGGTTTCTCCTCTTGTTCGGGAATTGTTCCTTGCTGAGGTGTAACCACATTGAGTCTCCCAGCTAAAATTGTTTTGCCGTCATACCTTTGGTCTTTTCTTACGCTCTTCTAGCAGCTTGGTCAATGTGCCGAGTGACTTTGTCATAGATGTGTTGAAGGGATCGTGCTCTAGCCGAAGCGTTAGGGTCCTCTTGTGGGTAATGGTACAAGGGCGTGGTTGAAGGGTAACTCAGGATTAAATCCATAGACGATCTTGAAAGGAGTCTGCTTAGAGGTGTCATGTACTATTCGATTGTAGGCAAACTTGACCACTGGCAAGCAAATGTCCCAATTAACTAAGTTCTTACCCACTACAGCTCAGAGTAATGATCCTAAAGTGTGATTAACCACCTTTATTTAGTCGTTAGTTTGGGGGTGACATGAGGTACTGAAGAGTAATTTAGTTCTCAGCTAACGCCACAAGGTTCTCCAAAAATGGCTTAAGAACTTTGGATCTCTATTGGAGACTACACTTCTCGACATGCTGTGTATCCACGTAATCTCCTACAAAAAAAAGAGAAGCAATAGCCGAAGCGTCATTAATCTTAGTACAGGGCATGAAGTGTGCCATCTTGCTGAACTTATTCACAATGACTATTATAGAATCTTTGCCTCGGGCAGTTCACGGCAATCCAAGAACAAAATCCATGCTTAATTCAGTCTACGACCTCGTTAGAACAGGTAGGGGCATTGCTCTCCTTTGCTCGACTTAGCACTTAGTCTTCTTGCATATAGTACAGCTTTTGACAACTTAATGCACATCTCTCCTCATTTTCGACTAAAAGAATCGACCATTCAATAGTTCACAGGTCTTCCTTTCTCTAAAATGTCTAAAGAGTTCTCTACTGTGAGCTTCCTTGATTAATAACTCCCTTAAGGAACAAGTTGGTATGTACAGTTTCCTACTTCGGAACAAGTAGCCATTCTCTACATAGTACTTTTCCATTGTTCTTCCATCAATACATCGTGAAATTATGGGTTCGAAGTGTAGATCCTTAGGGTATTATTCTTTGATAGTTGCAAACTCAAACATTCTAGTTTGCAGTTTTGATAAAAGTGCATGCCTTCTCGAAAAAGCATCTATAATTACGTTGCACTTTCTTTATTGCATTTTATTACAAAATTGAATCCTTCAAGGAATTCAACCTATTTCGCCTGCCGCTTCAAGAACTTGGTCTGACTTCGAAGGTACCTTAGTGATTCATAATCAGTATATATGACAAATTCTCTTGGCAGTAAATAGTGTTGCCATACTTATAGTGTTCGGATCAGTGCCAAAAGTTCTTTGTCATACATGGAGTAATTCAATTGCAATCTTCAAAGCTTCTCACTGTGGAAGACAATTGGTTGGCCTTCTTGCATTAAGACAACACCTATTCTAATGCTTGATGCGTCGCATTCCAGCTCAAAAATTTTGTCAAAGTCAGGTAACACTAACACTAAGGCAAAGGTTAATCTTTCTTTTACTTCGGCGAAACTCCTCTTTGCCCTCTCTCTCCATCGGAAGTCGGTGTTCTTCTTTCTTAACTAGGTAAGTGGTACGGTGAAGATGTTGAAATTCTTGATGAATCTTCTATAAAATGAAGCCACACTTCTCACATCAGCACAAGTAGTAGGAGTCGGCTACTCGATAATTGCTCAGATCTTCTCATCATCAACTTGCAAGCCTCCTCCACTGACTACATGGCCTAAGAATACCACTTCCTCCTAGCAAAAACAACACTTCTTTAAATTGTCGAATAGTCTCTTAGCACGGAGGATATCCAAGACTGCTCTAAGATGTTCATAGTGACTCGATATGTTGGCATTGTAGACTAGGACGTCTTTAAAGTACACCACGATACACTTCCCTATGTGATGTCTCAGTACATAGTTCATTAGTCTCATGAAAGTATTCGGGGCATTCGATAAGTCGAAGGGCATGACCATCCATTCGTAAAGTCCATGTTAAGTCTTGAATGTAGTTTTCCATTTCTCTCTTGACCTCGTGCTGATTTGATGGTAGCCAAATTTAAGATCAATCTTGCTAAAAATCTTGGCTCCACTGAGTTCATCCAACATGTTTTTTAGCCTTGGGATTAGATACCTGTATTTGGCTATGATCTTGTTTACAGCTCGGCTATCTATACACATTTGCCAGGTTCCATCATTCTTTGACACTAGAAGCGCAGGCACAATATAAGGATTGAGACTGTCTCTTACATAACCTCTCTCTGGCAGCTCATTGACTTAACGTTAGAGCTCAGAAGCCTGCTCGAGATTCATCTGATAAGTTGGCTTATTTGGTGAATCGTTGAAGCTCCATAATGTCTCGAATATCACCTCTCAGTCCAGTAATAAATCTTGATACAGTTTGAGCTATTGGTTCTTCCACCTTGCAACAAATCATAAGCATTTGAAACTCTTAAACATACTTGTCAATAGTCTGACCTCCCTGTCTTAGCTCTTGAAGCTGAGTGAAAGTATTTTGAAGGTAAGTTTCCGGCATGAATCTACTTCTGAGTATGCTTTTTATCTCGGGCTAAGTATTAATCTCTTAGTAACCCTCTCATCTCTTCATCATTTGAAAATTCTTCTACTACATGATAGCATATCCGAAGACCTCAATAGTAACAACTCTCACTTTCTCGTAATCCTCGTACTGATAATAATCAAACATACGCTCCACCTTCTCTTCCCACTCCAGATATTCATCAGCATTCCCTAGGGATTCATACATGTTTTTCTTCAAAATACTCTTCTTCGTCCTCTTTATCAAGCTCTCTCAAGTTTATTCTTTGCCTTACTCGTTTGCTTACTCCTCCACCTTAAACAGGTTGAGCTAGGTTTTGGCCTCTAACAGGCAAAGTAGCTTGTGGAGTGTTTTATATAATCTTAGTGGGTCGGTAAGACAATGTATAAATAGTTAGGGTTAAGTCCACCAAGAGGTTAGTTACCCTATCAAGTCTCTCGTCAGTGCTTTTGAGAGTTCACTGAAACTGTAGTCTATGGTGAACGACTTCATTGCCATCGCCAATACCAACATTCATACTTGGGTCAATCATTTTCCTTACAAGTTCAAGCTCAAACAAACACTTCATGAAATTAACAGTTAACAACACAGTGCTCAAATGAAATACAGTAACTTGCTTTTTTTTCCACACGCAAAACAAAGTATAACAGAACTTCGAAAACATATGTCAACTCGAACAAAAACCTCCTCCCTGATACCAAGATGTTGCGAACCATGACCAAGAACAGACAAGACCGATTGTTGGATGGATCCAAGCTTGCAGAAAGCTCAAAAGAACTAATGGTCAGTACGAAAGGAATGAATGACGAATGAAAGGTAAGTAAAACCCACGAATAGCTCCAAAGGATATGATACACCAATGAAACTTCCGAAGACTCACGGCACAATTCGATATAATGTAGGAATTGGTCTGGTGAGGTTACTCGCCACTTAGCCTTACTCAAGGGTTAGGACAAGAGTGATGCTAAGAATAAACAAGGTATTTACGTAAGGAAGAAAATACTCAAAGTTGTATTTAGGATAATCTATGTTTTTTTCTCACAGTTACAAGTACAAGAGTATTTATACCCATAAGTTAGGGCAACTTATCTAAAAAGTAAAAGACAAAAAGATTATTTCCTAAGGAAGTAAAGAACAAGTTACAAAAGGGTAAAAATATATATACAAGAAAAATAATTATTGGTGCAATGGATTCTACACATAATATTGTATATGTGGCGAAGCAATATTGGCAAGGTTGTTAGAAGATGCAGACAAAAAGTACGGACAACTGGCTTATCCGAATGGGGATAGCTTTGTCAATCCAGAGTCTCTCTTTCTCAGCTTCTTAGCAAGAAAGATGCTGAGTAATTGGTTAGCTTGGGTACGAGTGAGTAATCCTCAACTCAACGTACTATAGAAAGATGGGCAGTCATATGGCTCGGCATGAAAGGTGATTTGATAAGGAAGTACTCGGCCTCAGCAAGGGTTGGCTAGAATAGAATGATTCGTCATGCCAGTCCTTCTAGTCCTCGAGCTCAATTGCGAGTTAGAGGTCCAGTAGCTTGTTCCCATAAAAAATAGTTGCTTCCTAAATGATGATTATGTTAGCAATGCATGGTGAATTCTTCCTAACCTATATTGTTAGTGATTATCATAATATTAGGATGGGAAATTATGGGACATCTAAAATTATTGTCATAGAAAATATTATCTTAAGGATTAACACTTATTGTAAACTTATTCTCAAAAATGTCAAATATGTTCCATATATTTACCCAGACTATATATCTATAAGAAAGCTAGATGCTAAACGATATAATAACCATTTTGGTGAAGGTAAATGGAAGTTGATGAGTAGTTCTCTTATAGTGGTTAAAGGAACTTAATGTATGGAGTAGAATAGGTAAATATGATTGGCGATTCATCAATAAAACTTTAATACAAATGGCTTGGTCATGTGAGCAATAAACTTTACGTCCCGAAGTGACAGAGTTGTAATAGCCCGCCGTGTAAACCATCCTGAGATAGAAGTTAGCCTTATAATCACTATCTTAGACCCAATTTACACAAGGCGTCCACGACTAACCCACTTTAAAGTAAATAGTTTATAATTTAAATAAATCATTTACCTAAGAAAGTGAGGAAATATATATATTCATTATAATTCAGTTATTACAATTAAAGTTTACAATATTTCTCCGTAATATATTTCCTAGTTATTATATTATTCAAAAATGAGAAATTCTAAAGTAAAAGCTTAGACCTTAAAAATATATGTTCGTTCTTCAAATGCTTTTCCTCACTCCTCAGGATTCAGCAGTTGCTAGCTTTGGAGTAGTTATATGCCGCTTCTTAGCCATCACCTGCACGACGTTTATAGGGATGTGAGCAACCATAGCTCAATAAGTTAGGATGGAGGACTTAAAACTATACCATAAACACAACAAGGTTATCAACCAACTTATTAAGTGTAATGCATGTGCAAGTAAATGCCATCACACGACATTGTCCGGCTCGTCGTGAGATTAGAGAAATTGCGCCCGCTCTAATCCAGGTTGAGGAGTTGCTGTTAATGCAATAGCTCACTACTAAACCCAGGCTTGTGTAATGGAGACCTTACTCCTCCCGCGACTACTTTCGAACCATTGACTTCACCCTCGCTGCGACCTCCTTAGCTGTTACTTAGTTCGATTAAGGATGAAGAAGGGACCCTTTGCAATCCTGCGCTATCCCTTTCGAAGGGGTCGGTATTTGGCCGGAGAATCCTAGGTTTCCCCTAATAGGTTGCCATACATGTCCAATTATGATTATTGGTCATATATTTGATTAAGTCCAGTTTAAGGTGATCATTCATTTCATACAAATCATACAATACAAGCCAGATCAACAAACAGAATCATAGCATCACCCATAATCAAGCATATGCACACAACCAACTATCTAACAAGCACAACCAAGCATAATCTCAAGCCTCCAAAATACAGCAACGTATTAATCCCAACTTACCTTGACTCCTCGCTCACTCACTCGAGGTCCGACTTACTCAAGCCATCGCCAATCATCCTTATAACACAAACGTCGTTTCAGTTTTTCATATAACTATTATAAGTTCGTTTTATTCTATAACGCTTATTATTATGTTTTGTTTAGGGTTTAATATACCTAATTATCTAGGTCTTAAGTCTTTTACAATTATTCTAGGTTTGGGGTTAGGTTTAAATTCGGTTTCCACATTAATTTCTGAATTAGGTTCTAATTTGATTTTTGAATTAGGTTCTAGTTTGATTTCTAAGTATTGTTTTATACTCGAATCCTAGAAATTTATTTCAACTCATAATGTGAAATTAATCACATTACTTTTCAATCCCCTAAATACCATCATTACCCCGAATCAGTATTTTATTTCACCCGGTATACTTAAATCCTTATTAGTGTACCAAATTTCTCCTGATGTGAGAAATTTTTATATTTTTCATATAATTACATAAATTCAAGTTTCCTATCAGATTTATTGTACATTTTTATTATTATCATAATATCAATTTTTATTATAATATTTTCTATTTATTATATTTCTAATAATTGTGTATTATGTACTATTACTTATTATATACATAATACACATCTAATATTTTTATTACTCTAATTACCATCTCTTAACATCAATTATCATTTCAAAATGTTTAAATTCATCCTAAATCAGATTTTACACCTAATTTCCCTAATTTACAAAATTAACTTAAAATTTACTATTTTTCCTTATTACTTATCTACTACATAATTAACCTAATAATTACATCTAACACCCTAAATGGTACAAGTATCATAATTCATTAGATTTTAACATCCTAAAACATATAATTATTCACTAAATCAGTAATTAACCATTTAATTACTTAATTAACCATAAATTATCCATTTTATGCCTCATTTTAAGGCCTAAAAATTATCTAAAAATTTCAAAAATTAATTTTTGAAAACAGGCTTCATAGCACTATTCTATGTCATCTAAGTAGTCTACGCAAAAAATTTGGGTTCAAAACTATACTTTTAAGGTCATTTATTTCTAAACCGAAACATGCTCGGTTTTGCACGATTTCTTAAAGACTATATATTACAGGACATATTTTCATCAAAATAATATTTTTCCTAAAATCTACATATAAAAATATTTCAGAATAACAAAATTCATAATTTTCTAAGAATATTTACTATTTTTTACAAAATTACATAAAATCGGGTTAGAAATCGGACTCACTAGTCTAGGTGGCTCCGGCCACTGTCGGCCGCCGTGGCCTTATCGGCAGGTCTGGGCGCTGCAACCATCGTGTGGTGGTGGTGGCCGTCCACTCCTAGGTGCTTGCTCTTATAAAATGTTGTTAAACGAAGAGTAATGACTGCATGTTTATAAAGTTTAGACGTTGATGCCATCCTTCGGATCACCTTGGTGGTTAATGAATAGGATAAGCTCTCTTCTTTCGTAGACCTTTGCACGAGCTTCTTTCACATCCAAGGTCCATGGAGAGTTCAACACGTTTATTGCATGATTCAATCGAAGAAATGTTAATAGCAAATGGACCAGTCTTGACTATTTTTATTCTATAGGTGTATGGGTACATGTACAAAGATCATGTACATACCGCGTGTCAAGTCACGCTACACGTGACTAGGGAATGACTTGGATCGCATGTATAGGATGATTATGAGAGAAGTGTAAAAAAAAAAAAAGAAAAAAAAAACAGTAGACAATTTCATTAAGGCTTTAACTCTCATGGTGATAAGTGTAGGAGTTAAGAGGCATCAAAATCTATAATTGATGAAAAACGAGGTAATGTTCTTAAAATGTTTAAGTATTTGATCTTTTGAGGTAGGATTTTGGTGAAGTGACTGTGTTTATATCAAGATATCTCGTCTAAATGAGAGAGGAAGATGGGTATTTATAGAGAAGGGTAATTGATCTTATTCATCAAATCATAATAATGATTAATGGCCAAAGTTCATTCCTTCCCTTTATGAAACTTAAATGGTCTTTCTTCATAAACTTAGGCCCAATAACGCTTTAATTCTTGTGTGAACCAAGTTAAGAAATGTTAGATTGGACGGACTGATCCAACGAGTTTTATTTTAAGCACACCATATTAAATCTCTTTTAATCATCCCGAATTTTTAAACTTTACTCTTTGGATCTTATTACCTTAGGTAGAAAAAGTTAAACCTAATCAATTAATAGGTGTAAAGCCTAAATTTTAGTTTAACCATATACATATTCTAAACTCATTGTGTCAAATACTCTCAAGCCATTCAAATGGTGGATCTCATGACTTAGTGATTAACCTTATAAATCAAACTCAAATTGCTAGAGCCTAGCTTGAATTCTCGTGAAACCAATGTACCTTTTCGAACCTAATTATTCTCTAACAGGATTGTTAATTATACCGAGAAATACATAGGTGCAGTCCGAAAAAGGGAAAGAAAAAGTGAACTTCGAATTCGTCCTTAATGAGGCTATGCGCTTAGTAATCGACGAGGAATAAGGGAATCTCCCAAACTCATCCTAACTACATGGAGGAAGCTATCCGTAGGCCTTATTTACGTACGTGAAGCCACTTTTTCAAAACCTAAACAAGAGTTGAACATACCATAAGAAGAAAAGAAGAGGTGAAAATGACATTGGAGACTTCTCATGATGTCCAGCTAACGAGAAAACTATAAACAAGAGGAAGCTTTTTCTCTTCTTTTTGTATTTAGACCAATATGGAAGTTTTGCGTATCATAAGAAGAAAAGAAGACAAAGGAAAATTGACACGGAGACTTATCTTGATGTTGAGAGGAAAGAAAAAAAAAAAAAAATCATTAGGGGCATATCAAGATAAAGTAAGATTATTAAAAATTTGTTTCGTGACCTTAGATATCATATTAATATATTAAAAAATTTATTTATCAAGAAACTTATCATTTTATTCTTAAGTTATTTTACAAAAGCTTATCATATATTTTTATTAATATTTTTCGTGGGTCTCAATAACAATTTTTAACCAATCAAAACTATACATATAGTAAAAAAATAAAATAAAATAAAAGAAGGCTCAAAATTGTATCTAGGTAGAGAAACGTTCTATCCTTAGGAAGCGTGCAACAATGCTCAAGGAACTCAATTTCGTTCCTTCACTGTCCGTTGAAATTTGTGTCTAAGTGATGACCGTTATACATGTCTGATGATCACTATTGCTTGATGATAACCAAATAAAACAACTGTCATATTACTCTTTGATGTTTGTGTTGTCCGTAGATTGGGTAGACTTAGTTGAAAAATTGAAATTGATAAAACAAAAGTATTTAAAATTTTATAAAAGATTAAAGAATAAATCTCATCATGACACGCAATAATTTAAGACCATCGAAAATACAAACTCTGAATTATAATTAAAAATATATGAACTTTTTTAACGCTAATATATATATGTTATACTATAATTAACCGGATATATAAAAGTAGAAGTAACCAAATATAGCATATCCAATGATAGGCAAAAATCATCGAATCCCGTTGAACCCTAAATTTTTAATTAATCGCATCATATATTTTTAATTAATTGCATCACTCTCCGGGGCAGCTTTATAGGAAGGATTGATCATTAAGGAAAGTGAATTTTGTTATGTAAATATATCATTAATTTATGAGTTTTAATTATAATACATGTACACTGAGGCCTTATGACTTAATGGCATCACTTTATCGTTAGGATTAAGCAAATTGATTTTTCATCTCCTGTTGTAATGTGTAGTTAGCTGAGGAAAAAAAAAAAAGAAAAAGAAAATAAGACCTGATTGCGTCCACATAAAATTTAAAAATCTATTATTTCACTACACTTTCTTCTTTTTTTATGGAAAGTTTGAGATATTTGATTTTATTATTTTTTACTCAATATTCTCCTAAGGATGAAAAAAGTTTGAATCCTCTCTTTCTTATTAACTATGTAATATATAATTAGTCTATATATATATATAACATGACTTTTATCCTACAAGAAAATGGAATTTTTTTAAATGGTCTCAAAATTCAACCTCTTGTTGAGAGCCTTAAAGAAAAGACTTATGGCTATTTTCTTTTTAATATTTATTAATAGGGTATTTTGAACTTAAATTCCTCAAGCTCATACCAACCTACCTAAGCTCTTGGCCTAACTTGACTCATTAGCGTTAAGCCTCACTATCCTCTTAGCCAACATCGATCCAACCTATTAGGTAGCTTACATAGTCATAATAGTCAACAACAGCTAAAAGATAGAGGATAAGGCTCGAAGATCAGGTCAAAAACCATAACTCCACAAATTCGAACCACATCAGACAATACAATCCCATGACCCATGATGTGTAGACGTGCTTAAGGGATACTATTAGTTCCTTAACTTCCGACAGCCCTCCTCTATAAATACCAACCAATATCTTAATAGTAAACCACTTTACTCTTTGTGTACATAGCTTACATTCAAGCTTTCCTACTTCCTTACTCTCTCCTTATACACGTAACCAACTTAAATATTGAAGTAGTCACGCCAAACAACGCCTCAAGTGCCTTTCATTGTTCTTTGTTTTGCAAGCTTACCTCACAAGTACAAAGTCCAATCTCTCACACTTTATTAATAAAAACCTATAGACAACATTTAGCACCATTTTTAGGAAGTTAACTCATCCAAAATTGAAATACTATGAATACTCTCTAAACACTTTTTTCTGCTTTTCTTATCAACCATGTCTTATGTTGTGGATCCAAATAACCAACTGCCAAACAATCAACCATTCAACAACCAACCCCTAACCAAGCAAACCCTTAAGTAACGATTTGCGTACCTAGAATGGATGCTTAAAGAATTCATTGCTTATAATAAGGAGCTCTAAGCTAGACTTGACGAGGTCAAATAGCTGAACAGGTACACCTGAGTCCTTAAAATCTCAATAGCTCGTAATGGTAGGACAAGCAGCGACAGCAGCTACAATAAACTGGTAAAGCACTACAGCCCAACCCCTAAGTACAAGAGTAGTAGGTACGGTCTACAAATAACTGTGACTACACCCTTGCTGACAATGAACACGTAACTAACTCGCATAGGAGACTACCCATTTAGTAGTGCAAAGTTCATTTGGCTAACAATGCTGACCTGAACGAGATCTATGAGATTGTCAATAAGCTATCTAAAGGTAGGAGAATAAGGCAGTGGAAGGCGCTGGCTTAATTGCCCGCAACAAAACCTCCTTCACTAGGAGTATCCAAGATGAAGCTATGCCTCCAAACTCTAAGCTCCTTACCTTGGACTTGTATGACGATACTGGTGATCCTGATAATTACCTCCCCCATTTCCGCACACTTATGAACCCCCATGGTCATGGGGATGCAATCGTGTGTAGGACCTTCCTAGGCACCTTGAGAAAGGCAGCTTAGACGTAGTTCAACTACCTACCCAAGAATTCTATTTCTTCCTTTGACGAGCTCGCTTGTTGCTTTAATCTCCATTTTAGGGCCAACAAGGCGCCATATAAGGACATCTCATCCTTGTACCTCATTAAACAAAAAAAAAAAAAGGGGGGAAACCCTTTAAGAGTATATAGCACGATTCAATAATGTCATGATGGATATCCCTTAGCTTATCAAAGTTGTCATTGCTCATGTGCCTAACTTGACATCAAACCTTTTGCAGATTTCTTTCTATTAGGCTTTAAAAGCAAATTAAAGACCCTGATTGAATTCGTGAATAAGGCCAAGAAATATATGGACTAGGAGGATAATATTCACACTAGACACAAGGCTGACCTAGAAAGGTTAGGTGGAAAGAAGGAGAAAGAGAAAGGGTCCATGAAGGATCGCTTCAGTAGGAGGGCACCAATTCAAGCTGACTAAGAGAGCTCTAACAATAAGAAGCACCCCTTGTCCCTACTAATATACACCCAATACACCCTTCTAAACCAGCCTTTCGCCTAAGTCTATATGGAGGTTTAAGAAAGAGGACTATTGTAGAAGTCCCCTAAGATGGAGTGAGTGGGGGGGTGGGGAAGGAATTCTAGTCATCGGAACTCCAACAAAATTGTCAGTTCCATGAAGACTAAGCCATACAACAGATGAATGTTTTCAGTTGACAAATGCTATGGAATACGCCATCTAAAGAGGCAACTTCAGAGAGCATGTAGCCAAGCCTAATAATGATGGCAGAAACAGGGCATCTTAAAGGCGGCGAACTAAGGAAGCCCAAGAAGAAGAGAATAATGATCGCCACAACAATCGAGTCCCTAATAGCGTTATCAACATTATTGTTGAAGGCTACACCTAAGGAGTCGACCAAGCTGCAGCAACTTCGTTAATGCCCTATTCGAGGTAATGGTAGTTAAGGAGAAAAGGTAGAGGTAAGATACTTCTATCTTTTTTTCTGACAAGGATTTAGAGGGGGTTGATACCCCTTAACAGGCTGCCCTAATGATTGGGGTATAGATCTCAGATTTTAAGATCCTAAGGATTATGGTGGAAACTAGAAACTCTATCGATATCCTCTTCAAACATACTTAGGACAAAATGAGGAAGAAGCTAGCTATCAAGATGAAGCCTTAACACCATGACTTGCTTGGTTTCAATAGAGGAATTGTTAGACCCAAGGGATGGGCATCATCACCTTAGATATGGAGCTGAATAATGATAAGAATGTCGTTTGATGTCTAATTGAATTTATGGTGGTAGATTACCCATCCCCTTATAATTCTCTGCTGGGACAATCGAGCCTCACTAGCTTCGAAGTTATTACGTCGCCTTTATACTTGAAAGCGAAATTCCCAACCCCTACCGAGGTGGGAGTTTGTAGGTGTGATAAAAAACTCTTTAGAGAGCTCTATGTAAAAGTGGCATGAGGGTAATGGCATCTTCGCCTTAGAAGTAGGTCCAAAGAAAATGCCAATTGAGAGAAGTGGGCAAGATGAGAAGACAAAAGAGGTATAGATTGGCACTAACTGTAACTAGACTACCAAGGTTGGGGTCAAGATACCTCTTGAGGAGAAAGAGGCCATTGTAGAACTCCTGTAAGCCAACTCAGATCAGTTTGCTTGGTTAGCATTGGATATGCCTAGTATTTCAATTGACCTGGCGACCCATAACCTCAACATTAATGAGAATGTCCAACCTATTAAACAAAAGAAGAGGCATTTTACTCTATAATAGCATATTGTCATTCAAGATGAAGTGTAGAAGCTACTGAAGGCAAGCTTTGTAGGAGAGGAGAAGTATTCAACTAACTAGCTAATATGGTGCTAATCAAGAAGAAAAAGGGGAAGTGGTGACTAGGCATTAATTATACCAACCTGAATAAAGCATGCCTAAAAGATTGCTTTCCCTTCGCAAGGATAGACCAATTGTCGACCCCATATTAGGATATGCTCTGCTGAGCTTCATGGATGCTTTCTCAGGTTATAATTAAATTAGTATGGACCCAAAAGACGAAGTTT
Organism: Lumnitzera littorea; assembly: GCA_024138015.1. Taxonomy (NCBI): domain Eukaryota; kingdom Viridiplantae; phylum Streptophyta; class Magnoliopsida; order Myrtales; family Combretaceae; genus Lumnitzera; species Lumnitzera littorea. The sequence goes on from JAMXBB010000004.1 coordinate 7,771,845, forward strand.
GTACATCATTTATCACTAATTTTGGCACTATCGCCACATTGTCATGCCATTTGGCCTAAACAATGTCATAACAACATATCAGAGGATGGTGACCACTTTATTCAAGCCCCAGCTTAGGCAAAACATGGAGGTGTATGTAGACGATACAAACATCAAAAGTGAGGAGCTTGACAAACACATTAAGGACTTACAGGAAGCCATTGATAAGATGAAGAAGTTCAACATAAAACCGAACCCCTAAAAGTGCATGTTTGGGGTTAGCTCCGATACGTTCTTAAGATTCATGGTCATACAGCATAGGATTGAGGCCATTTTAGAAAAAATTAAGGCCATTGGGGACATGAAGCCCCCTACTTCAGTTAAGGAAGTTTAGAAGCTTACCTGCATGGTGACCATGTTGAGCAGGTTTGTCTCAAGAAGTGTAAATAGATGTGCAAAATTCTTCAAGATCCTTAAAAATCCAATGGATTTTGAATGAACTTCTCAATGTGAAGCAGCTTTCAAAGAGCTGTAGGACTTCTTAGAGTACCCAACAGTCTTCTCCAAGCTTAACTTAAGAGAAGACCTTTACTTGTACTTAGTAGTTAGTAACAGGGTACTTTTGTCTGTGTTAGTTAAGACGGAAGGTAAGGAGTACGAGCTTGTATATTATGCCAATCACATATTTTAAGGCCCTGAGGTTAGGTACTTTAAGGTAGAAAAGTTTGCCCTAACTATCATGATTTCTACACATCGTCTCTGACTTCATTTCCAGGTACACCAGATAATCATGCTGACAAACTAGCCCCTTCATACACTTGTATAGAAGCCCAATACATCTGGTCAGATGGTCAAGTATACGCTAAAGATGAGCATGTATGGAATTTAGTATTAGTTACGAACAACCTACAAAGCATACATATTGGTTGACTTCATCGTGGAATACCTTGGAGAGAAAGAAGCACCACTTAGAGATGACAAATCAATGTGAACTCTCCATGTTGATGGCTTATCTATCTTAAGATGTGGAGGTTCAGGATTAGTGCTCACTAGGCCACACAAAACTACAATTTGTTACGCCCTCAAATTCGGATTTAACACAAGTAATAACGAGTTTGAATATGAGGCATTGATCGTTTGTCTTAAGTTGGTCGAAGAGATCGATGCTGAATACCTTGAAGTATTCTTGGACTTAATGCTTCTCATCCAACAAGTCTGAGGTGAATATGTGGCCAGAGACGACACCATGGCAAGATACTTTGAGAAAGTGAAGACTTTCTTAGTTAAGTTCCCTTTGTAGAATATCATTAAAATTCCTAAACTAAGAACTCAACAGCAAATTGGCTATCCAAGCTTAGCTCTATTAGGATATAAAGGCTAAAGGTAAAGGATAAGAAGATTTTTATCAAGTACGTTCTCGAGAAGAGTATCACTCCGAGCAAAGTTGAGGTATTTGAGCTCAATATGGCACCCTCCAAGCTAAGTTAGATGGAACCCATCAAGAGCTACCTGGAGCAAGGTATGCTACTGGACGATAAGAAGGAGGCCAAGAAGTTAAGGTACCATGCTACTAACTACACACTGATCGATAACGTCTTATACTAAAAAGAGGAGTCTACCTCCCTTTGCTGAGATGCCTCCAACTTAATGAAGGACTACATGTCATGGAAGAGCTACACATTAGAGTATGTAGCAATCATATTCAATCATAGGCCCTTTACATTCGAGCCTTCCAACTCCGATAATATTAGCCTATCATGAGGCAAGATGCTAAGGAGATGGCTCAGAAGTATCCCTAATGCTAGAAATACGCCTCTATCACCCATGCCTTCAATATTAGTCTCCAACCCCTAAAGAGTCCATAGCCATTTGCTCAATGGGGCATTGATATTTTAGCGCCTTCCTAAAGGCCTCTAGAGGAAGATACTTCATCATTGTATCCATTAACTACTTTATGAAATGGATTAAGGCTAAGGTCGTCACCAAGATAACATAAAGGAGTATAGAGTCATCTATATGCAACAACATCCTGTTTAGGTTCAAGGCTCCATACGCCCTTATTATGGATAATGGGCAATAAGTTGACAACCCTAAGTTCAAAGATTTTTGTGCCAAACATTACATCACACCCTACTTCACCTCGATCACATACTATAAGTCCAACAGCTAAGTCGAGGCGACCAATAAGATTATCCTCAACAGCATTAAGAAGAGGGTCGATTAAGCTTGGGGGAGATGGGCAAACGAGCTACTGAACATCTTATGGGGCTATAAGACTACTAACATAATTCTATAAGCAAGACCCCATTTGGCCTTGCCTTTGGCTTAGAAGGAATCGTCCCCATCAAACTGGAACTTCTTAACCTATGAACTCAATTGTTCAACGACATTACGAACGAATCTCTTCTGCAAAGTAGTGTAGACACTATAGAAGAGATCCAAGACCTTGCTATAGCTCAAGTGGCTGTTTATCAGCACAAGGCGACCAAATATAATGACAAGAAGGTTTGATATAAAAAGTTTAAGGTAGGAAACCTGGTTTGCTAAAAGCTTCAAGCAACCAACTCATGTGGAGGGTAGGGAAAGATGAACCTCAATTGGGAAGACCCAGCTAGAGTTAGAGAAAATTTAAGAAGCCGTACATACAGACTAGAGAGGTTAGATGGTAAGCTCATCCCTAGCACATGAAATGCTGATAATCTATAGCTTTATTTTGATTGAAACAATGCAAATACATTTGTAATCATTCATTGAAATTATTAATGAAAATTTCATTTCTCAAAGTTGTTATGTATCCCCTTTATTTTCTTTCCTTAGCTCGTCCCAACTATGAATAGGTGAACAAACTTATAAGTTATTAAAGTCCTCATAGGGACTTCTAGCTTACACTCCTCTTTAGGCATGGGTAAGTCAAAACACCACCGACCTGACATCCATTGGGTAACCTCAGCAATGGGAAATAACTCTTGCACAATTGAGGAACTCTTACAATGCCTATTGGAACACCATCGGGTCGGCCCCTTATGTAACCCAAGCTACTAATAGTTGAATGATCTCCTAGGAAGAGCAACTCTAACTCTTCCCTAAGAAATATGACCTAAGTTATTAACAATTGAACGATCTTTTAAGAAGAGCAACCTCAACTCTTCTTTGAAAACGAAATGACCTTAGCATTTAATGGCTAAGCAGCCCTAAAAGTAAGACTAACTCCTTAGCTAAGATAACATAGTGCCAACAAGTAAGCACCAAGTATCAAATTAAGCTATTCAAGCATCAACAATTCAGAAATATAAAAACTAAAAGAAAGTACAAATAGCAATAGAAGTGGAGCCTTTCATCCAATCTTGAAGCATTTACAACAAAAAGAGGCCGACATACTAACCCAATACAAGAAGTTTCTTTACAAAAATTAAATAGGTACATGAGAAGAAAAGAGAGGAGAGAAAACTCTAACTTGTCACTTAGGATTAGCTGACTTTAGTAATTCAGAGAAGTCAAATGTGTTAATTCATTCAGAGGGCTGATCCATCTATGCTAGTTCATCCTAAGCCGAATGAGGAGGAAGATAGTTTACTGGCTCTAGTTAGTAGGAGGATCGCCTTGACTTTGATCCTTTCTTTATATACCTTTAGGGGTGACCTCCTGTAGGGCTGAAAAAGGTGTAGAAACCGTTCTACCGTGTAAACTATTCTAAGATAGAAACCGTTCTTACAGTTGTTATCCTAAACCTAGGTTACACCAGGCATACTCGATTTTATCCCTTTGAATTATCTAATTCGATACCTATTTAATATAAACCCATGGAGTAATTCTTTGAAATAATTTGTTAAAAATGAATCGTTGATTTATCAATTTGACTTTGTAAAAGAGTAGTAGTAAATCCCACAAGTACGTATTATTTCTTATACAGATTAGAATATTGAAAACTACCAAGCTCCTTGAGGAGTTCTATGTAGTTTTCTATAAAAATTACGAAAGTTAATGCTAAGGATAATAACCAACCATTTCTTGTTATACCTCACTCCTTGTCCTAGTTTGCTAGTTCTTTGATTTTGGATGGGTACTTGTAATCCATTCGGAACCTGTAAAATAAGTTATAGGGGAATAAGTGACAATTTACTTAGTAAGCGAGGTGGAGATAGAAGTATGTATTCAGCATATCATAAGTAGGATTTTCAACCATGTTGGTTAGATGCAATACATGTATAAGCAAATGCCATCGCGCAACGTTATCCAATTCGTCCTAAGATTAGAGAAATTTCGCTCACTTTAATCCAAGTTGAGGAGATTGACATTGTGCACTCATGAATCAAAACCAAAATGAGGTTTGTGCAATAGAGAATACTCTCCTCCTATGACCACATTCAAATCATGGCCCCTAACCTTGCTGCGACCTCATCTCCCTTCACTTAGTTTAGCTAAGGGTGAGGAAATGACTATTTCAACTATCGTTATCAAATGGAGTTTGTGTTTAGCCTGAGAATCTTAGTCGTTACTCTTAATGGGTTACAATGCACATTAGGTTGGATGTTAAGCCAAGTTTGAGTTAATTCATTTTTTAGGATAATCAACAAAACTAAAACAATTCAAGCATAATAATCATAGAGCAACCACAACATAGAGCTCAACTCCAATCATTGCAAATTAAATCTTAAACACAATTGTTGCATTCACACACACAACTAACTATAATCACAAGCAAATACATACTAAAGTTTTTAGATATTCTGAAATAATACCCCAAAATGCTGTGAAGTATTGATCCCAATTACCTGTTTTGACATTCACTACAGAAGACTTGTGTCGTCAACACCTTATTTACTAGAAAACCCTATATATATACAAAGTTCAGGTTTAGTTTTCGTAAGAATTATGAAAACATTAAGGTTTTATCTATTTATATTTCACCATATAGTTATATATATAAGTGTGTATATATATATATATATATATCTAAAGTATATTATTATTTTTCTCATATAATGAGATATGTTTTTATTATATAAGTTAAGTTATCAAGTATCGATAATATACACAATTATACTATTATATATAATATATCATTTCGATCATATTGAAACATACCATTAATAAATTAATTTACGTTTCAATTACGATTAAGTTATTGTAGTTCATAAATTCTTGTAATATTATAAAGATATAAGTTGTATTATCTAAGATTGTTCAATTTTAGTAAAAGTAGTGTTATTGGGTTCGTACATACTTAAGGATACGTATTATGATTCTATTTCGAGAAATGACTTCTAAAGGGTATTTCGAGTTTCTAATATATTTATACATGCCTATAATAAGTATTATTGTATTATACTCGTTTTATGTAATTGAACTATATTTTTTATATATAATTTACTAGTATAACTTAATTATGTAAGTATTATCTAATCCTAATACTACCCTAGCCGTAAAAACTATCATTAAATATATTAAGAATTCAATTTTACCAAATCTGACCAGTATGTCTATATATAGTTTTTATTTTAATATTTATCACATTTTAGCTCATTATTACTAAAAACGACCTTCGGTTCGTAATTTAAGGCTATTTTACTACGTAAATTTATAATAAATAACTCAAGTCATCAAGTAATTCCATGAAAATTTCTATAGAGTCCTAAAAATATGAGGAACTCAATCAGCATATGATTTCATGCTATCGAGTTCATTACCTAAATGCTCTTAATTACAATTTTACTCCTAAATTACATTTGATTAACCAAATATTATTCTTTTTATACAAAATTATTTTCAACATATCCTAACATCATTAAAATTCACTAGAAGTCAGTACCTACCATTTCTATTAATTAATTTCATAAAAACCTATTTATTTCATCATTTTGTCCTATTTTTAGGGCAAAAAATTACATTAAATATCAAAAGTACCTAAATTAAAAATATGCTACATAGAAATTAAATAAATATCATATATATTTTACATAAAAATTCTGAGTTAAAAACTACATCATTTAGTGTATTTATTTTGAATTTTAAATTTCGAGTAAATAATACATTTGTTAAGAAAGTACATTAAATATTCCTAATTTTGTAAAAATAAATTTAAAAAATAAAAGCACATCTAAAATAACTTAAGAATTAATTTTTTCATATTTTCCATAATTAATTTAATATTTTTTCAAAAATAGAGAAAAATAAAGTAGAACTCGGGATCTGTGTTCATCTTTACTCAGGTGGCCAATGATCGATGGGGCCTTGTCAATAGTGAAGGGCGTGGAGTCCACTGGTGGTGACCAGCGGGGGTTGTTGTCAGGTTGTTTTTTAGGTTAGGAATGCAAAAGGTCTAACAAGGTCCCCTATTTTTCTTATTTTTTTTCCTTAATTTCTATTTATTTTTTCCTAAAATTCCTTAAATGTCTAAAGTGTATAATCTGATCTTAGGAGTCCTATTTATAGTAGTTTAGGTCAGTTGAAATTTTTCTTAGCCATTAAGTAATTATTTTTTATTTATTTAGTTATTCTTTTAAGAAATTTGTAAATATGAGGTGTCATTTTTCTATCTAATTACTTTTAATGCAACTGGTTATTCCTTTTACGCCGTTCTACATTTAATCCAATCATATTCTAAGTTGTTTCTTTTTTTTTTAATAATTTTTAGATGATATTTTAGGGTATTTTGGCATTTTATATTAGTATTTAACGATTTTGTTAATATAGGGGTATATATCCTATATGTATCATTCATGTAATGAGTAATTATATGCATATAATCGTGTTTTTAACATATCTTTTATTTTTAAGATACCTTTCCTATTTAATTTTGAGAATTTATCACTTATTATGCATAATTATATAATTTTAGGTTAATTTATGAGTACATTTATTATATATACTGAATATACTCATAAAAATATATGTATACTCATCTAATATATTATGCTATATTATTTCTTTTTATAGGCTAATTAACTTGTCTTTAAGTTTTCACTGCATTCTGAGCTTAGTTTTAAGGGTTTCAATCGTTTTTATACTATATTGAATAATCACACTTTTAAAGCTAAAATTGAGACTTTGGGTCATTATTTTTGAAATTTAACTTCACTAGGTCACTTTGACTAATTTTTCCATCTTAGTCATAAAGTTTGGGTTGATTAGATAAGATTTTCCTAAAAAACTTAAAACTGCATACGGTTGCCTTAAATGCAATTTTAGTAGCTTATATAAAGTAAATGCTCGCTATTTTGATTATATTATTGATATCTTATTATATTATTGACTTTCGAATGTATGTGAATTCCTTGATTAGAGTTATTATGTTTCTCGTATGTTTCTAGCCTAATCAGTTTATTTTTCTAAATGCCCTAGATCAACTATTGACCTTAATCTTACAAAAATAGGGCTTTGTCCTAATACTCGGATGTTCATGTCTTAATTACTGATTTATGAGATATCATACCTTTTCCTTCTCCCTGGTTGCCTTCTCCTTCAAACGGGTCAAACCATCTAAGTAATCTAAAAAGCCCAAGTCTAGGCTAAAGTGATATTTAGGTACTTCTTCTTAGAGTGTTCGGCCTGACTTGGTGGAGATGTCTTTACATTCATTGATCCACTACCACGTTGTGAGGAACTTGTTCACAGTTTTCTACTTTCCAATAGTGCTCATAACTTCCTCACTCTCTAAGTTGGAGATAATATCGTTCATCTCCTTAGCTTCTTTCTTGAGTTCCTCGATCCTTCACTTTGGCTCGACCTTTTGGCTAGCCAACTTCAGTGAATATTTGTTGGCATTCTCACACTCATCCTCTTTTATTGCCAACTCATTCTACATCCTCAATACTAAGGCAATCAGCTCTGCGTTGTGTTAGTTGAGCTCCTCCTTATCTTTCTTCTCTTCCTCTAATCTTCTAGAGAGTTTCACCTTAGATTTTTCCTCTTCCTCCAGTTAACTTCTAAGTGTACTGGCCTCCCCTATAGCTCTCTTGGCCTTCAGCCACTCATGCATATCACTTTGTAGCTCAGTCTTCAACACAGTCCTCTATACATAAGAAAAACAAAAACTTTAGTTAGCCTTATTAAATTTTTCATAGAAGTGCTTAGAAGATGACTCCGCTTCCTTGCAACCCTTTTGTGCAATAAACACCCCTTAACAGAGGTCCTTTACCTCATTAAGCGATGTATTATAGTGTATAAGCCAAAGCAACACCTGACCATAGCACTATACCATAATAAATCGTGACCAGTTAGCAAAAACATTCAAAAAGCATGTTTCTAAGTAGAACAACCCAGAGGAACAAAGATTCACATGGCAAATGAGCAAGCTAAGATGGCCCCTTAGGTCAAGTGGTGAGTCAGCCTAGGCCTTTACCATTTCCTCTAAGATGGCTCAGTCACCAAGAAGGTTGAGCTCTTGGTGGTGTAGTGTTACATCTCTACCTTGGACATTCCACTTCTACTTGAGGTGTTTCCCTTAGCTTACCTAATAATTAACTCAGTGGCCTTTAGGTACAAGTTGCTATTCTTGGACTCATATAACATATTCTTGAACAAGTTTATCACTGTTCCCAACGTTCGGTACTTGTTCAAAAGCTTTTGATAGGATTCCCCCATGTTGTCAAAGTAGCGGTACAGGTGAACGGTACCACTTGTAGACGTTGGACTAGTTAAGTCAATCCTTCATCTTCGCCATCTTTGACTCGAGCATCCGAGGCCTTTCTCTTTTGGCTTGCTAGCTCCTCTATAATGTTGGTCCCGGGCATCCTTTCTTTACCCTTAATGGGAAGAGGGAGTACTACTAACTCTGACTCCTCTTTAGCCAATGCATCGTCCCCCACTGTAATAGCGGGCTTGGATGTGGGAGTAGGGTTAATTATAGGAGGGAATTGTGCTCAAAGGCTTGGTAACCACTAACTTTGAGGAAGGGCACTAACAAGCACCCCTTAAGGTAAGGCAGGTGGTTTCGTCTTGCTGGTCTCACTTACTCCTAACTTCAACTTCACAGCCTTGCCCTTAGGGTCGGCGGCTCTCTTGTTTGGCTTTGTCACAGACTCTCGCCACCAGAAGAGTTTTAGTCTACTTGGTCGAGGTAGCTCACTAAGCCTTGTTAGCCTTTAACTTACAAAGAACAAGTCAACAGTACTAGGGCAAAATAAGAAATTATAAGTACTTATAAACTTCGTCGTGACCAATGTGAGCAAAAAGGACTCCCCATTTCTTAGAAGACGATAGATGAAGGATGGTTTCATGTAAGCCTACGCTGGCATAATGGAGGAGTTAGTTCACACCAAGGAAGGACATGTACCTTCCAACCACTTCTTCATCACAACCTTCTCCATGCTTGAGAAAAGTTAAGAGATTGGTAAAGTGAAGTATATATGTATTGTCTCCTTGGAATTAATCTCCTGATTACCCCTAAGAACCATGAAGGCTTTGATCTCTTAGGTTAGCCTTAGAGTCACTTGGGCTAAGCTTCTTCAAACCTTTAGTCCAAGCTAACGAAGTCCATCGAGTCAAGAAGTTTACCTTTAATGGCAACTCCACTACTAGAAATTCATCCTACCAATTCTCTACGTTAGACTCTAAACCTCTAAACAACTTCTTTCATAGGTGGTTATAGATGTATATTCGCTTTCTTAAGCCCTTCCATAAATAGAAATAATTAAAAAGTTCAGGCATTGCCTACACCACTAAATATTTACAAAGAGCCCAGAACTTTCAACAACTTCCATCTATTAGGAAGAATTTGAGCAGGGGCAGCATTGATGGTAATCGAATAGCTCCCTTTGAAATTTAGTAAAGGGGAGGCGCATCCCATGCTCCAAGCATTTCTCATGCACTACAAAAAGCCTCTTTGACAACAAGGCCATCAATACCATCTCATCTCACCATGGCAACCACACTACCAAGCCTAAAATATCTTCTATAATAAAATTACTCTTGACATAATTTACCATGGTGGGCTTGCTTTTGCTTACCCGACCACTCGACCCCCTATTTGACTTAACCAACCTTAGCCCAAGCCCATCGGGCAACCTACCCAATCATAACAACCAACAACAGTTAGAAGATGAAGGATAAAACTCGGAGACTAAGTTAATAACCACAACCTTACAAATCCAAACCATGTTAGACAGCACACTCCCACTACTCATGACATGTAAACATACCAAAGTGATATTACTAGTCCCTTAATTTCTGGAAATCCTTTTCTATAAATACCATCCAACATCCCAATTGAAAACCACCTACATCCTTTATGCACTTAGCTTACATTTAAGCTTTCCTTCATTTTTACTGTCTTCTTAAATACAAAAATTATTTAAGCATCGAAATGGCGATGCCAAACAGTACCTCAATACCCCTCATTGTCCTTTGTTTTGCAAGCTCACCTCACAAGCGCAAATCTCAATCTCTTATGTGAATATTTTTGAGGTACTATCAAAATCACTGATTCAACTGTAAATGGTTTTTAACTTTTATTATGTCTAAAGTTTAACATAGCTAAATGTCATGTTCAATCCAACTTTTATTTGTTAAACCTATTGCCTTATCTTTAATTATTTACACTTATATTTTTCGACTAATAAATATTTGCTTGTTATTTTTAATTAAGATGATGATACAGTAATTTTTCTTTTGGGCAAATAATGATACAATAAATTTAATAAATAAAAATTTAATCAGATATGGTATTTAACAATTTTAAATTTTAAGTATAAAATTTTATAACTAAAAGTATGATTGAGTACAACATTTAGCAATTCCAGATTTTAAGTGTAAAATTGATGATATAAAACTCAACTATTTCTTCTTTCTTTTCTCTTCTTTTGTTTTCTTTCTTTCCACCCCACCCCCATATTAACATCGAGTTCAACGCTATGTTGTTGGCCGACAAAATTTCACCACATTCTTATTCTTATTACACCAGTAAAAGACATTCTTATTAACCCCAGAAAACATCCTCATTAATTTGTTTACTTATATATCATCCTCATTGCACCTTAACCCAAAAACCTGAGCTAGGCAAGCTTCCATGCACCACAAACAACATGTAATATCCCGGTGGAGCAATCTCAGCCGTTGATGGTCCAAACACGGTCAAATTATACGTATCAGACGTCAATGGTGTAACCCCAATCATGTCCAGCACCACCATCCTTTGGTTCATTGCAAGCGAATGTGTCGTAAAAGATGGAGCAACAATCTTAACCAACAGCACACTAGTCGAACAATATTCCGGCACATAGAATGTGATGGAGAAAGCTTGCCCTAGTCTTATAATCGTGTCCGTTAACAAAATTCGGGGTCGAATCCGATCGTGTTCGATGGATAAATATGGCGGCGAGTAGGCTTCTAAGCTCAAGTCTGTTGGATATTCAACATTGGTGAAGTTGTAATAAACATGTGGATTGCTTCCTCCAACCAAAATCCGTCCGTCGATTAATAAAATCGCGGAAGAATGATACATCCTTGGTTTATTAGCACTGGCCATAACCGAGAACCGTCGGCTCGGCCGCTCTTGTGGATGGTAAATAACCGGTCTGGTGACGGGCGACCGGGCCAACTCCCAACCGGCCGTGCCCAACTCGGCCCCATTGATGATGATCACATCGCCCGTAGGAAGGAGTAACATATCACCCATGACTCTAGGTATTGGCATCCTTTCCATGGTCCAACTAGGGTTTCCATCCGTAACCCTAATTCGACCACACGAAGAACTTGCACGGACGAAGTTTCCACGTCCGGCTTGGCCAAAAGCACCCCTCGGTGCGCCACCACAAATCATGACCTCCACTACAACGGTGGCTTTATTTTCATCGATCGGAAACAAGACCGACGAGCCGGAGCTAGGGTAATTACGTGGATTATCAATAGGGATTCGAGGAAATTCTCTTGTGACTCTATTTTGCTTGTAATCTAGTTCTATGGACCTTGTGTTAGCAAAAATGAATAGGTTTCCATTAGGTAGAAGGTGGACAAATGGGTATAAATTGTTTTCTTCTACATCTCTAGTCTCAACTAGGAAATGTAGTGCAAAAGACCCCGATAATGAAGAAATCCCATCTTGCTTAGGGTAGAATTCATAATTAAATTGCCTCCTTCCACCAATAATAATGACTCGTCCGTCGGGTAAAATCTGATTCGTAGCATACCATCTACGCTGTGTCAAATAGCTTCTGTATTCTATCCAATCACATGATCGACCTTCTCCACACGGGTTGAATAACCGAACCACATGATCTCCATCATTGAATCCACCACTTTGAATAAACGAACCATTTGGGAGCACTGCCCCGGACGAGCACCAAGTGTCTGTTTGCACCATTAGGGGGCGGATTGTGTTAGTTAAGATATCATATAGTAGTGAATGTGCGGTGCAATCGACTTTGAGAACAATGTCATTCCTATCATAGCGGCATCGGCCATTGGGGAGAGAGAGATTAGATTGCCCGAAATCGGTCCGATCGAATATGATCACTTTGTTGTCATGGAGGAGTTGCATGTGCATGGCGGAGACACCGATATTGGCGTGTAGGAGTTTCCACTTGCCCGAGTTGCCACCATATGGTGGGCGGGCTTGGCATATGATTGGAAAGAAGACGATAGAAAGCGAGAAATAAAGCAAGAAGTGAATTGGCATATGCATGGCGTTGTTGATAAAGGAAGAGGAAATTAAATTAGGAAGGTGTTTGGGGGAAATTTTAGTTGGTGTGAAACAAAAGAGAGTTTGTTAAGAGATGATAAACATTGTGAGTATTAATATAATCGATTTTTACATTAGAGTATGATTGATTATTATAGTGCAATGAAATAACCTAATAGTGTAGCAAGAGGGTGTGCATAGATAATGTAGGAAGTTCAAGAACTGTGATTTTTATAAACCTAAGATGTTGGAAGGTATAAATCCGTGAGACATGTTGATGGTGCTTTGCGATGAATAAGAGCAGTGTTTATATGCTAACATTGTTCATCATGTGCGAATTTGTATCCTTCAAAAAGGGAAAATCATTCTCTGCATCGAGTTTTGTGGACAACATTAGAGTATGAAGGTCTCTAAACCTTATACTTAAAAAGGCTGCCGCGAAATTAAATTAAAACAATATATAGCGCTAAACTTGATTTAAACTCAACTAAGAATTCAAAGCTCAATCTTAAACTCGAACTCGATCGATTTTATAGTCTTGAGCTCAAAATCAACTTAAAGTGATACTTAATAAATTTGAGTTTGTGATTTAATTAAACTAGTTTTGATGCAATAATCTTTTAAAAAATTATTAAATCAATTAAAATTATACTAGTATCTAAGTTTGATACTAATATTTAAGCTAAACTCTATTTCAATCTATGCTCACATGCTAATTGAGCCGGACATCGTAAAAATCAATATTGACACAATGAGCTTGAGCTCAACTCAACTATAACTAAGTTTAAATCAATACCTAACAGAGCTCAAAATCATGAACATAGAATTCATATTATAATTTTTCTTTTAGTACTGCATCATCATGTGCCATCCTCTCTTAGGGAAGTACTTAATGAATGAATCAAGTGATTTTACCCTTAGGCTTAACTAAAGTCGATCCATCTCTAAATGCTTTTTATTTGTATACAAAAATAAGCTAAAGAACATAACACATTCATATGATATCTCGAAAAGCTTTGGAGATATTGTGTTGTCATTACATATGATGTATGCCGACTTGAATGCATTGAAAAATAATCTTCAAGAATTTTCAATGGAAAGTTTCAATGTCCTTTCTATGTGTATAAACATGTTCTATACTTATACAATTAAACATGGTGATATTTATTATTTAAAGTGAAATTTACCCAATAATTTATCTTGTGAAATGTATAACAAGTATATTGAACATTATAAGTTGAAAAATTGTTAAAAAAAAAAAACCGCCAATATTGTTAAAAACTGAGAAGAAAATAATATATTTTTTTTAGTATAAATATCTTATTCATGGAATATAATTGATGCCTTGGTACATTAATTTAAGTGTTCTAGAGTAATTATTATCGAAAACCATTAGCATGAATTATGAATATCTCATTTAGAATCAATAATGACGTAACTGTGTGAAAAGCAACACGAATGCATGATGCATTGATATATATGCTAACATCACATGCATAAGTTTAAAATGGATTCCGCTAATAAGGGCTCTCGAGATATTTAATAAAATTTCAAAAATAAAATTTCCATACCTGTATGCATTAATTGTACGGTCTATAAAATAATGAAATGCATAAAAATTTAAAAGTTTCTTAAATCCATAGTTTTGTAAATGATAACATGTGAACCACTCCAAGCTTAAAATAGCGAATCAATAAATAAATATCATTAATAATTATTCATTCCTGATATAAAATATATTGCATTTTAATACCAATCCCATCTTACAAATGTCTAGCAGTTTGAGGTCTGATGGTGACAAAAGTGCAATCGTTCCATCTTTCCAAGATAAGTCAATTCAAACATTAGAATGTGAAAGCTAGCTTGAAATACATAGTTAGTTCTAGCTTTTAGAAATTAGCACAGCGGCAGGACTCATTCACGCGGTGTCGGTGCATATTCGGTGGCATAGATCAATAGCATTGATATATTAATAAAATTTTAAATATATATAAAAGTGTAAATGATAATTTTTAAAAAAATCTCTAATATTATTAATATTTATATATTATTCATCTGTACTTGTTATATTAGTATTATTGAATTTTTTTTCAATTATAATAAGGTACATGCTTGATGAAGTAGTTAAGCCATATTTAATCCTAAGGACTCTATCTTGAACTCTTAGATATATCATATTAACATTTTAAAAACTCTATTTTATAAAGAACTTTATACTTGATTTCTAAGATTTTTAAAAACAACTTATCTTTGTGTTATTTTTATATTATTTATGTACCTACATTAGTAAAATTTATAAAGAAATAAAACTATTACCGTTGGATTGGGTCATCAACGGCCCAAAATTTTCTGACTTTTGTCAGAGTTCACAAAAGAAAAAAAAATAAAAAATCGGTTGCTCTCCCAAGCACACGCTGAAGGACCGGGCAAAGGTTGCTTCAATCTTAAATTTGTATCAAGACACGACCATTGGGGTTGGGGATGGCCTTACTAATAAAGAAAGTATATTAGGAGTTATTTGGATAATAAATATGGAGAAGGTAGTTGTTAGATAAAGTATATTAGGTGTTTTCCTGATAATACATACTAAGGATAAATTTTCGTTTTTCTTTTCCCCCTAACCAAAGAAAAACCAATATCATAGATTCAAAGAATAAAAAGTACAACTAGATCTAAGCTGATTGAATTCAGTTCAAACATTATATATATTATAGATTATTCTATCTCTTATGTGAGCAAATGTACTAGTGAACATAGCATAGCTTATTCTTGAAACTATGTTGGATCTTTAAATGTTTGCTAATTTAAAAAAATAAAATTTTATTAATAAAGATGCCATATGTCAAAAAAAGTTACCACATGTCATGTCATCATCTAAAAAATGTTACTACATGTCAAATCATATTATGGTTATGTATCGAATTATATCACATCAACTATTATGTATTAAATAAGTTACCACATGTTAAATCGTGGCATTATTATATATCATTTATGCCACGTCAACAAACCAATATTAACGGTGTTAAATTAGATAGTATAAATAATCATGAAAATTTTAATTAGATGGCAAATTGATACTTTCAAAATATAAATAGTATAAATTGTATAATTTGTTAAAGTTCAAGTACTAAATATGGTATTAACCCTTTTCATGATAATAAATATAGAGAAGGTAGTTGCTAGAGAAACCATATTAGGAGTTTTATTGATATTACATACGGGGGGATAAATTTTCCTTTTTCCCTAACCAAAGAAAAACCCATATAATGGATTCAAAGTATAAAGTACAGCTACTATTTTACTATAACTGCTGTTTTGTTTTGAGAACCATCATCAACAATCGTAAGTCTGAAAAGTAGCTAGAGAGGACGGCAAGGCACTATACCTTTCATATATCTTTAGTTTAAAAATTTTTAAAGTTTAAACACTCCATAAACATATTAGTAAACTACAATAATATATACTATCATCAAAACATTCCAAGAGAACTTACACATTCACATCTATAAATACCTTTGATGTAAATAATTTCATTTATAAAATTTATCGTGAAGCCAATAGTCATAAACTTAAATGGAACATGATTTCGTAGTTATATTTCAATTGTTACACATTAATACATGGGATCTTACCATATTCCTTCCACTTTTGGTGCAAGTTTCTTGTTCACTATTTCAAATGAATATATGCTCGATACTTGGACCTATTTGCTCCATAATAAGTCATAAGTTTGTTTTGTTCTTAATAAGTTCTTGAAGTATGTTGGTAATTTTTATTTTTTATTTTTTATTTTTTGGAGCGATAATGTTAATGGAGTGAAATTTTTGTCACATGCCTACCAATCTATGTTTGATAACTTAGGGATTGTTTATCAATGCATCATGACTTGTTCACCATAATAATGAGAGGCTAAAGCATAAGGATAGGCATTTCCTTAACATCACAAGAGCTTCACAATTATGTGCAAACCTACCAAAAGAATTTTAGAGAAAGTGCATTTTTACACTTATTTTATAGTGATAGCCCACTACGTATTTCACTTCAGTAGAATTACTGTTAAGGCTTTTTACTTTTTATGTGGGTTTCTAATCCAATTTTATAATTTTAAAATTATTTGATAATTTTGAGAATACTTGAAATAAGATTAATTTGTAGGTTGTGAAATATAAAATAATTCCGAAATTTTACAAGATTTCGGGAAAACGTTCGCTGAACCAAAAGAGTAACAAGTCCAATATAGTCTAAATATAATCCAAGTAAAACAATAGAGGTAGAGGAATGTCTGAAGTATCATCGCGTACGTCATCCCAAGCGTAGACCTCAAATCCATAAACTATGAAGACATAAGAAAAAACATCATTTGAAAAACAAAGGAAGGAGTGAGTTACAACGAATTAATTACGTAATAGCCACAAGCACACAGAATGCCTCTGCACACATGTTTATTTTTAATACCACATCCGAGGTTCTTCGTTGAGATATGACTTAAGTGTAAACAAAACAGTATGGAAATACCAATGAATTTAAACAAACACGTGATAAGAAACATCGTAATCTGATCTCATAGCAGTAGGTATCGACAGTTGAACATATCAAGCTGCCATTACTTAAGTAGTTTAGTTTGTTATGGTTAGTTTATATCTTCAAATAATTGAGGAGCAAATTTCATTTTGTGAAGACCGAATTCTATAATTACTGTTTTCTTGCAAGTGCCTTTCATGCTTTGTAACTTTCAACTAAATCTCATTATGGAGCTTCATTGAGTTGATTTCATCCACTTTTCACATAAACTTCCAGTCATCAATCAGTTCCTTAATATGTGTAGCCTCAATACCCTTAAAATAAGGACTAAACTTAAGGAAATTACCAACCTTCATTGTTCATACTTTTGCATTATTAATAAAGTTTAGGATTATTTATCTAAAATAAATTCTTTTTTTTACCAACATATATACGTGTGGATCAAAAAAATAAAATGACTGTTCAATATTTTGTAACGTTGATAACTATTAGTAGCCTATAAATGTGAGAAGAGATTCAATGATTAATATACGTTATATAAAAGTATATATATATATATATAGTATATAATTAGTAATCAAATTCGAACACGTAAGTTAATAGTTAGTATTTACCAAATATCCCATTACCCATATTACCAAATATCTAAATATAATTGGTATTTATATACTGTATATATACTTATATATAGCGTATATTAATTATTGAATTTTTTTTCCTATAAATGTGGAAGTCGTTCCTAATGTCCTCATGTCTGAGTCTTTGTTGTCCTCACGCCACATCTTGTCATATTTAGTTGTACTGGGTGGCAAGGTCCTCTCAATTTTTTTTTTCTTTAAATTTTTGTCTCAATTTACAGTATAAAATTATTTAAATTTTTGGAATATCTAATGATATCATTAAGATATCATTTTCTTCCTTATAATCTCAATAATTATTGATTACACGTGATCATATCCTAAGAGGGTAAATAAAGGAAAATTGAGAGAAATTAAAATAAAAGAATCCATTTTCTCGTAATAAATAGATATATATATTATATCTCTAATCTTGTATAATAGTAGTTGAGTTGTTTTTGCTTGTCATTATTCAATCTCAAAAGAGGCAACCTAAAGAAGGAGCCTTGTGTAAGCTTTTTAGCTGGAAATATAATTTACGTATTTGGATGAATGGTGAATAAATATTAATTTTTTTTAAACACATGATATTGATAGTATTTTCTTTCTTTCCGAGAGAATAACTTTCATCCCAATTAGGCTATAAAGCCTTAAAATAATTGTTATATTTTTGAAATTTTTAACTATTGCTAAAAGCTTTAATAGTATTGGTGCACTATATGAATAGACTAGATGAGGATAGATACTAATAAAATTCTAGTACTTGAAAATATATGTACTACTTTATAAGAAAATGTATCCATTAGTACTGTCACCTACTTAAATAACATTGGTTCTTATGTAGCACCTATTAGACATGTACCTAGTAAAGTGAATAGGTGAATTAAAAGTTTTATGTTTATCCATAATTTGGTTTTTTTGTTATTAATATATGCAGTTTAATATTATAGATTTAGGAGTTTTTGCGGTTTGGTTATTTATTTTGATAGGTTCAATTTAATTTATTATCCTACCATTTAATATAAATTAAGGATGAGGTAAACTATGAAAAAAAAAAAAAACAGATCATAATTATATCAAATTTACAGCTATTTTCTTGAAGAGAAACCTTTGTTCACCACGACTGGCCCTCATTTTCTGAGACCAAGTCATCATCCTCACCATTAATTGTCTCTTCACAAACCACTTGTCATCATTTTATACCAATCTGATGGCCAAAATTTCATGTAGACTCGCCACCTGTTAAAACACAAAGCTTTTCATCCCAAAACCTACCACGTACCACTTTTACTTCACTGAATTGCATGCCCCATGCACGTACGACGTTTATTATATTATTACCATTATGCACCCACACTTATTGGTATCAAAGAGTTCCAAAATTTTGAACAAAATATGAACCAGGAACAGCCAAGGAGGGATCAACAGGATCCGATCAAGTATGGAGATGTGCTCTCCGTGGGAGATGACCTCGCCGGAATGCCAGTGGCACCTCGAGATGCCGCCATGATGCAGTCGATGGAGAATGCAGCCCTGGGACATACCCAGAAAGGCGGGGCAGCAGCCACCATGCAGTCGGCCGCGATGCGGAATGAGAGGACTGGATTTATGAGCCATGAGGATTTAAATGACGTTATTGGTGAAAAGGGTGTGTCCTTCACGAAGACTGAGCTTCCCGGGAGGAGAGTGATGACAGAATCAGTTGGTGGACAGGTTTATTTTGCCCCCTGTTTTATTTGATCTTGTCTAATTTAATATACATATTATATAGTCTTAACCTTTTTCAACTATCGAATCGATTATGAAATCGCAAATATACACCCCGATTATCGATCGGGTTTGTAGGCAAAATCATCCTAAAACTCTATATTTATATATATATATAACATATTAGTCTTGGTTTTAAGGTTTTAACAGTAATCTAGAAATTATATGTATGTTTTAAAAGTCTTATGAGATAAATTACAGTTTGAGAGTTTACAGAATACATAAATACCAATGAATAGTTTACAATTATCCCATGTATAAATAGATATATATGATTTGATTGGACCTAAAAAATAAAATGAAATTGCGTTATGTTTAGAGAAAGCTATATATTTGTGCAAAATATACTACATATAATAATTTAAAAAAGAAATTTAGATCACGTAGATTGTACTTTCGCTTCAATTTGGTCTAATTTAAATTAGCTAACCCTTGAAAATGTAGGATCTTGTTTGCCTTATTACTAAAAATATAATATGTTTATAAAAGCACCATCATATTTAGATCTTGTGGGGATCTCAATGTGGGATTTAGCCTTGGGATACCGAATAAAAAATTCTTTATCCTTTTAAACATTTATGCTTTTCTTGAAGTATATAGCCAATATTTTAAAAATTGAGAAAATTCTTTTTACTTACATAACAAGTGTACTAAAATGATATGTTCTTAGAACCTGTATACGTGCTATAGATATACATGGCTTTAAAAGTCTCTATAACAAGATTCGATTTTATGCACAAATTCGTTAAAATGGAATCAGTTCATATTTCATAGGTCTTATTGATTTATATATCTATATGATTAATATAGCATATAATTCTCAAACACGTTATATATATATTGGCACTTTCATAAGTTAATATGGGATAACTTTTTAAAATGTGGATTCCAAAAGATTAAAAAAAAAATATATGAAAATCATATCTCTAAAGAATTTATACAAGAAGAACGTAATTGATGTTTTGCTTAGAGATTAAATAATGACTTATATGTATGAAACAAATGAGTAGGTCGTTGGGGAATACAGCCAGCAAGTTCCTCCAAAATCAACTTTGACACCACCATCCCTCTATGATCAAAATCTTAATGGGGGTGCCGGTGGTCCGATCACCATCGGCGAAGCACTCGAAGCCGCTGCCTTGACAAAGGGGCACAAGCCTGTTGAGTGGAGCGACGCTGCTGCCATACAGGCTGCAGAAGTTAGAGCAACCAACCGCACCAGTATAATCCCCGGAGGGGTCGCTGCGGCGGCTCAATCAGCGGCAACTTATAATGAAAGAATGACTCAGGATGAAGAAAAAACAAAATTAGCTGATGTTCTTATGGTAAGAAATGGTGTGTCCTTTTTTTTGGGTTTTTTCAGGGCTATAATCTTCTTGGTAATTATGCATGATAGGCTTGTTAATATATGATAGGTTATGGTAGATCGGGCCTGAAGCAATTTAAGCGAAAAAAGATTAATTGGTATTAAGTACGAGTAATATTTTAATACAGTTAAATTTATATTTTTAAATATCAAAATTTTATCAATATTTATTTATCATTTATCAAGTAGTGAATTAGTTGAATTCTATTTTAGTTTAAGTATGTTTGATAAGAAAATTTATATTTTAACTTATACATAAAACGATGGTTGTAACAATTATTCTAACACCATCCAACTCCAACAATTTCTTCTAGTAAATTTTAACCGATAGAACAACGGTCATGGTGCAGGTGTCATTTTTTCACGTGCAGCCCGATTTTTCTTAACAGTCTTTAAGTCTCAACAAATTATGCAAAAGAATGTATACAAATATCTAAAGTTGTGTTAAGAAGAAGCATTATGATTTTTTTACTTTTCCATTCTTACTTTTTACATGATTAATCTCACAATTTATATCACTTTTACTTTGTCCTAATTTAAATCTGAATTATTAAATAAATTGTAAATTTAATAATTTAAATTTATAAAAAAAAAATTAGAAATGAATTATAGAATAGATAATGAATCAAGTTCCCTCAAAATAGAAGACGGGATTGTAGAATTTCTTATATTTCTATGAATCCTTTTATATATTTTACAGAATGTGTCTAACCCTCTAGCCTACCGTCAATATAATATTTATTAGATCTAAACTATTAAATTAATCACGTTTTTAATGGTTTATATCTATTAAATATTATATCAATAACAGTGAGATGAAAGGTACCAGATGAAAGAAAAATCTCTAGATTTCAATTTCTAACTACCAGCTTGTGTCACCGTGAGAGATGATTTTGCAGTATTTGTTACAAAATTGATTTCACTTGATAAATTTTATATTAGAGACTACATAATAATCCTGTCCAGTACAGGATGCATCTTCAAAATTACCATCCGACAGACCAGCGTCGCGCCGAGATGCTGAGGGTGTGATGGTGGCGGAGATGAGGAATGATCCCTACCTCACAACTGACCCTGCAGGTGTAGCAGCTTCCGTCACCGCGGCTGCTCGGCTTAACCAGAACAACTGAACCATTGGAGCTGCCATTCAGCAGTCTTTGCATCAGCTATCCAAAGCTTTTCTTTTCTTTTCTTTTCTTTTTTTCTTTTTGACTCTAAATAAGCTCTCCCACTTTTGCCGTTGGGATTCCAGCATGCATTTTGTGTATGCAGCTGGCCATGTAGTATGAGTTAATTTCAGGGTGGATCGTACTGAAAACTAAGTCAAGGAAGTCTGATTATTCAAAATATATCCAGGCGAGAGCACCCTATAGATATGTAATTATTCCCAAAATGAAAGACATTCCCTATCGTACCACATGGATTTTGCATAGAAAAAGATTCGGTTTTGTAGATGAGCGTTGTTTTGGTCGTTGAAATTGCATTATCGATTATATGTACAGGTAGAAAGTTGAGATCCTCTTCAATGAAATAAAGATGAAAAACTTCCAAACATCCCATATCAAACGCTGAATTATACATAGAATCCCGGAAGACGGCTAGATAACACCGTGAGCCGCATTATATATGTAGTCTCGGATCACAGCAAGATAACACTGCGAGCTGGCACAACATTTGGTTACTTTTAAGTAAAGTAGAAATGGAAGGAAAGTATAGAAAACGAAAGGAAACTTGAGGAAATGGAATATTCACCCTTTTGGATATGAAGAGTGGAAATAGAATTAACGGAAATAAAATGAAAAGAAAGAAACAATATGACAATTTTACCAAGTTACGTTTCCTTATAACCAATATTTTAATTCTTTAAGAATATTATAAATTTCCAACACAACACTTCCATAATTTACCTTTTACCTCTTCCTAAATTTGGAGAGAAGAAAATGGTGCATCATCTATTTCCATTCGATTCATCCCATTTCCAAACCCCTGTTAAATTAGCTAAATTTGCACTTTCCTTCCATTTTCACCAATTTCCTCTTTTTATCGCTATATCGTTTCACCTATCCAAACACAGCAGAAATGATGAAAACGCATAAAACCGAAACTGTAGAAATAGGGAGTCACAAAATCCAATGGCTTATAAATGGATGGTGCTTGAAGTTTTTAAACTCTTGCACCTTCTCACTCATATTAGCTAATGATACTCCATTGTTTCAAGTTGCACATTATGGTTAAAATAAAACCAAGCAAGATGTAAACAAAATCTATGATTCTAAATTAAGTTCTAGTAAGACACTGACTAATATCTATTGTAACAATATACCTATATATTATTATAAGCATGGAAATTATTGGATTAGCGTGATATGCGATGGTTTTGTGTTCAAATAAAATAATTTTACCTCTCCATTAATCTAACAGATCGTGCCACTTGTTTCTTTTGGCTATCCATAATGTATATTACAATTATCAAAGGAGGAATTGAACCTCATCCATCTTATTGAGATATCAATGTTTATGTAACTAAATTATGATGGTATTCAAACTCATATCGCTTATCTGCAAGCGTAAAATTTTGACTGTTTGCAACCGAAACGACAGTATATAACAAGAAAATCACAACAGATGGTCCAAGCGAGGCAGATTGTTAATATAATAGGCTTAGGTTTTGACACCACCAAGTTAGTACAAAACTTTTGAGCAAAGATTAGCAAAGAGAACTGTAGAGCTGCCAATTTATACAATCATGAGAGGGATGAATCCACAAATTTGCATGCAGAAGTATGACAATAACCAAAACAAGAAAGGAAAAATAACATTGAAAACTACACTTGCATATACACGCAGTACAACAGAATCAACATCACCTCTATTGTACACACCTTACATTTTGAGGATAAATGGTAAAAAAAATTTCCTCAAAAGTAGCTCTTATACATAAATGAAGACAAAAGAAAAGGAAAAAAAAAAAAAGACCTACACAGCCAACCTATACTCTTGCTCAAGTTGCTATCTGGATTCCATCCAATGCTAGTTCTTCGACAATGAGCCTTAGTAGCACTTGAACAAGTTCCCTTACTCTCGGTTCCCTGCACATCAAGTTTACTCTGGATATTTAAATAATGCAAGTGCAGTTCTAGTTCTATTATGGGCTATTTTGGTTTCTTCTTTTCTATTAACTTTTTGGTATCAGATTGATACAATTTTCACGGAATATTCACCAAATTTTTTTTGGTAAATGTCAGAATTTGTATTAACAGAATAATGAGTGTGTACAAGAAAATCTAATTTGTGATCCACATTAACAAAACAAGAGATTGTGGATGACAAACAAAGAAGGCGTTACAGCTCAAAGTTTTACATCAATATAATATAAAATAACCCTAACTAAGTTTTCCGCTGGGATAAGAGTCCCTTCTATATGCCTGGCATTTCTTTCTTTCCAAATATGATAGCACACAATGGAGGGAATTCTTTTACTTATAGGAGGGCCTAGAGTGTTGAAGTCTGCCACGAAGGATGCCATAGAGTTAGCTTGGAGATAGTTGGTCCAATATGGAAAGAGCTGACTTTTAATATTTGCGCATACATTTTTTGTGAAATCGCAATTGATGAACAAATGTTGGTGGTTTTCTTCCTCGATTGAACAAAGGTAGTAGCAATTCCTAGGTATTATACCCTAGTGGACTAGCTTGTCTTGAGTTAGAAGCCTTTCTCTGGTAGCAAGCATAGGATGAAGGAGTGGCGAGGAGTGCTGCTCTTATTCCAAACAATTGCATGCCAAGGAGTGGTAGAACACTTCTTTCTCATTTGGTTGTATGTTGACTTGATAGAGAATCCTTTGCTTGGGTCAGCGATCCAAATAAACTCATCATTAGTTCCTGATCTAAGTATTATCGAAGGGGGTAAAGAAAATCTGATAATGTCCTAAGTATTCCCTTTCGGCCAATGCCAGTTAGCTCCTTCGATAAGGCTGTACAATTTTGCCTTTCTTCTCCAGTTTATGGCATAGATGCTCCTTTCGCCGATCTAACTTGCAAAAGAGCCTTTTGGGTGTCACAGGTTATACCAAAGGGATATGTGTGTGTCACGGGTTATACTAAAGGGATATGTGTGTGCCATCTCCTATATTCTAGGAAAACAAATGCCTTGCCCAATTCCTTGCTTGAAGAATTTTGCACCAAGACTAAGAGCATTGTGTCAGGTTTGATATGGACCAAAAGTTTCTTCCTTTAAGAATTTCATCATATACCCATCATGGATAAAGGCCTTTATGATCCACATTCAGATGCCAAATGTGTTTCAATTAGGCTACTTTATTCCATAGGATAGTGTCCTTAATTCCCAACCCCCCTTTCCTTTTTAGCAAGCATAGGTCCTCCCAAGACACTTTTGCTTTTGCTTTAGCCTCATCCATCCCATTTCATAAGAATCGCAACATTTTAAACTGTAGATCTTTGAAGATTTTCTTTTCGAGAGGATGAAGATGGATGCCTAGTACACTTGTAATGAGAACAGCATACTCTTGACCAATTGGACCCGACCAGCATAAGAAAAAGATTTAGAGGAACAATTGCTAATCCTAGTAGCAAAACCATTCAATCAAAATGCGGCAATGTGTATGGTTGACTCTTGTAGAAATAAGTGGGACTCCTAAGTATTTTACTAGTAGTATACCTTCCTTGAAACTTGTGTTAGCCAAAATTGCATTTGGATGCGCTTACTTGGAGGCCTAAAAGGGCTGAGAAGGATTGTAAGCTTTGAAGAATATATGAAGCCGAGGTTAGATCACCCCTAGAGAAGATGAGGAGGTCGTCAGCAAAACAAATATGGGTGAGATTGCTTTTTTTATATCGCCAGTGATGTCCAAAATCTTGGGCAGTGATTACCTTACGTAGAAAGCTTGATGGAATCTCCATCATTAAGATAAAAAGGTAAGAGGAAATAGGAAATAGGAAATAGGATCCCTTTGCCTTAGTCTTCGATTACTTGGAAAGAACCCTACTAGCTCTCCATTTAAATATATAGAAATTTTTGGAGAGAATATACACGCATATATCCAATAAACAAAGGTCGGGGAAAACTTTAGTGCCTCAAGAAGTTGTTCCAAAAAGGCTTAGTTGATGTGGTCGTAAGCATTCATGATGTCGATCTTGAAGGTGCACCTAGCCCCATGAGCTCCCTTGTGATATCCATGCATAAGTTTTTGCGTATTAAGAATATTATCGACAATCCTCCTACTCTTGATGAAAGCGAATTGTTCTCTCCCCACAATACTTGGCAAAACTTTTTGGATACGGACTACAAGAATTTTGGAGATGCACTTGTAGATCACATTGCAACATGATATGAGTTGGAAATCCGCAAGCGATTGTGGAGTAGCCACCTTTGGAACTAGTGTAAGTGAAGTAGAGTTGATGGATTTTAAGAGTTTACCCGAAGCAAAAAAATCTTTGATGGCAAGGCATATTTCCTCACCAACAATGTGCTACATTATTCAAAAGAAGTTTGAGTTATATCCATCCGAGCCTAACGCTTTGTTCTTAAGGATGGATCATAAGGTTTGCTTTATTTCCTCATTGTCCACTGACTTGATAAGGTGGTGCCAATCCTCCATGAGGACCGTTCTATCCAATAAGGATGGAAGGGAATCTAGATTTGCTAGGATGGGTGATAGGGTGATTAATAGATTGCAGAAAAAATTAATGGCCGCTTCTTGAATCTCATACTTGTTTGTTGTACAAGCTCCAATCTCTAAGCATATAAAGCAAATAGCATCCTTAGAGTGCTTTTGTTTGACTGAGTGAAAGAAATAAGAGGTATTTTTGTCATCCAATTTTACCCACATTTGTCTTGATTTTTGCCTTAGGAAAGACTCCTTAGTTGCTACAAGTAGGTAGTATCCTTTGAATCTTCTTTTCTCTAAGTCTCAATTTGCTTATATTGGATTCAATCAGTTGGCAAGATGGATATTCTCTAAGGCACCAAGACTAAGAGAGACTCTTTTAGAAATGTTAGCATATTGCTTCTTATTAAGCTCCTTCAATTCCTTTTTTAGCAACTTCAATTTAGATACCACTCGAAACATAGCAAAACTGTCTACGCTTGTTTTCCAAATCCATTCCACCAGCAAGAGGAAAAGAGGGTCTTTGCCCTAAAAGTTGAAAAACTTAAAAGGGGGTGTTCCTTCTCTAATCATGCTGATGAATATGTGCTATAATGGGGCTATGATCAGATATACTTGGTGGGCAAACCGTGGCTTAAAAATACGAAAAATATTATAACCATTTAAGGTTGATCAAGAATCTGTACAATCACCTCATAATGATATTAGCTGGGTTTTTATTTGTCAAGGTATGCATGGGGCCATTAGTTAGTCCTAAGCTCTTCTAATTCTACCTCAGTGTAGAAATTGTTGAAATGGTCCATACTTAGGGTGATCATCTCGTTTCCTCCAATTTTCTCTTCTATAAATCAGTACTTATTGAAATCTCCTCCTAAAATCCATAGGTCCTAAATTGATGCTTTTAAGAGTAGGAGATCAAACCATAAGCTTGCCCTATCAGAAATGGAGTTTGCACCATAGATACAGGTGAGCCAAAAGATGGTATCCTCCCTTAAGAGATGGCAATGGCAGTGTAGAAATTATCTATTGTAGACAGAGATGTTCACTGTCTAGACCGTAGGATTCTAAGTTACCCAAATTCAACCGTTTGGGTGGTACTTTAGCTTCCAGTTTGGGAAAATCCATACCCATACCAAAGGAGCTTTATTTGGCTTCACTTTTGTTTCTACCAAACCAAATAAGGAAATATTATTAGAAACACAAAATCTTTTCACAGGTTTAGCTTTTTGGGAGTCATTAAGCCCCCTAATATTTCAAAGAGTTAACATTTATTGGAAAAGTAAAAAAGATGCAAAAAGAAAATGCTAAGCTAAATGCTTGTCAAGCCGCTTCGCTACTGGAGTCACCTCCAACCAGCTCTATCCTTTTCTTCCTTGTTTTCTTCTTCTTCACAGAGAGCCATGGGGATGGACAGTTTGGTTGTATGGCTTGATGGCCATCTTGGGTTTCAAACACTATAGATTGAGTGAATTCTAAAGAGAAACCTTGGTCTTTGTTGGATTCACTAGAGAATTGATGACCTTTCCCTCCTTCCTTTGATTTAAGGGTCACTTCTGCATCAACGACATGAAAGCATTCACCTATATGATTTAGTAATTCAGTTGAAGAGCTTTCGGAGGACAACACCTCTATGGTAGCATGTTTATCTTTCTTCTTATTTGGGGTGATTGGGTTTTGTGTTCTTTGATGTTCCCCTTCGATGATTACTATTCCCTTTGCAGCTGGTAGAACCTCTTTATCTAACTCCTTATGTATGTTATTCACCTTAAGGTTAGGGATTACAATTGTTGGCGCGTTCTTAATCTTCGGGGTCTCCACATTTACACCTTGGGCATCTTTGCATCAATCCATTGCATGCCCAAAGATTTTACACTTGGAGCAACAGGAGGGGACGTTTTGGTATTCTACATCTACCATTGCTATCTTCCCATTTGCTCTTTTGACTGCAAATGTAAAGGGAAGGGTAGTGTCGACATTAATTTCCACAGAAACACGAGCAAATCTTATTCTCTCAATTCTACCCGTAACCTAGTCCACTTGCAGAGGTTTTCCAATAGTGCTCGCCACGTAACCAATGCCATCTCTATGAAGGAACTCCATTGGTACACCTCATAATTTAATCCAAATAGGAAGCTTCTTTAACGCCACATTGTCATGTGCTCAAGGATGATGGTTTGGTTAGCAAACGTCCATCGTTGGCTTAGGGTCTTGAGCTGGGAGGCTTCATTTTTTAATTTGAAGAAGAAGAAGCTGCACCCATTTGCTAGAACCTCCACGAAGCCTTCATCCTTCCAAAAGCTTCTTGCAATTTTCTAGACTAAGAGGAAAGACAAACCATGGCCAAGGCCAAAGAAGTAGCCCACAAGAGTGTTCCTCCAAATTTTCTCGCCGAACTTAGATACGGACATTGGAGGCTCGACACATACCATGTCTCCTAGCTTAGATGGCACATAGTAGTTGAGGGAAACATCGATGAGCGACTCAAACGATATAGGGAGGTTTTGCACTACCATCTATACAAAAAATGGTGGTTTTAGTAAGGATTGTTCCCTACTAATGACCTTTTCATTTTTGTCTTTGGGGATGGAGTTTTCAACTTCATCTGCCACTTTGGTCATTGCCCGTAGAGTAGATGCACTTGTAGAGCTTTGACTTTCCACAAAAGAAAAAGAGAGTCCACCCTTCTTTTGTTTCTTAAGAAGAGGCCTTATATTAAGAATGGAAACAAGGGTATTGTTTCCAACTGTCTATTCTTTTTCCTTGTCAGGCTGGTTTAGGAGCATATCAGAGAGGAGATAAGATGTCACATCAACTGCCTTGGGCTTTATACTAGAGATCGATTTTTTACTTTTTCCCTTCGTGCCAAAATCCGCTACGCTTCTCTCATCGGAAGGCATCTCTTGGGCTGTGGAATTTTGAGACCTCTTATTTTTCCGTTTCTTCCATTTGGCTAAGACGTCCACCATTCCGAATGGGAACAAAGGTGTACCAAGGGATACCTTTTTCTTTCTCTGAACAAAGGTTCTCATGATGGAGAAATACACTGATTACCAGACAGACAAGAACAAGAGGAGAATGAAACCTTAACCTTGACTAAACTTAATCTAAAAACAAAGGCAAAAAGATGGGGAAACAGTTGGGGGTTAGGAGAGAGAAATGGGGATGGGTAGAGTAGAATAGGAGAAGGGGGTTTAGACAAGGGAGCAATGCTATGAGGGGGAGTGAGGAGAGGTTAGGAGGGAAAAGCTAGAGAGGATTTTCTCTCTTTATATGATAAGAGTTATGCATACATCACACGCAACAAAAGAAAATATTTTTTCACCAAATTAAAATACCAAGAAATTGAAGTAAAAATACAATATATTACTCTTACAAAATTAAACACCAAACAATCATTGTAAAGTTAGATTTATTTACCACGTTCTTACGTTTAGCTTTATCCCCAAAACATAAGAAATAAAAAGTATTCGTTTTTCAATAATTAAATATATTATGCTTAAACCTTTTCCTTGATATATATGAACTTTTTACCATAATAGTAATGACAGACAAAGAGGACAATTCATCTAATGATTATCGAAATCATGGTTCTAGTGTACTTTTAAATTGTGTAAAATCAGGAAAATCATATAAACTAATGAAACTGTAAACTTATAAAATCATATATTAACATTCATAATTTTACAAAAAGTCTAAATCAAAATAATTTTATATCCGTTTTGATTAAGAAAAATATTATAAAATCATAAATTCGTAAAATCGTATGATTGATTCATGATTTTAATGACCATTAGATAATTTTTCATATGTCCAATAGATAAATATCACTGACAAGAAATTAATACAAATAAGATATAGACAATAAAAAAAAACAATTCAAAAAGAACTAACAGTGACAAGGAAATTGGCATCAACGGAGACTGAGTTCAAGTTTTTTCTTCCTTCTTTGGAAATCTAGTGACCATTAATAACGTGGGTTCAATAGTCCAAGAGAAAAAATGACAAAATAAGATATAGTTAGAAGAAAGCAGTGATACGTTCATAAGTGAGCACGATTTCTTCAAGATCTGTTCACACAAGAGAATCCTGCATTGTACATATTTTTTCCCTTCTGTCATGCTCCAAGCATGATCATGGAGGAAACATATAATATATATTTTTCCTGTGGATTTAACTGTAAATTTGTCTCCAGACCCCAAGGGCAGACTTTCATCGATTCATAAATTTTTATTTTGGGTAAATGATCCATAAATTTTAGGGATAGAAGTCCCTCAGAATGTGGACATATGGCTAAATCTACAGGAAAAATGTTTACAATTTGTATGATCTCAACTGAGTATACCTTTAATTCCCCATTATCTGAAGGATATCATCCATAGAGAAGGGAAAAAAAAATATTGATCCATCATCCAGCTTAACGTAACAACCATATATAATAATGAAACAGAAATGTTTGATGAGTTGTCTTTATCGTTTAAATTGATATGCATTATTCTTTATTTACGGATTACTAGAATTTCTTAAGGAAAAATCAAAATACAAATTAGTACTAACTCACCTCGATACAACGAGATCGCAGAATGAGGGAAACAGAACAAGAAGATGGGGACGCTCGCTGTGGTTCTTATCTGATACAAGGCCTCTTTTTAGTAATGGATGTATAGGAAGCACTGATGATGTGTCCTCATGGATTTTAAGACGAGATAGTTCCTGAAGAACAAAAATAATTTCTTCTATCCTAGCCGCTGGCAATGGGCGATTCCCTGTGCAAACAGTTGGACAACCAAAAACACATGTATTCATGAACAGACAAGACGGGGGTTTGCAACCCATTAAAAGCAGAATAAGCTCAAATGAGTTATGCACCTATGTCATTTTCATCAGCAAGAAATTTCTTCAAAATGTATTCGCATCTTGCCATCAGGACCATGATTGTGATTTTGCTGATGTCAGACCGTGAGTTTGAACCACGGTCTTCATCGCTATAACTGAGAAGAGTATTCGCTTGTCAGGTCCATCAATCGAAATCTATAAATGCAATTAAAACATCGTTCTGGCACAAATAAATCTATAAATTCAATGAACAGAAATGACATGTTTAATTGCTATTCCTTCTGGCATACAATGTTTATCTACATTGACAAGAAAAAACTGAACATGGCTCTTGAAACGTGAACTCGGTCTAAACAATGATTTTGTCAAGAAATGCAAAGTTCTGTCTTGATATACAATCAGCATTCAACTTTATAAATAAAGTTGATCGAGAAAACAGAAAGTACTGGAGATAACTCCACATGGTATCAACTATGAGACCTCAACATAGTTTGACAATTTCATTGCCGGTACATAACTCTTTAATTACTCCCAAGTTATCAATCTAAATGTTACTTTTTGAAGTAGATGAGAGGAACAAAATTATCAGTATTACCTTGATAAGGAAAATAACTTTTGCAGGCATGTCAATGAAAATCGACTACAGTGGGTTGGCATAAGTTCTACGGTCTCAACTGGCAAGGAGCATGTGCGTGATGCACAGCGATCTAAGGTAGATACAAGTCGCTGCAAAACCTGACGTGAAGTCACAATGAAAGAAATTAATAATAAGAAGTAAGCCCTAGTTACCAGAAACTTTTAAGATATATACCCTTAAATACTCTTAAGTGCCGGTGCGCAAACCACGAAAAGCCATTTGAAATATGCAAATTTCATTATTACAGCAAGGGAAAAAAAAAAAAAGAGAAGAAAAGAAAAAGGTCTCATGAAATGGTTATTTCTTCTTTAAGAGGATAATAAGCTGTAGAATATACAGACTTTTTATTTAGGAAACCTGCAGAATGGTTATGTTTTTGGTTAAATATTCAACCTTCAAAATGTAACAGATGCAATAAACATGACACTGGTCATTTGAATACATTAAAACATTTGAGGTCCTTATTTTCCACCCAATACTACTATATCATTGCAGTTGTTGATGTTTTGGCATCTAAATCTCCCCCTGGTAAAATTTTTATCATGCTCTGTTATCGGTGTAAATGCAACTGCATCATGATTGAAAGATTAACTACCATACAGTCAACCAATTGATCACGGAATCACTATTTATCTACTAGAATGTGATAAGAAAGTTTAGGAAATTTACATCAGTCGATGCATCGATTGGAAAATTAAGAATCTTGTCTCCCAAAACATTCAAAACGGTCAGCTCAAGGGATTCATCATCCTTAGGCATGGAAGTTGCAAGATTATTTGAAGGAAGGGCACGTCCGCAATATCCCACAAGGAATATTTCATACACATCAGCAACTTCTTTCCAAAATCGTATTCTTGTTGACTTAGAAATACTTTTATCAGAAGCACTGTTCATGGCTAATTTGCTAGCATCATCAAGAACCATCTGGTTAAAGCCTTCAACAGCTAATCTCCACAGTGCTCCATCAGGATTGTCTCTTCTTGTAGTCATGCACCTAAAAGAGGTTGCTTGTTATCACTTGCATTGTTAATCACAATTAGACAAGAGTAAAGTAAAAGGAGTAATGAAAAAATGCAAGATCACAAGCAGGGCAGACAATAGTGGTGTTGCTTTAATTGTTAAATGTAATTTGAGCAAACTTTTCAATAATTAGAGAGATTGCATCTTGTGAAGGATATATAAATTCTTCATTCTCATAATGACAGGGGACTCAAGAATAACAGCTCCTAATAATTAATAATACTGTCAATGATCCTCTTCAAATGAAGAACAGGAAAAAAGAATTAAATAAATAAAAGAGATAATATGGCCATAACAAAAGGATAGGAGGACTGAAGACAAAAGAAAAGCCGTACATAAAGAACTATAATTTACTATATAAATTATTATCTGATGTTCATCATGCAGCTTTATAGCACAGGACACCAGCAACGGCTTTCTCCACAGATCAAGTAAGAATGATTAGCATTGATACCTTCCAAGACTCTGAATAACTTCTGGTAGTACGGTATACTTTTCAGTTGGCGGTGCCTTTAACAACAGATCTACCAGGATGGGGATGACTTTTTCTGAGAACAGATTACTTGAAATCAATGCTGTCATTTTGTGATCTCCAGCATGCAAATCATTTACACTTGGGGGAGTTGAAGCAACACCATTAGATGCTTCATATTTCGGCTTTACAGGGGAATCTGAACATAAGTATGAAAGAGTTCGTACCTTCAGCAAATTGAATATTGCAACATCATCAGCAGCAGTCATGCCACATACCTTGATCATGGTCAAATATTTCCACTTCCTCCACGTTTTCTTCTTTATTTTGCACTGTGCTGTCATTTTTAGGAAGATACTGTAGAAGTTTCTGCAAAAGTATGAGCCACTCTGATGAAAGTTGTTCTGCTGGCTGCAACAGTGGTACAACTTCCAGTACTGTGCGTTGAACAGGTAAAACATTTCCCTGAGGAAGAACAGATGAAAACTATTATTAATGTGGATACCAGCTAAAAGAAAGTAATAGGTGCTTAACCAACTCACTATGTCAGACTCAAAGTTGTCTTGGTCTGTCATGGATTGTTTAACTGCCAAATCTACAATGGCTATCAGTTGAGTATACATGCGATTGTCAAACATACTCGGTGCTTGAGTATATAGTTCTCCTGTCAAAGTTTCAGAGCAATGATGCAAGAAAAGAAGAAGAATTAAAACTACCCCGGAAAAAAAAAAAGGAAAATAAAAAGTAGAAGAAGAAGTAGAAAAATTAAAAGTCATATCCCAATATATTTAGAGTCAATCATCCTTCTAGGTTTCTTCTTAGTTTCTTTTGATCAAGTGGTGACACTAATGAAGAGAAAAAATAATAACATAGCCAGGGATGTCAAAGCTGCTTGAATAAAGGACCTCAGATAGCAATCCTACCAAGGCCGTGTAAAATTTCCTGTTTTGCTTTGTCAGCAGCAGTGGAACCACAACTGGATGATTTTTGGAAAACAAGCTCATATACATCAAGTACAGAAGTAAGGTAGGATGTAGGTAAGTTTCCCTGACACAATCAAAGAAAAATCTATGCATTAGATTTGCTTCCTCATAAGATAAGCAACATTTTCTATTAACAAAAAAATGAGATGACAAAAATTCTGTTAAGCACATTACCTTTAGAGAGTGGGATACGAGGGTTGTCTGAAGACAATATACTGCTGCAAGAGCAATCTCTCTACTTCCTATTAAAATGCTATCTCTAACAACATTGAGCAGAGACTCCCATCCTGGAAACAATTACAAGAACTTCTTGTATCTTATGAAGAATTCAAAAGCCATCTTGCAAAGTTCAACATTAACTTATTATTTTCAACTAACCAGATCTGAAGTCTGGTAAGCCTCTGAGAAAGGTAAAAAATGATCGAAATAGACGTGCTATTCCTCCAAGTACCAGTACAAGTGTTTCATCCCACTGTTTCTGGGCAGTGTTACGACTGCAAAATTTTTCAAATAGTAATGAAAAATTCAATGGTACATGGTACCAGTGATGTGAATATTTCAAAGTACCTGTGATGTATAAGCATGTGAACTGCTTTTCCTCCTCTCGTTCCAAGTTCTTTCCCACGCCATTCATCTTTTGATGAGGTTGCAGCCTAGAACATTATCAGAGTTTCATCAAAGGAGGTCATGGCTAAACTTACGCTCTTCATCATATGATGCCAGCTTACCATGTGAGATACATAATCCAACATGGGGAAGACATAATTCCAAAGGCAGTCCTCCCACATGCTTTTTGAAAGCTTTTGCCCATGACTTCCAAGAGTTTGAAAAAGTGTCCTGACAGCTGAGTTTCTCACCTAAAAGTAGAAATTTCACCAGATTAGAAGAAGTGTTTAGGTTTCCAATATGATCAGCAATAGAAATCAGGATGTGAAATGAGAAAAGGGAAAATGCAGAACAATTTCAAAGTTATGCATGAATTATTATCATAATGAAAAATGCAGAACAATTTCAAATGCTTAGAAAGCACCAACTGGGGAGAGAAAAGGATGGAATTAGCCCCAAAACTCATTACTTCTTTAGCAAAAAATGCTGGGATATGGTTCAGTAGAATTGACAATAAATCATTAGTAAATCCTTTTTTCATCTTGTTCTTGTCAGATTGAGTTATAAGGTCCTTTTGAAGTATATCAGAACAAAAATTTTTAATATCATGCAAACTGGATTATTGGATTCCATATTTACACACCACAATACATATGGTCACGCAAATTGATTAAGGCTTGCTACATTAACTAAGTAAGATGTAAAGCCAACTGACGATATAAGGACCTTATCACGAGATCTCCTGCTCTCGTAACTGCTTTTTCTCAATATATCAAACCTAAAAAGTACTTGGTTAATTTGCATTATAAGGGAAAGGGATCGATAAGAGATAAGGGAGCATGTCCAGTTGTTGTCATACCTCTGGCCTTTCATCAGCTCCAAGCTTCAGGAGTAATGAGAAAACAGAGAACAGCAACTTGTCGCGTTCAACTATGTTCACAAAGGAAGCATGATCACTCTCATTGGTGGAAGCACTAGCAGTCTGACTGACTCTCTGTTCACTATCTATTGGCTTTGTAAGTGCATCTACAAGAAGAAGATGAAAGAACATTTAAGATTCATACCAAAGCATACAATTCATAAGAGAATCAAAAATAGGTTGTTAATAAACCAGTTTCCATCTCCTTTTCAGCCACATTCTCATGATCCAGCACCCTCACAATGAAATCAGTTGTGGTCCACAGAAGGCCTACTGCTGTCAAGCTAATATTCAACTCCGTCTTCTGAGCACTGTATGCTCCAGTAACATCAATACATCTGCAAATTTTGAATAAACCCAATATTAAGTAGGTGAGCATACATACCAAAGGGTTCACAGAAATATCTGCAAATATGACATATAACTAAAACAGCTTTTTCTACATGAATAACTCGTATAAGCTGGAAACTTCTCGATTTTTTGACTCTTCAAATGTTTGTATTTTTTTTTTTCCATCAATTCAAACTACAATGCAACAAAGATTTAGAGTGCATTATGCTAAGCAGAAGAAATTAGGAGCAAGGCTACTAATAAAGTTATCAAAGTTGTCATTGATTTGAGGTTACTCATTTTTAAATAAAGCACCAAAGCTTAATACTAAAATAGCAATTGATGGAAGACTTGAACAAGATTGTTATATGGAAGGCTTTTCGCTGGAATTATATGTTAAAAAATCTTAGATTCAGTGTTCAAAATCTAAACTAGATTGAAAAATTAAGCTAAAAGCTCTTCCTCAAAAACAAATGATTCGAGGGCTAGAACATCTCACATCTAACAACAGCAAACCACAAGATGGAATATACAAAAAACCACAAAGGAGATGCAGCAAAAGGTATGATACTCACACATGCAGAGATTCAGCTGGTATAGCGGTAAGTCCATCGTTCATAATAACACGTAGGCTCTGCAAAGTAACAAGCTAATCACATCAAATAAAAGCCACTAATAAGGACACAGAATATGAATACAAGAAAGTAGAACAAATACTAGAAGAGAGAAGTAAGTTGGCATTAAGCATGTATATATGAGTTAATGGATGAGGGTGGACCACCTCAGTTTTTTACTTTGTGCATCAAAATATATATTGACATAAATATGCAACTGAATACAATTGAATTCAGAAAATATAAGAATTCTATGGAGTAAAAGAGAGAAATTTATAGCTTCACATAAATGTATAACATAATATGTTATCTTCACCAACCTGAAAGCCCATTGTTACGAGATCCTTCTCCGATGCATCTGCGACAGATCTAGAAGATATTTTAAGAAAACAAAATAATACAAGGTTAAAGAAATGGCCATTCAATGATCAATATTAGTAGAAATCAAATGTATTTATATTGACAGAAAACCTCAACATCTCAAGAATGTCTGGCCAACTGAAGTGCAACTTGTCTGCATGCCGCTGTTGGGATGAAGGAAGAGGTGAGAATTGGTAACACAAGGGATGCACAGTGGAATCTTAGTTAATAATTTACCTCCAAAACATGTACAAGAATTTTCAGGGATGCAGCACGGACATCATTGCTTCGATCAGAAAAGTATAGAACCCTTAATGGAGATATGACAGCACATTCAATTGATCCAACTTCTGTATATGTTGTGGAGTCACTCTGGTGAACAAAGATAGAAAAATGGGGAAGAATGACATAGAGAGTAAAAAAAAAAAAGCAGGGTTTTTGGGAAGGGGGGATGAAGTATCTTTGTGAAAAATTAATGGCAGGAAACCACTCTACACTGAATAAATAACTCACACCCCGAGATGTGCTGTCATATGCAG
Organism: Lumnitzera littorea; assembly: GCA_024138015.1. Classification (NCBI taxonomy): domain Eukaryota; kingdom Viridiplantae; phylum Streptophyta; class Magnoliopsida; order Myrtales; family Combretaceae; genus Lumnitzera; species Lumnitzera littorea. Next base: position 7,809,653 of record JAMXBB010000004.1, read on the forward strand.
ATGGCAATTGCTCCTGGAACTGATCTGAACCTAATACAGCACATATTGATTGATCTAGTGCACTAATAGCCAAATTGCGTAGGTGCTGATTGGAATGGCTGGCCAGCTGCAAAACTAGCTTGTTATTTCAGAAAGAAACGAGCATAGTACCCAAGTACACAAAAAAGTATGAAGTCAGATTGATCACCTCAAGAAAATGACCAACAACTTGATCCCACAACGGTGCCACTCCTGTAGTAGATTAGATGGCTCAGCATAGTCATGATACAATATAGAAGATGGAGTAGAAGCTTCAATCACAGACTTCTAGTGACACATGTATATTTTGACCTTGCATCTCCAATTAAGTCATTAAGTAGAAATCCCTACTTTGTAGTACACATAGGTTAGACAGCTTGAGACCTCCATATTTTAATGTATAGTTCTCCATAATTTGTTTTGGGAAAATTTCACTTTAAACTGCTAATATTTTGCACTTTTGTCGCTTTACATATGTGTTTTTGTTTTAGACACCTTGCTGCTTCACTCCATTGGGTTACTATTAGTTTGCCATTAAATCAAAGGATAAACGAAGGGAGAAAAAAATTGACTAATAGGAAAATGGGCAAACATCCCTAAATCAAAGAACAGATCTGAAGTCACACATTCTGCCATACACTATTAATTTACTGTTCATTAGTTGCTGTTGCTTTGGCAAAAAAGGAAAAACAAAATATGACCCTGCAAAGTGACAAAGTGTGAAAACACATGCAAGTAAAGCAAAACCTGTCCTCTTTTTTTTCTTTTTTTTTTTTCCTTTCTCTTGGGTGCAGGGGTGTTGGTTTAAGCATATACTTAATTGCAATGTTTCAAGCTGCTTGCAAATCGCCATCAACAATTGCCTTAAAAAAAGGCCATTGAACAATGTTCCAATTAGCATTAAAATTGAGGATATGAAGGCTTATGTGTGAAGTAATCCAATGTATTTGCTAATCTGCAACGGCTGAGACAAAATTCAGCTAACACAAATCACAAAGCATTTTCCATATTTATAACTCCAGTATGGGTAAACAATTTTTAGTGGACAACCAAAATGACCACTTGCATTCTGCAATCAATACCATGGATTTAAAAATTGAAACATGGTGATATCAACCATATCGGATACTTTAATGTCAACAAAAGAGTGATAATGGAAGGAGAGAGTGAAATAATCAGTACTACAGAAGCAACTGAAATACGTACTATGAAGGTTATTGACCAAGATGGAAATCATTCTTTCCACGGCAAAATTGATAGTTCCAAACTTCTGACTAGATGAAGGCCCAAGCACGTTTGAATTCCCAACCATGCATTGATGTGATAACTGCTGTAGTGCAGTTAGAAGAGACTTGACTGCAGATATATGCATCAAGGCTGAGCTCTCGAAAAGCTTCATGCATCAAAAGATAATAAAGTCAATTCCTGCCGTGATAAGTTTAACACGCAAACTAGAAAGGACAAAAGTTCCATCAACCAATGATGCCCATGAAAGACAGAAATCAGAACTCTTGTTCTGTTTCTTTTTATTCCATGGGTTCAACTACTACATAAAAAATTTCCAGGTTCACCAAATGCAAAAAGCTTAGATAAGGTGTCAAACGGAGATCATCAAATCAGTTCTTCAGAAATTTCCACTTCTATAATAAAGTCCTTTCTGGATGAGAGATTAGGATATATAAAGATGATAAAGCAATGGTTTAAGCCACTCGTATGTGACTAGGGGTGTATATATAAGCCAACCTACTTGTGAACTACTTCAAGATCACTTCAATGTTTACTCAATTTTGATCCGATAACAATCAAGTTGAGCTCAAACTCAAGCTACTCAAGTTGTTTATCAAGTTGTGCACTAGTTTCATGATATTTAGCTCAGCTAGATCAGGAGTCCAATCAAGCTCAACCCGGCTTCAAATGCTAACCAAGTTTGGATATTGATATTATAATAATTTGAAAAGAAAACCTTTTTTTTTTGGGGAATATGAAACCTAAACAAGCTTCAGCAAGTCAAACTAGAGCTTCTTGAGTGTCCATTTGAGTTAAGCTTGAACTCAAAAGACTAATGCTCAATCGAGTTTGAGTCAAGCTCGAGGTCAACGCTATCTCCACTCAACTCGACTCATTTATGGGCCTACTGCAGAGAATACAAAAGGAAAATTGACTCTTGCTGCTACCAGCTGAAATCTTTCTTAAAATTGAAAAGGAAAAAAATATTGCATGACCTATATTCACCTGTGAATTCAAAGAAGAAAGAATGTTGAAGTCACTATACTGGCCAGATGATGCTCTAGCAAGCTTAGGTACAGCTGTCGCAACCTCCTATAGAACAAAAAGAAATTAGGCTACTAGGCACTTAATTGAAACAACTGAAGACAAATTTAATAGGTATGATTACTAAAAATTCATCAGAAAAAAATTTATGGCAAAAGAAGCAGATGCTTCCTGTAATATCATGTCTTTAGCTATCACCTCTCACTTGTTCCCTATAACATTTTATCCAATGTATCCACAAGTTTCTAATAAGTTAAGCAAATAATTAGTGAACAACCAAGATGACAAAAGGGCGATATAGCTTGAATTGTTCTCGCAGATATTTTCTTTCAAATGAGCGTATAAGCAAGAGATACAAGACTGCAAGCCTTATGTTAATGGAAAGAAATTGTCCCTGCATGTGTTTCTTTCACACTTTATGGTTTTTGCTATAGAGGATGGCACTTGAGACTATGTGCTACCAAATTCAAGGCATACTACATGGATAATTTCAGACCAAGACCAACAAAGAAAGTTCCTTATTAACATGTCACCTCAGCCATTACTCTGGATCTTATGGCGGCCGATGTCATTCTTTTTCCACCAAAAAGGAAAAAAAGAAGAAAGAAAAAAGATTAATCCAAGTAGACTGGAAATCATAATTAGCATAGATAAGACATCAACAGGTATTCAAATCTAAGTACAACAAAACCATTATATTCACCTGTGTAGTGGCATGCGGAGAATGAATTGCTCGGTCCAGAGCTGCTAAAGTCTCCAAAACCTACAATACTATCTAGGATTACAATTAATCTCAATAGATTTCAAGAACTCCAAAAGTAAATGTGCATACCAAAACCCATGATGGCCCCAATACATTATGCAACCGATGGGCTATGTTGAAGAGAGTCCTCAAGGCCTAAAAGGCAAAACACATGGAAGTGGATATCTTAGTATGGAAGAACCCAAAAATGCACCGTGAAGCTGCCTCAAGTAAGCAACAAATCAAGGATCAATGAAAATGGGCATATGAAAAAAAAAAAAAGCCTAACAAACTAAGGTACCTGCACATTCTTAGTTGTTAGAATAACACTATCTTTCTGCTCAACAAGAGAATCTGATCTTTTTGAACCAGGAGACTGCAAGGGACTGCTAAAATAACAGGTTCAAATAAAGTCTCATGAACAAAAGCACTTTTTATGATACTACTCAAACCAAGAGATAACACATAAGCAATAACAAGGTAAATATCTTGTGCATTTGCATGAACATAAACTCATAAAAGTTTAGCCACTTTATATGGTAATCCACATGAACCTCCTCAAAAACGCAGGTTCCAGTCAAGTTGTTCTATGAGGCTTTAACAGCCAGAGGACCAAGGAAAGATGGATGAGTGTGTTGTGTGCATGTGAGGTATATATAAATATATCTATCTATCTATCTATATATATATATATATATATATATAGAGAGAGAGAGAGAGAGAGAGAGAGTCATCTTCAAAAAAGAGAACCATCGTAAGGATGAGTTTCATCATCTCAAGGAAGTTTCAAGTACATACTTTTCTAGTTAAACAATCCAAATTTCTTTTTATTTGTATTTGTTAGCTATAAGTAATGAGCTATTGAAAAATGGCACCTCTTCCTTTCTACTTCAATAGGGAATTGGATCGTAAATTTGCACAACGATGCAAGAAAAGAGTTTAAAGGCTCCACTGCATGAAGAACTCCACATGCCTGTTAAGAATTACAGAATCTGTTGGTATGAAAGCAGAATGTAAAGTTAATGAAGAAAGCACTAGCATTTCCTTTCTAATTATTTAAAGCCTATGAGTCTAAGATGGAATGATACGTTAAAATAACGCCTCATCAAGAAGAATTGCCTGGTCCAGAACTAAATAGAAGAAATTGCAAATGAAGCCTACTAAAAGCAATATTATGATTACCTGTGTGAAGGCTTGGTATCCTTTTAAAATCTCCAAAACAATAGCTTCTCCCTGTGACCTTTTAAATATGTTTTTGGTCAGACAAATATTATCTGGATCATCTGAAGTCATGTTTGTGCAAGAGAAATTTGACTTACCTTGTTAAAATAAGAGAAAGAGCATCAAGTATTGTCAACCAGAGAGAATCAACCATAGAAATGCAGAGAACAGCAGTCTTCCCAGTAAGCTTCAGTGGTTGGTCAAATTCACATCTAGGAGATTCTAACTGGTTGAGCCAAGACAGACATGCTTAGAGGTTGGACAGGAAGCAGAGAAGAAAATAAGTGTAAAAATAAATAATAAAAACAGAAGGCAATTACCTCACCAAGATCAACTGCTTCATCAGTCAACGTGGCAACAGTGAACACAACACCTAAAAGACCCTCAACAGCCAATGTAATTGCATGAGCTTCGCTGGCAACTAAAACAGCGGCATTAGATGCATCATTCTCAAGACTCCATTCAATTCCTGTAAGAACAAATGTTTTTGTTACTTGTGATTTCAACTAATCAAAGGGAAGTGACAATTTCAGCAGTTTAGGAGTACTGAAAATGTAACACAGACATAACAGTGTACTTAAAAAGGAGGACCAAGGTCATTTTTTCCAGTTTAAACTTTTCATTTCTGTATACAGCTAATTAAGAAGAAAGGAAAATATGACCATGTCAAAGTCCAGAAACAGTGAACCCGAACCACAAGATAATGCAAAGGATTTCCATCCATCTATCTTCCAGATGAGGGCAAACTCAACAGAAAAACTAAGTAATATCAGATTGCTCAAGATCACTTAAAAACAGAATATACTTCCAATAGATGAAGATGTTTTAACTTACAGTTAGAAATTTCTAGTGCAAGTAAAAAGCTGCAAAACATTAAGCTCAAAAGAAGTTTGTCAAGTGATTTTCCATCAGACTTCCCAATTTGGCAGAAGATTAGACTTTCTGATACAAGAGAGTGCACAAACATGGGGAAACAAGAATGAGGTCACCTTTGCAAATAAAAAGTTCAATGATACCGTGGACCATTGTTCTAGATTTGTGTGATGAGCTCCATAGAGTTTTAGCTATCAAATAACATGAATCTAGAGCAAATACCACAACCAATCATGATTCATCAAGCCAATCAACTTCAAACCAACAGATAAACTTATTCACTTATCCATACTAATAAGGATGCTAACCAAGAATTTAAAAAGCCATAAAATGCAAAAGCACTGCAATATCTTCAGAGTAATAAAGGAAAAGAGACCTTTAGCTTTGCTACTGAACATCCCTGCAACAGCAGCAAGGCTTTCCTCACTTGTCTCTTGTACCTAAACATCGAAGTGTACATCAGATAAAAGAAATAGCCCACTCCTCACAAGAACATTGATATGAAAGAAACTTGCCACCAACAAAACAAGAAAGTCAATGCTCATATTTTCCACAAATACATAGCTTGTGAAAGATAAGAGCTAATTTTCACATTTTTTTCCCCTTTACAAGCTAAGAGAGGTTAATGAGACTCATATTCCAAATCTTAGATACTTGTAAAAGTTACCTAATCACTTTAGAAACACTTGGTCATTTTATCAAATTTTGTCATCCAGCACACAGAGAGATGGTTGAAAAATCCTTCATGAGAAAAGTCAATCAATTTTCAAAGGAATCAAAGATCACAAGAGAGGAAGTTATGATTAGCAAGGAACAAAAACGCTGGCAAACAAATGAAAAGACTGAGACAACAGGTACCACTAGAATAAAAGATGAATACTTCACCTGTACACTTGAAACAACTCGAGCAAGAGTTTTCACCATATTCTCTACCACGTTTGTGTTCTTAGAATTCCTAGAAGATAATAAAACAGATATGTGAACAAAGTGCAGTAAAAATGAATTAATCCGTTGGCTGTACTTTATCTGTTGGAATTTGTCACTATTTAGTATTTGCATTGAGAATTGCATTGTTTAGTTATTAGAATAGGTAAAGACATTTAACTATATAGTAGGCGAGAAGTTATAGTTGCTACCTACCATGTAAAGTGCCTATAAATTGTTCATCCTGAAGTACTTTTTTCATCAGAGTAATAATATTCAATTTACATGGTATCAAAGCATTAGTCGATCCCATATCTACTTGCCCATACAAATTCACGATGAGTACACCTTGCCCACTAGATCTCAAGAGACTCCCTCTGGAAACAAACTAAGTTTGGTTCCATGGAGTCTTAGAAAACAACCAAATCCATAAACCCATCATCTCACTTGTCCATTAGGGATCAACACTACCTACATAGCTATCTCAAGAAATTGTAGGCAAGAGCATGCCTTTCTCACTGCTATACACCTTCAGAAATCTATGCTAAAGCCCAAACTATTAGCTATTTCATCCACCATGAAGAAGGAAAGCCTCTTCCCAAAAAAATGATCAACCAAAGTCTTATTCCTTTGTCTAGCTCCCTTAGATAGCTATCTCAAGGAGCGGTTTGATTCTAGTTCCATCACCACGAATGTCAGAAGATGGTATACCAAGCATTCCACTTCAACTTGCGTAGGAAGGAACACAAACTTGCACAACAGGAGGTTTTCCATACTTGGAGAGGGTTGTTTTGCTTTCTGCCTTAGGTCTACTAAGGATTTACCACTTCCACAAGCTTCAATTTTTTTTTCTACTACTACCAAGTTTTGTTAAATTGATCCTAATTGCTACATACCTAAACCTATTGAGTTTTGTCCTCAAGACAGATGCTAATTTTATTTCAGCAACCAAAAAGAAAAGACTTGCACAAAACAACAAAGGGCATCAAAGGAAGACTTACAAATCAAAGTTCTGAAAGAGAATTCTTAATGTTCTTGCCTCTACACAGAACCCCTGCCAGGTAGGATTGTTTAGGTCTTTGCAGACTTAGAATATTATTTGATTAATTATAGCAAAATATGACAAGAACTCAAAGTTCAGATTATTGCATTACCCTCAAAATCTCAAGAACGAGAATCCGATGCCATAATGGCAAGTCAAGAAATGTAACTTTCACTAACATACTAAGAAAAACCTGCATTGGAAAAGAGGGAAAAATAAAAAAAAAAAAAAAACATCAATAATACAACCGTTCAGATTTGGCTTGCAGGTAAAATTAATCAATAAAGAGAATGGATCATATAGATTCTAAATATGCATTTGCACCAACTACAGAGTTTAGAAAAGGAAAGAACAAAGATATTTCTTTTTCCATCAATATGCCAAGCAAAGAACATTCGAGGCAACAGAGACAAAAAACTAAGAAAAAAAGGCATAACAGAAGAATGTCTGTGCAAGTAAATGGAGCTGAACAATTAGATTTTGCAATTACTTGATACACACATGAATGCAATTGATGTCAATATCATATATGGATATAAATATTAAGAAGGGAAAAGGCATACCTCACATTCAGTTATAAGAGATGAACTGTAAAGTCTGATAATATGAGCAACTGACCGCAAAACTAGGCGGCGAAAAGAAGGCTCTCCTACTTCTCCTTCAAGCTGTTCAACAGAACATCTCTAAGAATACTACCTCCAATGTCACTATCAAATAGCACGGTCAACATAAAGACTTTCTAATACCTAAAATTAATAAGGTACTCTTGTGCACAATGAAGATCCTATTCTAAAAGTTTACCTCATTGTTGATGCGAAGTGATGTCATAAGAAGCGAACATATTTGATGGCGCAGAATCTGTTGAAGTTACAAAAGAATTTGCCAAATTCAGAAGAAGATATATTGAAATGTTGAAAAGAAAAATGTAAACTTCATGCTTGTATCTTAACCTGCTCGTAGGGCATTAGCGTTCTAAAAACAACCACATAATTGGAAAGAATGAATCTGCAAAGGATTGAAATAATTCAGAGAATATGATGTTTACAGATAGGACCAGGGAGAAAAAGAAGCATCACACCAAAAATTCAATTTCTTGCCATCTATTGCTTTTAATGAAATAAATGTCACAGCCATTAAGAAATGAATCATTGCTTATGTGTTTGCACAACAGAATCACATGAAATGTTTTGCGCTATGACAATTGTTGACAAAAATCTAAGCAGGTAACACGTTGCTCAGAAAAGGGCAACAAGTCAGCTCAATAAGAAAGGGAAGCTAACTTCAAAACCAGGTAAAGATCCACAGAACCATTATATCAGCCAAAATGCTTGTCATTCCACTCAGTTAAATAATCCAAATAGCCATGGAAAAAATGATGTCTTGATGATGAGGAGGAGATAAACATGTTTAGCCACAAGAGTATAGCTGTGTGGTACTAAATATACAAGTTCTTGACCAAATAGATGAGTTCCATTTCAAATAATGAAATTTTTTTAAAATGTACATTAAGAATCAATTGATCTAAAAGCTTAAAGTAATAGAAAATATAGACGTTCATGTTTATATATCAACACTCCCCTAAATCTGAACATTGGCCAAAGCAGGTCAGCTACTTGAATCTTCAAATCAAGACTGTCGCATGTTCAAAACCATAAAGCGAAAAGCTAAAGGGAAAGTTGCAGCATATTTTCTATATTTATAAGAAACAAGAATTATTTTCATCATCTATTAGGAAAATCATTTGGCATTTCTTTCAAAAATATACCATCATTCCATTGTTGCAGATCCATATCTATATGAAAGGCTAGACTGGTAGTCAATAAGAATGTAATAGAATTAATTAGTTAATTAACAAGGTTCTTACCCCATAATCATCTTGCAGTAATGAAATATACCAAAATAGGGGTCCAATTCCACATAATACACGGAAGACTTCTTTCTTGGGTGCAAGTAGATTGGAAGATTTGATTGTAATGAGGATTTCTGAACTAGAGGGACAATCCTTAATAAGGCTGGTTTCAAATGACGACATCAAAGGATGCTTTGTGGTCCTTAGCTAAGGACAAAGCTCTAGGGCCAAAAGGATATATAGCTAACTCCTTCAAAGACACATGGCACATTGTGGTTAATGATCTATGTGTGGCCATCAAGGATTTCTTTACATCAAAGAGAATGCTCAAAGAGGCAAATTCAACTTATCTAGCACTAGTTCCCAAGAAAGATAACCCGTCTTCCTTTTCAAAGTTCAAGCCTATAGCTTGTTCCAACACTTTATCCAAATGTATTTCGAAAATTATTTCAAACCAATTAAAATTTGTCCTTCCATCTTTGGTTAGTAAGGAACAAACAACCTTCATCAAGGGAAGAGGAATTGCTGACGATATCATCATTGTAAAATGGAGTTTTGTTAGAGCAATTGTTGAAGACTCTTGGCTCTCCATACCAATTTGTAACGTAGATCATGACTTGTGTATCAACTCCAATGTTTTCCATTAATATTGATGGCGAGCTTATGGGACACTTTTCAACATCCAAAGGTTTGAGGCAAGGCAACATCGTGTCTCCTTAACTTTTCCTTAATAGTAATGGAGGTTTTCACAAGCATTATCAAGGAAAAAGGACAAATTGATGATTTTCACTTTGATTGGAGATATTAGGATGAAAAGCTCTCTCATTTATGCTTTTCTAATGACGTTTTGATCTTTGTCAAGAGCGACCCTTCCGCATTAAAGCTCATCAAGGACGATTTAAATGAATTTCATCACTTCTCAAGCTTGAAAGCAAACCTGAGAAAGAGCCATGTTTTCCTTAGCGGTGTGAACCAAGAGGAAAAGGAACTAATTCTAGTATGCTAGAATTGATATTGGTGTCCTATCCATCCGATACCTAGGTATGCCCATTTCATCTTCAAGTATTTTAGAATCTAATTGTAAAGACTGGATGGATAAATATACAACCTGCATTAATCATGGGACCAACAAGTTTCTCTCCTATGCAGGACCTCTATAACTTGTGAGGAGCATCCTTTGCTCTCTACAAGTATATTGGTCCTCTATTTTTGTCCTTCCTATGCATGTTCTTAGTCAAATTTAAACTAAATCAAAGCTTTTTTTTTTTTCTATTAAAATGAAGAATCTAGAGCTAAAGCAAAAGTGAAGTGGAGGGATATTTGCAAGCTTAAAAAGGAAGGTAGATTGGGAGTTATTGACATCAAACTCTAGAACTAACTTGCACAACTAAAGCATATATGGATGTTTTGCATAGATGATAGATCTTCCTTATGGCCTAACTAGATCAAAAACGAAATCTTTAAAGGCAAAAGTTTTTAGCACACTAAAATTCCCAATGATGCTTCTTGGCCTTAGAGGAAATCTTACAATTTAGAACTCTAGTTAGACAACTCCTCAAATGGAAGATCAAAGACGAACCCACATTTCTTTCAATATGATAATTGGCATCCTAATGGACCTCTAATAGAATGGTTGGGAAAACGAGCAAGTGTTACTTTGGGCTACCCTAAGGATGCTCTCCTAAGCACGCTCACTTAAGGACCTTCGTTGTGGACGAGGTATGGAGATGGCCCTCTAGAGATAGGTGGCAAATGGTTACTAGAGATCTAGGAGACCTTGGTCCACATTTGATTCTCTGTATATTCTTTTCTGGAAGCAAGAGCCAACGAAAAGTTTGTCCATTAATAATGCATATTACTTAGTGAGAAGCAACGAAATGGGGGTAGACTAGTACTCTATTGTGCGGCCCAAAAGCATTATGCCTCGACATTCACTAATTTTATGGCTTATTGTCCAAAGGATGATGTTAACTATGGATAAACTGTATAATTGGGGTTTGATTGACAAAAACTGTTGTTACTTGTGTTTGAATGGAGTAGAGAATCACAATCATTTGTTTATGTCATGCTCTTATGCACAGAAATTTTGGAAGAGTATTGAAGAGGCCACTATATGAACCAGTTACAAACCATCAGAAGCTTCTGGTCTAAAAAACTTTTGACTTTCTGGTACTAATAGGCCACAAAATGCTACCCACAAGAAAGCTTTGTTGCTGGCTGCTATTTTCTATGGAGAGAAAGGAATAGAATAAGAATGGGAGAACCTACGATTTCTTTCAAAAATAGTTTTATGAATTACTTTATGTTGTATTGCTTAATTGACAATGAGCACCTAGTGTTTATTGGCCATTTTATCAAACTAAGTATCCTTTTGATTTTGATGATACTTAGTTCAATTTAATAAGTTTCATAGTGTTCTCTTATTGCACATTCCTTGTGTACATTAAGAAATGAAATATATCTTACATTACCCCCCCAAAAAAAAAAAAAATACATGGGAGAACTGAACAATGAATAGAAGGACCATTACGGTATCAAGCCAAGGCATCAAACTTCAATCTCAAGTCATGAATGAAAGGACTTTTTCTCCCTACACCTGAAGACAGCATACTTGGCAACATTGGTAGAGCTTGACCAATTGATTCAAGCATCTTTCCAAACTTATTACAAAAAGTTGGATTATGTACATTTTTTCCATTGGGAAGAGTTGCAGCACATTTTCTGTATTTATAAGCAACAAGAATTATTTTCATCATCTATTGGGAAAATCATTCAGCATTTCTTTCAAAAATATCAAGGACCATCATTCCCGCTTGCAGATCAATATGTAATATGACAGACTTGTATGTTAGTGAATAAGAATGTAAATAAATTAATTAGTTAATTAACAAGGCATCTTATCCCATAACCATCTTGCAGTGACAACCCAGATAGGGGTCCAATTCCACATAATATACAGGACAACTGAATGATGAACAGAAAGACCATTACAGTAAGAAGCGAAGGCATCAAACTTCAATTTCAAGTCATGAATGCAAAAACTTTTCTGCCTACACCAAAAGACAGCATGCTTGGCAACATAGGTAGAGCTTGACCAATTGATTCAAGCATCTTTTCTGAACTGATTACACAAAGTTGAATTACATACATTTCTTTCGTTGGGTTGTAAATTTAAGTACACTTACCATCACTGCCTTAACATTACTAAATTGATTTGACTGGTCATCGCATTTGCAGCGAACTGCAGCCATGGCATATTATCATCAGTAAACCAAATGTATAAGCATCCATATCCATCTCTAGAACATCAAAACAGTTCTAACGAGCTCAATTCTGGAAAATTAAACACATCGAAAAAGAAAAATAGATTTCTTACTCTAGAATCTCAAGCACAAATATTCGCTGAAGAGAGATGACATGCAACCAAACAGCCTGCAAAATGAATGTACTTCATCACACATTAAGAAGAACTTCCATTACGAAGTGTCATTTCAACAAATGAAGGACAGCTATCAGGGACTACACAAGAATGAAACATGACATGCACGCATGGAAAAAGCAAGCAGCATTTATCATGGAAAAAGTAAACAGCATTCAATTCAGCACATACAGATCCACCTGCAGCAAGAGCTGTCAGGTCTTCAAGCAGGCGAAGGCCAAGCTTTCCAGGTTTACTTAAGGTTTGTCTCAATGGTGATGGCCCTCCCGCACTGAATTCCTGCTGAAACGATCTGTTCAATTCAAGCTAGAATTAGTAAGTCATTTTCTACTAAGATGTGAAGCACAAATTACATTTAGCCTCAGCAGAGAGCCACCATAAGGGAGCACAAACTTTACTCACTAGAGAGACACGTTAGACTAACTTCAATGAGCAAATGGCACATGATTGAAATTAAAGAGTTCCAAGTATGCATACTCTGAAAGATTTATACTGCGGCTGACATCACCAGTTACTGAATTAGTTCGAACAATGTAACCTCCAGAACCAAATTTAGCTGCAGGAAGGGACTCCGCAGAAACCAAGTGATCAAAAATCAACGCCACTGCTTGTCGGAAAGTAGCCGCAGCAGTACTAAAGAACATGGCCGACAGTGAGGTTTCATGCATTTGAAAAAAGGAAAATAAAAAGAAGGATCTCATGCATCCAAAAGACAAAATTATTTAAACTGACAAACTGACTAAAAGCTATGTAAAGAACTATATCACAGGAGATGCCACACAATAAGCAACTCAACAGTACTTACTTCCTCACACTATCCGAAGATCGATGACTCTCTAGAAGTCGAAGACAAATGCCAAGAGCTTGAGACATATCTTCCTGAAGTCCACACCAGAGAAAATCTTATCAAGGGTCAAGTCTTACTGTGTGAATCTCAAATTTATTCATAGTAGTGCACTACGTATGACATGAGATGAGAACCTGCTTTGTTAGTTTTAGCTTGCACAATCATGAGTCATACTAGGACGACTTGATAAGTTATAGGTAGAAACAACTCACTGTAATCATTAGTAGAAATTACTGGCATTTTCCCCACTGGGGTTATCCTATTAAATTTCTTCAGCTTGTATACATCCAAGGGTTGAAAATATGATGAAATTTCATGTTCTAGCCAGGGGCATCAAATGAAAAAAATTATTCTTAACTACCCAAAAATAAATAAATAAATGAACGGTAACCACCTCGCTTTGAGGATGCAAGCGTGACTGAAGTATAATCAATATGGTCTGCAAAGTTTTCAGCTGAACACTCTCATCATTCATCTCAGCATGCTGTCAAAACAGAAAACATGTTAGGTTCTACAAAGCACACTTCCTTTTTTGTTAGTTATAAAACTTATTTGATGAGTATATGGCATGCTTCACAATTTTTTTTTTTCTTTTAATAATCCACACTTCATTGTTGACTATAGAGCTATTTAAAATACATTAAGAGGGCAAAGGAAAAGACAAGAAAATTAAAAAGACAATAAAAAGAAGAAGAGAATGTGTTGTCAAAAAATGAAATCAAAACTGACCCAGCCAGGCTAAAGTTGAATTGAAATACATCCTTATCCAGACCTTCCACAGACGAGATATAGCATGACATTACTATGTATGTTGCAGCAACAGTAAAACTAATAAGAGAAATGGTTACACAGTTATTTGAGCACAAAGTGTGAACATCAACCGTGAAAAAGATTAAACACTCTTTTCTCTCCAATGAGCATAAACATGCATCAGAAAATTCATTAGAGAAACAAATTACCACTTGACTATGAGTAATGATGCCCTGGTATCTAAAATCGCCTTGTCAAATGAAAGCCCATATGCAGATATAACAAGATAAACTAAGATATAGAACATTATGATAACCTGTAGACTTGTCCATTTTCAGTGGATGTAGAAAAGAAAAGGGAAAACATGCATCTGCCCATAAGCAAAAGCAGCCATGCATGCAGAATTTACCTCTTTCAGGGTAAAAAGAATCTCTTTCATGGCAGATGGAGCAACAACGTCATGAGCTATGAGCTTTTGCAGGCAAGAGAGTCCAATAACGCTCAGTTTGACCGTCTTGACCTCGCAAGCCATCAGAAAAATCCGTAGTATGTCCTCATTATACACAATTTCACTGGGACTTGAAAGTGATCGCAGCTGTAAAAATGGTTATACATTAGCACGCTCATTTGTTTCGGTGATATTGAAAGTGACAGGCTGATCATTTTCAGTGTGGCAGCAAGCAGAATAGAGACATGGGAAACAGGCCCATGTTCTTGAGAAGGAGCATGACTATTAACAAAGTTTTCAAGAGGCTAGACAGTTGGACAAGCATACTTCCTTCACAGTAAAATACTCTAATTACAGCTTGTTCAGTAAGTAATATCTGCGCATGAGGATGAGTACATTGTAAGTCCTACATTCATATCAAAATCCAACGAAGTCAACTATGTTTTAGCAAGTCATTTAACTCCTCCATGTTTGTGATGCTGCACCAAGCAAGTCCCTCGATTGTTATCTCCCCAATTTATGCCCATTACCATAAAGGACTTACAAATTTTACAAACATAAAGATATAAATGACTCACTTAAAACATTGATTGAATTTTATACGGACATGGAGGATTCAAATGATTCATTTTGAACATAAAAGACTAGATTGAATTTCAGTACAAACATAGAGAATTTTAATATACCTTTTCCTTTGTGTATGTTTAAGACCATATTCAGTCTGACCAATCATTAGCATGACAATTAGCATAACAAGGTGATTTCATTCCAACAAGACCACTTCTACACACCTACCCCACTCCAATGCAACATATTCTCAATGCAATGAACAATATAATGCTTACAACCCTATTTAAATTAGTTAACAATACAACAAATAAAGCAAATGCAAATTAACTTAAAGCTTTCAAGAGTGACCAAATTTAGGGAAGAATACAAAGCATGACCCCTTTTTTGCCCCAGCAATCATTTGACTGTGTTTTTTCTTTCAACAAACTCATAACCTGTACTCCTTTCCATTCTGCAATCATCAGGTGCTTTATTAAAAATCCCACATGACATGCATGTGACCTAAAAATCCATTAAATCATGAATAAGCTCTCACGAAATCCTTGATCAGACACTCCAAACCCCCCTCTTTATTTCCAACCCCTAGACAAAGAAGCTCCAAGTCAAAAGAAAAAGAGGGATTTGGTGTCCGTTGGTTTGGATTCTGATTTATGTGAATGACTCTTCTGTTTTTTTTATTTTTGGGTGGGGGTTTCTTGTGTGTATCACATTGGGTTTTAACAGGAACACAGGTTCTAATTGTTACGAGAAAAAACAAAGACAAATTGATCGTCAATGCACTAAATATAGGTCATGTTTTTGTAATTATCCTAACTCTCATTCATTTACAGTGAACACAAAAGAAACCACAGAGTCCCAATGCAACAAACATACAAATTAACAAATGCAGTGGACAAAAGGCTACAATAAATGATCAAGTTTTTCCCATTTCACTGTTTCAAATAGACCAAATCTAATACTTTTTTATCTATTTTCATTTTCATTATCATGACAAAGAAACCTGATGCATCTGACAATACAATAGTCAGCAATTACACTTCAACCCATCAGTTCAACCATGCATCCAACGAATGCAACTTACACAAACAAACTATGAACTTCAAGCTTCAAAGAAAGATCAACTTTGATATTTTTTCTATTATCTTCTTTCCTCCCTTACTGTCACAAAGCAAGTCTAAGCCACCAGATAATACGATTCTTAACAATCAAACTTTAATCCATCAATTCAATTCCATATATAACAAACAGAACAAATGCAAACAGACTTCCAAGCTTCAAAGGACAATCAAGTTCCATACTGGTTCTCTATTTTAGTTCCTTCTTGTCACTGCAAAACAACCCAGATTCATCAAACAATGCATATACTAATTGCACTTAAATTTATTAATTCAACTATGTTCCGGCAAACATAGCAAATGCAAATGAACCCAGAACTTCAAGCTTGAAAGAACAACCAATTTCAAAAATTTTTCACTGTCCCCATTCCTTCCTTGTCATCATAAAGCAAACCCAATCCACAGACAGCACAATGCTTTACATATAAATTTAATCCACCATTCAACTAAGTAATCAACAAACAGAGGAGATGCATATGAATAGTGAACTTCAAGCTTCAAAAATGGACCAACTCCATAACTTTTCACTGTTTTAGTTCCTTTCATATCATCGCAGAACAAATCCAATACACCAGGCAATAAAACTCTTAACAATTGCACTTCAATCAATCGATTCAACTATGTACGTAAAAAACACAACATAAGCAAATGAAATACCAACTCCAAGCTTCAAAGAACGAACAAAGTTCGATCCGTTTTCCCTGTTTATCAATCCCTATGCATCCGTACAACACAATGCATAACATCATTCTTCAATCCATCAATCCACTTTCCATTACAAACCAAAATGAACAAAAAAATGCAAACGAACTCAATCAAATATAATAAGGATCGGCGATAAGTTGACGAACCTTCAAAATTGCATGTTCAGCTCCGTCCTTAACGGCGGGGTATTTCCGGCGAGCTTCGGCGGATAGTGCGCGGAGATCGGCCTCCAAAACGGCCATGAAGGCCATTTTTTAAAGTTCCCTCAATGGGATGATCCAATTTTTTCAGGTTTGTTCTGAAGAGATCGTGATGAGATAGAATTTTAAGAGTGACAACAGTATGTGACAGAGAGGGAGAGAGAGGGGAAGAGAGAGAAAGATCTATGTGAGGAGGGAGAGTGTTCGTAAGTCGCGTGCACCCGCACGTGCGTGGTTCGCGCGTCTAGAGTGAAGGTGGAAGAGTTTAGAGGTTGAGCTTTTGAAAATCTTATTGGTGGACTGGGCTGGGGAGTTTTAGACTGCGGAAAATTTTCGTGGGCCATTATTGAAACGTCCTTGGGAGTGTATATGCGCGTCTTTAAAGTGTTTAACGGGCCTAACCGCATGTTCATTTCATCGCACGTCAACACGTGTAATGGAATCGCCATTTTTACTAGAGATTGTAATAAGCCCGTAATGACTTTGACGAGCAGACCACGTGAGAATTGACGTATGATAGAATTAAATAGTTGAAAATATCTTATCTCTGGTAGCAATACTAGTACCTACCACTTATAACATCACTACTCGAATACTACTTACCTCATACCCACCACCTGTAACGTCACTACCCCAACACGACTCACTTAAAACCCACCAGCACCGCTACACAACCATCACCGTCAAATCAATTAAGAAAGATTCTAGGGAAAGTCGCTTCATTGCAGATCTTTGACGTCGATGCCTTGTTGCCCCAGTATCCAAAATCATGTACTTTGTTGTAATTTGCCAAGGAACCAAAGTCCTTGTCAACTGTCAAGGACATATTAAGCAGAAAGTATCATGATGGTAGAACTGTAGTGGTCAACGGTAACACCAAAGCTCTTAATCTTTTTTTTTTTGGGGGATTTGTTCCTTGCTTGCACTTGTTTGCCCAGATGGCAACGACTAAGCAAATTAAATTGTGAATGTATATAATAGGATTGTTATAGTCAATCAATTATGTATAATGAGTGTATCAATCGAGAAGAACAGATAAACTTAGTATTTATCAAGATGGCAACAACTAAGCAAATTAAATTTTGAGTGTATATAGTATGATTGTTATAGTTGGTCAATTACGTATAATGAGTGTATCAGTCGAGAAGAATAGGTAAACTTGGTATTTCAAATGTATACATATGACAGTTTAAATCAAATTACTCATTTGATCCTCTTTGAAATGACCTTAGTAAAATTTTGGTATTTATCTTAAGCTTAACACTGATCTGAATGAATCAAATAATAAAAGAAGCCTCATATTTATAGAGTTTGAAGATTAATTTTATCCGTCGAAATAGCTTTAAAATAGACGATTAAGATTAAGCTATTTTATTGAAGCTTATCTTTTCATTTAGCCTTCCTGGGCTTTAATATGGGTTTAAATATGTTTAAGGTTTTTGCTAGTTAAAGAAGTTCTATTGTCATTATTATTTGGCTTAAGAACCAATCGAGCATTCTCAAGGCCTGAGAAGACCAAATGAAGTCTAAAAGAAGCTTAAATTAGCTTAAAAGAACTTTTTTCGAATCTTCTTTTCATACACAAGATAATTAAGTAAGGTTGCGAGCAAAAAATACAGTCTGGCAATCCCTATTCTAAGCTTCTTAAGCTAGATCTCCCCAAAACATTCCTAAACAAGCTAATTTCCCAAGCTCTATTACTAATTGAAGATATTGACTCATGGCGTTAAATTGGGTTAAATGCCTAATTATCAAAATAACCTTTTACATTTTGCTCCTTAACTAAAAGTCTCTTAGACACATTCAAGGAGGTTTTTGGCATTTCTAAAAGTTATTTCTCTAACTGTTATATAGACATACTGAATGTTGACTTCGTTTGCTTGATTACTTTCAATATCTATAAAATTAATGCTTCTTTTGAATCACCAACAAGCAGAGCATGATATGTTAGTATTTGTTTTGCTGCCATAAAATACATATTTTGATATGCTTTTGTATTGCATTAATGATTTATTACTCTCATAACATTGATCACATGAATCACATAGAAATTCAGAGCTTTGATAATATCCTATCCAACCATATTATATACATATATATATATATATATATATATTATAGACACCTCATTTTTGCTATTTTATATTTTTGATAATTGAGATAGGTTAATTAATAAAAAATAAAAAATGAAAATTAAAAGAAAAAATGAAAAATAAAAAATATATATATAAAAGAAAAATCGTCAAGTCGTAGCAAGTTAAGTCATAAGTTAAGTTGTGTTGAACTGAATTGAGTTGGATCATCAGATTAGGTAATGATATGAGCTTAATTAATTTTGAGTCAAGCCAATATAGAATAAAATTTATCTAATTTAAGGACTTAAATCAAATTAGAGAATTATTGGGCTAAATTATAATAGATCGAATCGAGCCTTAGAAGAATTAAAAAGGCTCAAATAATTAGGGTTTCTAGAAACTAAAGTAAATCCTTAACAAATCATAATTGAAGATACGAAAAATTCGATTTTAAGCTTATAAATAGCACATCAACAAGGGATTCATGGGATAGTTTTTTTTTTTCAATCTTAATCACACTCCTTCCCATCTAAAACACCACATACACACCACGTTACCTCTACGCGCTACCATCCAAAACACTACACATACCATATGCGCCACCACGTACTGCCACTTAGCTCTACACACCACCACCCGAACCACAACATCACCATCACCACCACCTAGCTATTGCCCATAACACCGTAGCGCTCACCTTAGATACCGCCCAGATGGCCGTAGTGCTCGCCTTAGCTACTACCTAGAGATCCACTGTATGCGCCCACGCAAGCGCCCACTCCATCACCTATGCTGTCACTCATTCTATCGCCCACTGTTATCCATTTGCTCGTACACTGACGCCCATCCGCTTGCCCGTACATGCCCAGATCATTGCCCAACACCAACGATCCGACACTAGGTAAATTTTTAGTATTTTATTTATTTTAGTAATTTTTATTAATTTGCTTTATTGGTTATTTGTTTTTTTTTTTCTCTTTATTAACTTATGTTTTGTGTTTAAGTGCATTGTTCTTTTAGTTATTATTTATTTTGTAATTCTTTAGTTAAATTAGGTTTTTTTAAAAAAATCATTTTTTAATAAAAAATATATTTTTTACATATAGGGGTCTTTAGAAAAATAAAAATATATAAATTGAATTTAAAAAAAAATAGTTAGTTAGGGTTTTTGTTTAATTCAAGAAACTTAGATTTTTTTAGTTTTTTTTTAAATAATAAAATGATAAAAAAAAAACTTAAACCTGGATTGGTTTTCAAAATAAAAATAACCCACCCTCTAAAATTTTATTTAAAAAAAAAGAATTACGACCGATTTAATCCTAATTAGTGGGTACGTAGACATCTTCAAGGCAACTATTAAAAAATATAAAAAAAAAAAAACTTTTTTCTCCTTTTCTTAGAAATTCATAATAAAAAAAATCATTTTTTATTACATTTTGTGAACTTAGGTATATTTTTTAATATTTTTAGAAAAATTACAAAAATAAAGCCCATCAATTTTTTTTTAATTTTTCATATGGTAATTTAGTCTTAATAGATTAGCCCTAAAACCCAATTTTCTAGTTCAATTTTCTAAAAATTAATTTTTTTTTAAATATTTGCAAACTAGTGGTCAAAAACCCAAAAACCCTAATTTTACTTTTTTTTTTACCAATTGAATTGGTTGGCGACTCCATATATTTAAAAAAAATTATTTTCCTTAATTTAATATCGAGTAATTTATATTAAGCCTTATATTAAGCAAGTTAGGCTTAATATAAATTAAATTAAGGAAATCGGAATAAGGTTCGACATAATTGGCGACTCCATTAGAAAGTCTAGTGGGCTAGCCATATGAAAATTAAAACAAATTATTGATGGACTTTTATATTATTATTTTCTTTTTGTTTTGTATTATAGTTGTACTAAATTTTTTTTAAGCGATGTAAGCCCTAAGAAATAGCCTGACCCAATGGGCCTTCATAGGGTTAGGGGGTTTTTATTTTTCAAATGACCATCTGTATATTTAGATGTGGTTGGACTTGAGCCACCTTAAGAAATTAGGACGGACCGCCATTATATAACCCTCAGGTTACTGGGGTCTTTACCCCCACCTGGTAGTGATAAGTAAGGCTCTTCAGGCTTTGATGTAGCCCATTAGGCTTCTCTTCGGAAAACCTTAAAGTTACAAAGCTTGAGACCCGTAAACCCCATCCTTTTGCACCATCCTTTTTTGAAAAAGGGATAGTTATTCTTAAATTATAGGAAAAGCCCGATCAATCCTCGATCAGCTTGATCTTATTCTTCAAAAAAGGGAAAATTTAAAGAAAAACTAATAACCCTTATATGTAAGTATTCACGAACTTCATTTTTAAAAAAAGAAAAAATCCTATTCCAAACCTACTTATATATAAGGGTATTCCTTAATCGCGGATTCATCATACTTCCTATAATTTATTAATTACCAACCTTATTGCATTGGATCTGTGTACAACATATTGCATTTTTATATGTTAGATTATGCTCGTTTCTCTGTGAATATTTTATTTCCTTATGTTTTATTTTTTTTAGTTAGTGAAAGGCTACATAATTTCTAAGAAAATCTTTGAAAAAACTACAAAATTATTAACATCATATTTAACTTTATTCTAAATTTAGTGGCCTTGTTGTAAATAATCATTACCTTTTATTTTGTTTATATATATTTTTTCTATGTACTATAGATATGAAGAGTCAGGGTGGTGTAAGTCTAGAGCCCATCCATGAAGTCTAGTTGGATAAGTACTCCTTCCTCGAGGCCATCCTAAGTGATTGGTTGAACTAGCTTCCTCCTGCCAAGCAAGATCACATTTGTAAGAAGATCAAGCCAGTCATATCCTTTGTGTAAGTTTAGCTCCACTAGCCTCTAGTTCAAGCCCTTATCCATTATTGGGATCTAGAATTTGTAACTTTCAACTTTGACCCATACGTATTGATACCCACTATAGAAGAATACTTACAGCTACTCAATGCCTCGCCCCTCAAAGCAAGCATAGTCATCCCTGATTTTAGAGTCCAACCCGAGAAAGCTTTCATGACATTATTGGGAGTCAACAAGTCAGCCTTGACACCATTCTTGTCTTCAGAAGGCCACAAATGTCTCAGCATCCTAAGATTAGTAGAGTGGTTTTTCAAGCACAAATGCTTATTAGAGATATCATCAAATCTTTTGTAAAGGATATGAATCATGGGTCAAAAAGAGGGTCAATGCATTTATTATAGCAGTATTTAGAACAGTGCTATTTCCCTTTAGATATGGTCAAGTTCATTATAGAGTTGCCGAGCTACTAACTCAATTCCTAGCTGGTAAATCCTATATACCAGCGTTACTAGCAAAACAATTCAGGACTCTTACCCACCTGAAGAAGTAGGTTCATGGTTATTTCACAGCTAACCCTACAATCCTTGCCATATGGTTTCTTAGTCATACATAGAGGTATGGAGGAAATTTTCTTAGAGAGTCCCTAAATGAAAATCTGAATCTAATTAACGACTTTACCTGCCAACTCAAGGTACTATATGAAGCTCAGTTTAATGGATGGGTGTTAGTTATCAGCAAAATGCAGCCAGTAGACTTTATGTGGATAACTAGATGGAGCTACTATACTCAAGCCGTCTTAAGGTGTGCCGACTATACAGGAGTCCCCTTTATTGGTATTACTGGCTATACAGGATATTTTCCAACTTGTGTCACCAAACAATTGGGTCTACTTCAAGAAATAGCCTATAGAGACTCCTTGGACGTTGTCACGATAAATTATCAACATCCTTGTTGATAAGAATCGAGCTACAGGGCTCCTAACTCACAGCCGAGCTCAAGAACTAGAGAAGCTGGCACGACGAATCCTTATGTTCCAACCAACCCCTACTGAAGTCGAGTACCTCCTTATCGAGTTACCTCTAATACTGTACTATATGACCGCCCATTGTTATATGGTATACCGAGTTAACGATTACTTTCTGTTACCGAGTCGAGCAACTATTCGACCTCTTTCTTGCCGAGAAGCTAAGAGAGAAAGCCGGACTGACTAGGCCATCCCTACTTGGACAAACCCATGCATTCGTACTTTTTATCCGCATCTACTAACAACCTCACCAATGCAGCATCGCCATGTGTACTATATCATGTGTAGAATCTGCAACACCAGTAATTGTTTTCCTTACATATTCATTTTTACCCTTCTTGTATCATGTAACATTGCTTATTTAGGAAATGTCCTTTTTGTCTTTTCCCCTTTAGGCAAGTTATCCTAGTTTGCGGGTATAAATACCCTTGTACTTAGAGTTGTAAGAGACCAGATAATCTTCAATACACTTTTGAGTACCTTCTTCTTTGCATAAACATTGTTATTTACTCTCGGTATCATTCTTATCTTTTCCCTTAAGCAAGGTTAGGTGGCAAGCAACCTTATTAGACTAATTTGTACGTTATATCGAATTATGCTGTGAGTAGTTCCATTGGTGCGTCGTATCCTCTAGAGCTGTTCATGGGTTTTGCTTACTGTTTTCACCCTTTCGTACCTTTCCTCATTGACTCCTTTCGAGCTTTCTACAAGCTTAGACCTATTCAGCGATCGGCCTTGTCTATTCTTGGTTACGGTTCACATCATCTTGGTATCAGAGCAGAGGTTTTATGCAAGCTATAGTTAGTTCTTCCTGAGTTCTGTTATACTTTGTTTTGTGTATACGAAACAGAGTAAGTTACTATGTTTACTTAACTTCTATGTTGTTAGTTGTTCACTCTTTGAAGTGTTTGTTTAAATTGCAATATATAAGGAAAAATAACATATCCAAGTATGAATATTAACGCCGGTGATGATAATGGAGTTGTCTACAATGGACAATAATCTCAAAGAACTCCCAAAAGTACTGACGAAAGACTTGATGAGATAACTAATCTCTTGGTCGATCTGACTTGAGCTGTTCATACCCTGTCTTGTCGACCTACTAAGGCCACGTAAGACACTCCACGAGCTACTCAACCTATTAAAGGTTAGAACCTAGCTCGACCATTTCGAGGTGGAGAAGTTGGTAGACGAGTAAGGCTAGATGAGGAGGAAGAAGAGTATTTTGAAGGAGAGCGCGTACAAGTTCCTAGAGCATCCAACTATGTGAAGCTTCGGATTCCGAGTTTCAATGAATTTGGGAATGTTGACGAGTATCTGGATTGGGAAGAGAAGGTGGAGCATGTGTTTAATTATTACCAGTATGAAGATTACAAGAAAGTGAGGACTGTTGCGGTTGAATTTTCTAGATATGCCGCCATGTAGTGATAGAATTTTCAGGTCATGAGAAGAAGAGAGGGGTACCGAGAGATTAATATTTAGCCCGAGATGAAGAGGGTGCTTAGAAAGAGTTTCGTGCCAAAAACATATCTCCAAGATACTTTCACATGACTTTAGGAGCTGAGACAAGTAAGCCAAACTATTGATGAATATGTTTAAGAATTTTAAATGCTTATGATAAGATGCGAAGTGGAGGACCCACTTGCTCGAACAGTTTCAAGACTTGTTACTGGGTTGAGAGGAGACATCCGAGATATTATGAAACTCCAACAATTTGATACAATGGATAAAGCTGTTAGGATTGCCCAACGGGTATAGAGGCAAACAAGAAGCCAAGTAGCAACTAGAGTGTCGACTAGCTGACCATGACAAGCAAGTAACCGAACACTGTCGAATACCGAGCCGAGAAGTAGGATAAATGTCAAAGCTGAACAGAAAAGCCGGTCTGAAGATCTAGTGCCGACCTAAACGTATGAGAAAGGGTAAAAGTCTGACAGGAAGACTAACTAAATCAAATGCTTCAAGTGCTAGGGGTTTGAACACATAGCTGCTCAATACCCGAACCGAAGGACAATGGTCATTAAGGGAGACACCCCGAAGTTAGACATAGAGAGTACGGATGAGGAACCTAAAGAGAAGGAGGTTCCTGCTGAGAATGAGAATGCCGAGAAAAAGTTTATCGAGGAAGATGTATATGCTGAGAACTTGGACCAACTACTCATGGTTATTCGATGCATTATGAACATGGAACCTTTACAAAAGGAAGAATAGGGAGAGAATTTATTTCATATTACCTGCAAGATGAATGAACAGACGCCTGCTCTCATCGTGGACAGTAGGAGCTACACCAATGTGGCGTCAACCAACCTCGTCTCAAAACTGAGGTTACCAAATGGTTAAGTGATAAGGGAGCATTACACATCACTCGGCAAGTATTACTGTCAATCACTATCGACAATTACTCTGACTAAATTCTTTGTGACATACTGCCCATGTATACTTCCCACATGTTACTAAGAAGGTCGTGGCCGTTTGATAAGAGAGTCATCTACAATGGTTATAAGAATCCTTACATGTTTGAGAAAGATGATCAGAAGATCACATTGAATTCGATGCTGCCGAGAGAGGTTCACAAGTTTCAGATGAAACTTGCTTGCAAATCAAAGAAGGCTCTGGTTATAAGTAGAGCTGAGCTTCGAGAGACCATTAACACCATTGAGCTGACCTTCCTATTGGTCAGGCAACTATTGGAAATGAAAGAGCGGAATGATTTACCCCAAGAGGTGAAGGAACCGTTGAATGAATATGCTGACCTGTTCCTAGAATAATTGCCAGCAGGATTGGCCCTGACTCAAGGCATAAAGCACTGCATTGACTTAGTACCCGACGCTGTATTGCTGAATAAGCCAGCTTATCACATGAATCCCAAGTAGACTTCTGAGCTTCAACGTTAAGTCAATGAGTTGCTAGAAAGAGGATACGTGAGAGAGAGTCTCAACCGAGCTTGCACTTCTAGTGCCAAAGAAGGATGGAACCTGGAAGATGTGTGTTGACAATCGAGCAGTGAATAAAATCACAATTAAATACAGGTATCCGATCTCGAGACTAGAAGACATGCTGGATGAACTGAGTGGAGCCAAAATTTTCAGCAAGATTGATCTCAAGTCTAGCTACCATCAAATTCGCATGAGGCCAGAAGATAAGTAGAAGACTATTTTCAAAACTCAACACAGGCTTTACGAGTGGATGGTCATGCCCTTCGGCTTATTGAATACCCCGAGCATCTTCATAAGGCTTATGAATCATGTACTAAGATATCTCATCGCGAAGTGTGTTGTAGTGTACTTCGATGACATCTTGATCTACACTGCCAACATTCCAAGTCACTGTGAATACATCAAAGCCATCTTAGATATTCTTCGTACCAAGAAATTATTAGGCAACCTAAAGAAATGCCAGCATAAAGAGGTATTCTTGGGTTATGTAGTTAATGGAGAAGGCTTGCAAATCGATGATGAGAAGATCCGCGCAATTATTGAATGGCCGACCTCTACTACTTGTGTCGACATGAGAAGTTTCCATAAACTGGCTTCGTTTTACCGAAGGTTCATCAGGAACTTCAATACCCTTGCTGCACCACTTACAGAATTAACGAAGAAAAACACCAATTTCTGATGGGGAGAAAGAGAGGAGAGGAGTTTTGTGGAGGTAAAGGAGAAGTTGACCTCCGCCATAGTGTTAGTACTCCCCGACTTCAATAAAATTTTTTAGTTAGAGTGCGACACGTTAGGCATTAGAATAAGTGCTATCTTGATGTAGAAAAGATAACCAATTTCCTTCTACAATAAGAAGCTCCAAGGACTCCAATTAAATTACTTCATATATGACAAAGAACTC
Organism: Lumnitzera littorea; assembly: GCA_024138015.1. Lineage (NCBI taxonomy): Eukaryota > Viridiplantae > Streptophyta > Magnoliopsida > Myrtales > Combretaceae > Lumnitzera > Lumnitzera littorea. The sequence continues at coordinate 7,836,442 of JAMXBB010000004.1, forward strand.
TTAGCACTAATCTGATCACTGCAAGTATGGCAGCATCGTCTACTGCCGAAAGAATTTGTCATATATACTAATCACAAATCATTACGGTACCTCCGAAGTCAAACCAAACTGTCTAAGTGGTAGGCGAGATGAGTTGAATTCCTTGAAGGATTCAATTTTGTGATAAAATACAAGCAAGGAAAGAGCAACGTAGTTGTAGATGCTCTATCGAGGAGGCATACGCTCTTATTAGAACTGCAAACCAAACTATTTGGTTTTGCAAGTGTCAAAGAACGGTATTCCAAGGATCTATACTTTAGACCAAAATTTCGAGATATGTAGATGGGAGAACAATGGACGAGTATTATGTGCAAGATGGCTATTTGTTCTGAAGAGAAAAACTGTGCGTACTGACTTATTTCCTACGGGAATTATTAATTAGGGCAACCCACGGCGGAAGACTCTCCGAGTGTTTTGGAGAGAGAAGGACCTATGAACCAGTGAATGGTCGATTCTTTTGGTCGAGAATGCGAAGAGATGTGCACCAAGTGGTCGAAAGTTGTGTTACATACAAAAAGGCTAAGTGCCGAGCTGAATAAGGGAAGGCGATTCCCCTACCTGTTCCGACGAAGCTGTGGACTGAACTAAGCATGGACTTTGTTCTTGGACTACCGAGAACTACCTGAGGAAAAGATTCTGTGATGGCCATTGTGGATCAGTTCAATAAGATAGCACACTTCGTGCCCTGCACCAAAACTAACGACGCTTCAGCTATTACTTCTCTTTTCTTACAAGAGATTGTACGAATATACGGCGTGCTAAGGAGTGTAGTCTCCAATAGAGACCCGAAGTTCTTAAGTCATTTTTGGAGAACCCTGTGGTGTCGGCTAGGAACCAAATTACTCTTCAATACCTCTTGTCGCCCCTAAACTGATGGCTAAATAGAGGTGGTTAATCATACCTTGGGTTCATTGCTTTAAGTTGCAATTGGCAAGAACTTAGTCGATTAGGACGTTTGCCTGCCAGTGATCGAGTTTGCTTACGACGGAACCATACATGACACCACTAAGTAGACCCCCTTCGAAGTAGTCTATGGATTTAATCCCGAGTTGCCCTTCGACCATGCCCCTATACTTGCACCCACGTAAGAGGACTCTAACGCCTCGACCAGGGCACAATCCCTTCAGTACATCTATGATAAGGTCATTCGACACATCAACCAAGCTGTCAAAAGAATGCGTGAAAAGACCAAGGGTCGATTGGCAAAACAATTTTAGTCGGGAGACTTGGTATGGCTACACCTTAACAAAGAACGGTTCCTAAACAAAAAGAGAAACAAATTATCTACAAGAGCGGAAGGACCTTTCAAAATCCTCCAGAAAATCAACAACAATGCTTATAAGTTGGAATTGCCTGAAGATTATGAGGTTTTTGACGCCTTCAACATCGCCAACCTCAATCCATATCACCTTAATGGAGAATTGAGCAAACACCATCTGGATTTGATCCCAAATCTAAAACAACCCAAAGAGAATGATGAGAATCAAGCTATAGGGCCCCTGACCCGCAGCTGAGCTTGAGGACTAGAGAGGCTAGCACGACGAATCCTTATGTTCTAACCAACCCCTAATAAGGTCAAGTACTTCCTTGCCGAGTCACCTCTAATGCTGTGCCGTATGACCACCCATTGTTGTGTACTATGCCAAGTTAACGATTACTCTCTATAATCGAGTCGACTAATTACTTGACCTCTTCTTTGTCGAGAAGCCAAGAGAGAAAGCTTGACTAACTAAGGCATCCTTGCTCGAACAAACCCATGTGTCTGTACTTTTTATTCGCATCTACTAACAACCTCACCAATGCAACATCGCTACGTGTACTGTATCATGTGTAGAATTTGTAGCACCAGTGATTGTTTTCCTTGTATATTCATTTTTACCCTTTTGTATCATGTAACATTGCTTCTTTAGGAAATATCCTTTTTGTCTTTTCTCCTTTAGGCAAGTTACCCTAGTTTGCGGGTATAAATATCCCTGTACTTGGAGTTATAAGAGACCAGATAATCTTCAATACACTTTTGAGCACCTTCTTCCTTACGTAAATGCTATTATTTACTCTCAGTATCACTCTTATCCTTTCCCTTAAGCAAGGTTAGGTAGCGAGTAACCTCATTAGACCAATTCGTGCATCATATCGAATTGTGCTATAAGTCCTCGAAAGTCCCATTGGTGCGTCATATTCTTTAGAGTTGTTTGTAGGTTTTGCTTACTGTTTTCATCTTCTTCTTTTTTCACCCTTTCTTACCTTTTCCCATTGACTCTTTTCAAGCTTTTTGTAAGTTCGGACCCATTCAGCGACTGACCTTATCTGTTTTTAGTCATGGTTTGCATCACTTGTCTCCCACGGCTACTATGATTCAACGACCAATAGAATTCGTAAAGTTGTGGGAATGGAGAGAAGTAAAAAAGATAGTCAATGTAGGAACTTTCAGGGGTAAAGTCGAAGAATACTGAGCCACCAAGTAGTTCATTTACAACCAGTTAAAGAAGATTGGAAAGATACGGTATGAAGCTCTAAACGTATTCAAACACAAGCCAAAATCAGCATGTCTTTCACCCACTAAGCAGGCCTATTGAGACACCATACGGGCCAGAGTTAAAGCCCATTTCTAAGAAAGTAAGAGAATCGTTGAAGAGTTAAAGCTGGAAAATGAGAAACTGTTGGAGGAAAATCAATTCTTGAGGGGCAAGATCCGAGAAAGGGACGTTACAATCCGAAGACTTTTGAGGGAAGTTGATAAACTTCGCCCAACCAAATCCATCAGCTCTTGTAGATATAGGATTTAAGTTTTTAGGAAGATTAGTTAGGAGTTTTTCTTCTCTTTTCTTTTAGTCGTTGCATAAGTTGGATCTTATGATTAATAAATTTATAGCTTTAGTAAATAAAATTTTCATTAATTACGCAGTCTCTTACTCATTCATTTATTTGTTCTAGTTGACTTTTTTTTAAAAAAAAAAATAAGGGCAAACAATAGAACAACAAAAGTCACAAAAATTAAAAAAAAAAAGGTAAAAAAAATCCTTAATTCACCAAAAAGTCTAAAACATAAGTTTTCGCGTAAGATTTCGAAGATAGCGTCTAAACAAGCAAACTCAACTAGAAGCCCGATATCCACTCGTTCTAAAGCCAGGATATCAACTCAAGGTATTGGAAATGTTAGTCAAATCGAGCCTGACCCGAGAGTAGCAACTCTGGAAGAAAACATAAACAAGATGGCCGAATAAATTTAGGCTCTTACTCAAGTTATCGAGATTCTTAATGACAGACAAGGATCTTAAGTCGACCCAAATCGAAATGTATAAATGACCCCTCCCCCTAAATTGGAAGATGAAGAATCAGTCCTTAATGCTGAAGTATTGAGAAGAAACACCAAGAGATGAAAAGAAAGTTCATGCAAAAGTTGACCGAGAAAATGAAAACCCTAGAAATGGTTAACGGGTTTGAACAAATGGGATTGATCAACTTACTGACATATGAAGATAATGACTACCCAGAAAGATGACTACTCAGAAAGATTTAAAGTGCCTGAATTCAAGAAATATGATGACATTGGTTGCCCGAAGCTCCACACTAGGTTATACATCAGGAAAATGGGGAAATACACGAAATATGACAGGGTGATGGTCCAAACTTTTCAAGACAACTTGATTGGGCTCGCCTTAACTTGGTACACCCAATTAGATCTGAATGAGATTGATTCTTAGGATAAGTTAGTACGGGCTTTCTACAACCAGTATAAGTTTAACATCGAAGTGGCCCCATCCATGTTGGATTTGAATAATCTACAAAAGAAGGCCAATGAAAACTTTAAAGGATATGCTTAAAGATAAAAAGGCATGGTAGTTAGGGTGACTCCACCCTTAACTGAGAAGGATCTAACTTTCGCCTTCATCAACAGTCTTGGGAGCCTTTATTACCAATATCTTGTCAGGAGCCCTACCTCCAACTTTGCAGAAATTGTAACCTTAAGGTGCTGAATTGAGGAAGCTATTGCTATTGGGAGGCTTCCTAATCCTGAAGCAGTCGATAAGAAGACACCTCCCTTAAGATTTTCTAACAAAACCAAAGAAGCTACCGTAAGTGTTGTCAATAGTGACAACCTCGTCAGACCCACAGCCCCAATAGCCATGATGGGAAGATCTAATTCCCTACCAAATCCAAATCAAAACAACCGCCCATAAAGAAGACAATTCATACATATTCCCATTCCTCTAAGTCAAGTTTTTGCACAACTAAGGAAAGAAAACATTTTGACGTTTGAAATACTGAGGAAAGGACAAAGACTGAGGGATTATAACCCGAAGCTTCAATGTGATTATCATCTAGGGTAAGTGGGGCACTATACATATCAGTGTTAGAGACTCAAACATAAGATCCAAGATCTTATTGATGCTAAATTGGTTCAATTGGATTTCATCTAAACTCCCACTCCCAACGTGGGTAATAACCCTCTGCCGAATCACAGAAATGCAATCAATATGATCATTGCTGAAGTTTCTAAACCGGAGATTGATCTAGACAGTCTCCTTATCACTATTGAGGAGATAGCTTGGAATCTGAGGCCAGCTAAGTATTTGCAGAATATGAATCTCAAAGATAGGACCCGGACTAGATCGGTAATATATCAACTGCTAAAGGATGAGAAGATAAAGAAAGTTGATATCATAGCTATGACAACCGCGAAAGAGAAGTACTCAGAAGGAGCTTAGAAAAAGATATGAAGCCAGTGATTTAACGGTTGACACCCTAAGAGAATCGTTAAGGAAGTTTGAGTATTTGGTAGATTATGCCGGTTTACTTGTTGTATATGCTAACGCACCACCCACTGGATGGGGTCCAGAATTTGAAGAAGAAGACAAACTTATTACAAAAGCTAAGAAGGTGGTTGAGATGGTGGGAATGATTAGAGACGGGCCCAAGCCATTGGTTTTTGAGTATGATGGGAAGACTAAGAAGGTTGAAGAATTGGGAAAGCCCAAGAAGATTGCTTTCAATGCCCCAATAGCCCCAGAAAATTACAAAGCAGCATCTTTGGATTACCAAGCGGTGAATCAGACAGCCAAGGCCTCATCACCCATGGTCGGTGGGCTTACGTGCTCAGGATGAGTTTATGATCAGAATGAGGAAACCAAAAGGAAAACTGCTATGGAAGAGGCTTTTCGAAAGATTTTTGAAAATACCAATGATAAAGATTAGAATATTGTCAAGAAAATAGTGAAGGCCAAATAATGGACTAGCTAGCCAAGGTACTAGCCTAGATCTCTCTAATGAGCTTAATATTGTCATCAAATACTCATTGATAGGCATTAATTAAAATTCTGAAAGATGTCAAAGTACCTGAAGGGATTTCCATTGAGAAGCTGGGATTGGTAGTTAACTTGATATTTGAGATGGATCATATTTCATTCTCGCCAGATGAGCTAAGTAAAGAAGGAGACCAACACTCGAAACCCCTCTTCATAGTAGTTAAGTGTACAGGGAGAGTGGTTACTCGAGTTTTAATAGATAATGGGTCATCATTGAATGTATGTCCTTTAGTGACACTAAATTTACTCCGAGTAGATGTAACTGAGATAAAGCCCAGCTCGATTTCAGTAAGAGCTTTTGATGGATAAAAAAAAGAGATAATTGGAGAAATTGGATTATAAGTCGAAATTTGCCTACAAATGTTTATTATCCCTTTTCGAGTTCTGGATATATTGTGAACTTTCAACCTTCTGTTAAGAAGACTGTGGATTCATTCGGCAGGGGCAATTCTGTCCAATTTACATTAGAAAGTGAAATTTATAGCCAACGGGCAGTTAGTTACTATTCTCAAGGAGCAAGACTACAAGATTTACAAAGAGACAACTATTCCTTATGTCAGGGATGAAGAATTGGAAGAGTTAGGATTACAGATTTTCAACAAAGTGAGTGTGATCGAAGAAACAAGACAAGACAAGGGCTACGGGGTCTTTTGAAGTAGCCTAAGCAGCAGATTGAAACATTTGGGCTTGGGTATGAGCCTACTGAAAAGGAGATTCGAAAAATGAAGGCCAAAACCAGAAGTAAGAGAGGGGATCAGCTGTATCATACTTACATGGAATTTTTGGACATCCGCTAGACGTTCCCAATACCGGTTGGTGTTCAAGAACTTGAAGTAGCCAGTCTATGCAAGCCTTGACTCAGCAATGCAACATCAGTCCAAACGAAAAAGAAGATATTGGCATACCAGTTTCCTTGTGCAACTGGTTTTCTGTTCCCGTTAATAAGTCTCTTTAGAAATGCAAAATTAGATTAATTAAGAACATTTGATTTCGATAATTAGTCTGATTAGTTAGGCATTTTCTTTCAGACAATTTGGATTCATTCATTCAATAAAATTCATTCCTTTCTTTCTATCGATTCTTCTTTATTATTTTTTCTTTGTCCTTTTCATTTTTCCTTTATTCTTCAAATCCGATAAAAATGATGAACGTAATGGATATCTCACACATGTAAACGATGAAAGTACAAATATCACCTTCAACCCTACTGGGTCAGATGTCGAAGATGATATTGAGACTTCAAACGAAATTTAAGAGAGTTGGCATTGACATGAATGGGGTAGAGTAATTATCGAAGAACCAATGGATGAGATTAATCTGGAGATAAAGGAACGTCTACAAAACTTGAAAATTGGTGGTAATTTAACGGATGATCAAAAACAAAAGTTGTCCTGATAGCTATCAGAATACTTGGATATATTTGCTTGGTCTTATGAAGATATGCCCGGTTTAGATTCACCTATTATGGTTCATAAATTGCTAACCGGGGAGGAAATTAAACTGAAAAGATAAAAGTTTAGATGATTTATGCCGAATATACTCCTTAAAATAAAAGAAGAAGTGAAGAAATTGCTGAGGTTTAAATTCATAGAAGTCTTAGATTACCCTGAATAGGTAGCCAATGTGGTACCAATATTAAAGAAGAATGGAAAAGTTAATGTTTGTGTAGATTTTCATGATTTAAACCAGGCAATACCAAAAGATAACTTTTCTTTGCCGCATATTGACGTATTAGTGGATAACACGGTTGGGAACCATCTTTTCTCGTTTATGGATGGTTTCTCGGGATATAATTAGATTAAAATGGTAAAAGAAGATAAAATCAAAAAAACTTTTGTTACCACTTAGGGAACGTTTTATTATCGTGTGATGCCTTTCAGGTTGAAGAACGTTGGGGCAACTTATCATCGTACTATGATAACTTTGTTTCATGACATGATGCATCAGGAAATCGAAGTTTACGTAGATGATATGATCACTAAACCTAAGGAGGATGAAAATCACGTGGATATTTTACGAAAGTTATTTAAGCAATCGAAGAAGTTTCAACTGAAGTTAAATCCTAAAAAGTACACCTTTGGAGTAACTTCAAGCAAATTGTTAGGTTTTGTAGTTAGTAAAAGAGGAATCAAAGTATACCTAGATAAAGTCAAGGCAATCGTAAACATGATAGCCCCTAAGACTGTAAAAGAAGTTTAGGGATTGTTGGGAAGATTAAATTATATTACTCAGTTTGCATCGTAGTTAACTGATAAATGTAAGCTGTTATTTAAACTTTTGAGGAAGAATGCAGCCATCGAATGGGATGAAGAGTATGAGCAAGCATTTACTGAAATCAAATAATATCTCATGAATCCTCCTGTACTGGTCACTCCTACATTAGGACGGCCTTTAATCCTTTACTTAACAATCCTTCCTAAGTCGATGGGATGCATGCTGGGGTCGAAAGACGAAACGGGAAGAAAAGAACATCCTATATACTATTTGAGCAAGAAGTTCACAAAAGGCAAACAAAATTACTCAGAAGTGAAAATAAGGTGTTGTGCCTTAGTATGGGTGATACACAAGCAATACACTCTCTATTATTCAATAGAGTTATTGACAAAACATGAATTGTTGAGGTATTTAGAAGAAAAGCCAGTATTGATTGGGAGAATATCGAAGTGGCATATGCTACTTTTTGAATTTGATATCAAGTATGTAAGTCGGAGTTCAGTCAAAGAGCAAGCAGTAGCTGATTAATTGGCAAAATACCCATTAGAAGATGAGGATGATGGTTCAAAAGCGCAATTTCCTGATGAAAATGTGGTGATGGCAAATGAATTGAGCAGTGAAAAATTAGGATGGAAAATATATTTTGATAGAGCAGCTAATGTGTTTGGATGTGGGATAGGAGCGGTATTGGTACCACCTGAGGGTAACCATTTCCCTGTGGTAGCAAGATTAACATTCCCATATATCAATAACATAGTAAAATATGAAGCTTGCATTTTGGGGCTCAAAATGATACTAGATATGGGAATACAAGAGCTTGAAGTATATGGAGATTCTTCTCTTATAATTCTCCAGATCTTAAGAGAGTATAAGATGAAGGACGAGAAATTGATATCGTATCACAAGCATTTAAGCAAGCTACATTCCAAAAGCTTTCATTCACTTACATTCCAAGGATCTAGAATCAATTTGCTAACGCATTGGCTACATTAGCGTCAATGGTAAAGATTATAGATGGGATAGAAATTTAGCCCTTGAAGATTGAAGTGGAAGAAAAAACCAGCTTTTTGCCTTGCACTTGGAAAGAAGGAATCAAAAGAACCTTGGTATTGATAAAGGCATATTTTTCATGTTTTAAAGTGAAAATTAAGATAGAATTATTATAAATTTTATAGAAATCATTAAGAATTGGTACTTAATTATGTTCATTTGGACATTTCAAAAATTAGAGAATTTAAGAGTGGAATTATGGACGATTTAAAGGAATTTTAAGCAAATAAACGAAGTTCGGATCAATACATGCAAATTGAAATTAAAGGCAGTCGACCTAACAGTTGGCTTACAACTTACAACTTGCACTGGCAGCCTTTGTTGGCCACGCTACCAGCTTTGGATAACTACACCGCCAGCCTAAAAGCCGGCCTTGCACTTACATTGCTGGCCTTCATGAAAAAAAAAAAAAAGAAACTTCATACGAGCCAACTCTAATTTTTCATATAAATAGCTTATGTTTTATCGTTTGAGAGATTTTTAGACGCTTTTTCCTTAGACGTCAAGAGTTGTAGAATAGTTTTAGATAGTTTTTGAACAATTCTTCAGGAGAAGTGCTTTGATCATTGAGAGGATTTTGCTTTTGCTGTGGAGACTAAGATTAAAGTTGCAATTGAAGATTATTTCTTTCCAATATAGAATTGATGACATCTATTTCAATCATTCTTATGCAATTTTGTGAATTACTTATACTTTTAATTATGAATTTCCTTGCAATTTCAATTAGTATTTATATTTTTATTTCCAAATTCATGGCTGGCTAAATTTATTTGTGGGAATTGATGAAACCCTAGATAGTTAAGATGATGATTGTGTTCATGTTATAAGATTAAGAGATATATGGATGATTCATGATTGCAATTTCTACGATTTCGATTATAATTGTTCAATTGATTATAATTGTTAGAAACCCTAATGATACGGGAGTTGATTAGGGTTTGTTAGAAATTCTTAGTCAATTTGATTAATCAATGTGGAAGTAGAGTTAATTGAATTAATTAGAAATTATCTAGAGATTAATGCAATGTTCGGTGATTGATTATTCACTAAGACATTAGACAATCATAGAATCAGGAGATATAAGATTATAATTTAGAGTCTACTATTAATTGGAAGATGTGGAAGCTAACTAATTAATTAGGGGTTTAAATCCTTAAGTTTTAAGGTATAATAATTTCACTTGAATGATCATATAGCTATGAATTTATATAATATGATAACAATTTGATTTGCGTAATCTAGGGTACATTCTATTTTCCCACAATTCACAATTGATTGCTTAATTTTAGATTTTTTATAGTTATTTTCTTTTTAATAGTTTTAGAGTAATTTTTAGATTAATTAATTTAATTTTGATTACCTGAATATTGATAAGAACTAATATAAGATTAGTAATTTCTTAGTCCTCGAGGGATTAACTACCTTACTTTCTCTATATTACTTGATTCTGATACAATATACCTGCTGGAGTATTCGCGATTTATTTTTATATACATAGTTCAAGCGAATTAGGTATCATACATCAAAAAGTTACTCCAAATGGGGGAACCTCCTAAAGGTGCTGATAGAAAAGATAGAAAAACTTAAAGAAGATTAGCCACTCATTTCTTATTAAGTGGAGCCATGTTGTGCAAGAGATCACAAGAGATCACCAAATGCACTATTGCTAAGGTGTATGGATGAAAAAGAAGCCAAGAAATTGATGAAAAAAGTACATGAAGGAGTTTGTGGTCCTTACATGAATGGGTATATGTTAACCAGCAATATCATGAGAATGGGGTATTTTTGGATGATGATGGAATCGGATTGTATCAAACACGTGAGGCACTGTTACCTATATCAGGTGTACGCTAACAAAATCAACGCTCCTCCCCAAGAATTACATGTATTATCAGTGCCTTAGCCTTTCTTGATATGGGGAATTGACATGATCAGTCCAATTTCGCCAACAACTTCAAACGGGCATAGATTCATTTTAGTTGTGATCTACTATTTTACCAAGTAGGTAAAAGCAGCGTCATATGCCATAGTAACTAAAGGAGTAGTGGTCAAATTTCTAAAAAGAGATATTATTGCAAGATATGGTGCACCCGAGTCTATTATTATGGACAATGGGATAAATTTAAATAACAAATTGATGGATGAAGTATGTAGCCAATTCAATATCAATCATAGAAACTCAACTCTATATCGACCTTAGATGAATGGAGCAGTTGAAGCCGTAAATAAGAACATTAAAAAGATCATTGAGAAGATGATAATCACTTATAAAGACTAGCATGAGATGCTTCCCTTTGCTCTCATGGCTTATAAAACCTCAATCAAAGTTCTACTGATGCAACTCCATATTCATTGGTATATGGAACTGCAGCAATACTATTGATAGAAGTAGAAATAACTTCGTTTTGAGTACTGACAGAAACTTAGCTCGATGAAGCCGAATGGGTGAAGAAGCGAATGGAACATTTGAACCTCCTAGATGAAAGAAGGCTTGCAATGATATGTCACAGTCAATGTTATCGATAGCAGATGATCGGAGCTTTTAACAAAAAAGTACGCTCGAAGTACTTCAAAGAAGGAGATTTAGTGCTAAAGTAAGTGTTGCCAAATGCAAAAGACCATAGGGGCAAGTTTTCTCCAAATTATGAAAGCCCTTATGTGGTAAAAAGGGTATTATCAGGAGGCGCATTAGTGTTGACAAAGATGGATGGCCCGGAATTAAGAGAACCAGTGAATTCAAATGCAGTCAAGTTGTATTATCCATGAAAACTAAGTTCAATAAAGATTTCAATTTTTCTTGAATAAGTTTATGGTTAATCTTTCATTGTTTACAAGTAAAATTGACATCCATAAATATTTTCAAATTTGGATGGTCATTGACCAACAAACACTTCACTAATAAACCCTTAAGTACCATATTTTTCTAGCCTCATACACTTAAACACCAGACTCTTACCAATAAATTCGAATCACCAAATGACATGAAATCAAATGTTCTTAATAATTTAATTTTGTTTCTTTCGAAAAGAGATTTATTGTTCAAAAGTCATGAAGAGTGGAAACTGAAATTTGGTGTCAAACAAAGCAAATTCAAGGCATAAGCATGGTCTAGTTACAAGACTCAAAAGTTTGGGACATGTCAAAGAAAGAAAAAAGAAAGAAAAAAAGAAAGAAGAAACAAGCACCATCCCTTGGTGAAATTCTGCTAATTGAATGAGTGAATATCAAGAGTCAATGTAAGCATGCCAATCAGTTGCTATCTAAGAAATTCTTCAGTCTTAGGAAAAATAATCTTAAAAGTCTTTGGAAAGAGATATTTAGAAGAATTAAGTTAGCTTTTGAAACCAAAATCAATCTTGAAGAGATCTATCCTCTTTAGATTAGCCAAAAGAAATCTCGAAGAAATATATCATCTTTGGAATAGCCAAAACAAATCTTGAAGAGATCTATCATCTTCGGATCAACCAAATTGAATCTCGAAGAGATCTATTCTCTTCGAATAAGCCAAAACTAATCTCAAAGAGATCTATCTTCTTCGAATTAGCCAAAACCAATCTCAAAGAGATTTATCCTCTTTGAAATAGCTAAAACGAATCTCGAAGAGATCTATCCTCTTTAGATTAACCAAATCGAATCTCAAAAAAATTTATCCTCTTCGGATCAACCCAAAAACAAATCTCGAAAAGATCTATCCTCTTCAGATTAGCCAAAACGAATCTTGAAGAGATCTATCCTCTTCAGATTAACCAAATCGAATCTTGAAGAGATCTATCTTCTTCGGATTAAACCAAAACGAATCTCAAAGAGATCTATCCTCTTTAAAGTAACTAAACCAATCTCGAAGAGATCTATCATATTAGCCAAAATAAACCTCGAAGAGATCTATCCTTTTTGGACTGTTCAACAAAGCTTTTCAAGAGTTTTGAAGAGATCTATCCTCTTTGGATTGTTTACCTAAACCGAAACCAATTTTTGAAATTTTAAAGAGATCTATCCTCTTCGAATCACAAGTCAAAGTAAATCTTGAAGAGATCTATCTTCTTCGGATCATAAGTCAAAAGAAATCTTAAAAAGATCTATCCTCTTTAGATTATCTAAGTCGAGTCTAGCAAAAATGAGTATCTCTTCTTGTCTTTATAGCGAAGTTCTAATTAAACTTTTCTACAAAGAGGGGCAGCTATAGACACCTTATTTTTACCATTTTATATTTTTGATAATTGAGCAAGGTTAATTAATAAATAATAATAATATAAAAAATGAAAATTAAAAGAAAAAATTAAAAATTAAAAAAAATATATATAAAAGAAAAATCAAGTCAAGTCGTAGCAAGTTGAGTCATAAGTTGAATCGTGTTGAATTGAATTAAGTTGAGTTAGATTGTTGAATTAGGTAACGATATGGGCTTAATTAATTTTGAGTCAGACTAATATAGAATAAAATTCATCTAATTTAAGGACTTAAATCAGATTAAGAAATTATTAGGGTAAATTGTAGTGGATTAGATCGGGCTTTATAAGTATAAAAAAGGTCCAAAATAATTAGGGTATCTAGAAATCAGGATAAATCCTTAACAATACATAAGATTCGATTATGAGCTTATAAATAGCATATCAACAGGGGATTCAAGGAATGTTTTTTTTTTAATCTTAATCACACTCTTACCCATCTAAAAGACCACATACACACCACGCTACCTCCACACGCCACCATCTAAAACACTACACACACCCCATGTGTTGCCACTCAACTCTATGCGCCACCACCCGAACCACAGCATCACTATCATCATCGCCTAGCTACCATCCACAGTACTGCAGCGCTTGCCCTAGATACTGCCTAAACACCTGCAACGCTTGCCCTAACTACCGTCCAAAGACTTGCCGTGCACACCCACGCTAGCATCCATCTGTTGCCCACTCCATCGCCTATGCTGTTGCCTATCCACTCACCCAGGCGCTGGTTAATGTCGTGCATCCGCTTGCCCAAGCTAGCGCCTAGTGTCCCTTACTCCATTACCCAGGCGTTTACCCACTGTCACCCATCTACCTTCCCATACACGCCTAGATCACTGCCCAACATCGATGATCCAATGCTAGGTAAATTTTCAATATTTTATTTATTTTAGTAAGTTTTATTAATTTGCTTTATTGGTTATTTGTTTTTTTTTTCTCTTTATTAACTTATGTTTTGTGTTTAAGTGTATGGTTCTTTTAATTATTATTTATTTTGTAATTCTTCAATTAAATTAGTTTTTTTTTTTAAAAATCATTTTTTAATAAAAAATATATTTTTGACATATAGGGGTTTTTGGAAAAATAAAAAATCTAAATTGAGTTTTTTTAAAAAAATAGTTAGTTAGAGTTTTTGTTTAATTTAGGAAACTCGGATTTTTTAAGGTTTTTTTAAAATAATAAATTGATAAAAAAAAACTTAGACTTGACTCAATTTTCAAAATAAAAATAACCCACCCACTAAAATTTTATAAAAAAAAAAAGAACTACAACCGGTTTGATTCTGATTAGCAGATACGTAAGCTTCTTCGGAGCAACCGTTAAAAAATAAAAATAACTTTGTTCCCCTTTTCTTAGAAATTCATAATAAAAAATCACTTTTTAGTTACATTTTGTGAACTTAGGTATATTTTTTAATATTTTTAGAAAAATTACAAAAATAAAACCCATCAATTTTTTAAAATTTTTCACATGGTGACTCGGTTTTAAGAGTTTAACTCTTGAACATAGTTTTCTAGTTCAATTTTCTAAAAACTAATTTTTTTTTATAATATTTACAAACTAGTGGTCAAATTATGGTTTTCTCACTCAAAAACCTTAATTTTATTTTTTTACCAGTTGAACTAATTAGGGACTCCATATATTAAAAAAAACAAATTATTTTCCTTAATTTAATATCGAGTAATTTATATTAAATGGGTTAAGCTTAATATAAGTTAAATTAAATAAATCGGAATAGGACTCGACATATATATATATATCTCATTCGAACCAATAAATGGGGCAGTATTGTCGTAAAGTGGAGCGTAGCTCCAAAGCGTTACGAAACAAAACGATAGCATCTACCCTCTTGTAAAGATTGCAAGAGTCATATCGCATTACGTAGAGGTAGTGTAGAGATGTGGAGGCATTACCCCCATTGTATGGTATGGTATTTATATATATATATTTTTTCTAAAGTGGGTCGATACACTATTGGATAGGTATACATTTAAAGGTCAACCATATAAAATATCAATCCTTGATGCATGCGTAATTTTGCTCCTTACACAATTCTAGGTGCTTGCACGTTTCCAAGCACTTTTACGATTCTTGGTGCTTATACAATTGTTGGTGCATTGGTATCTTGCTTCGCTTGGGTTTACTCAACCTTCTTGTGTTGGTTCTTGTGTTCTTAAGTGTGCCGATCTTTTCTACTCTTCTTGTGTGTAGGTGCCATTCTGTCAAGTCTCTCTATCCTTGGTAAAGTCACCAAATAAATGTATGATAGGGTTGTTGTAGCCAGTCGATCACGTACAACAAGTGTACTGGTCGACCTAGGAGACATCTTGAGTTGATAATACATTGAGAGATGTTGTTAGGAAGAGGCATGGGATGAAGAATAGGCAAATTCGATATCTCGAATGTACGAGTGTGATAGTAGATCAAACTCAATGTTCTTGATTGTTCTTGATTGAATTGCTTGTTTAATTCTCTTAGGAGTGATCCCAGTAGAGCTTTGGTATTTGTCTTAAGCTTACCATTATTCTAAATGAACCAAATAATAAAAGAAGCTTCCCATTTATAGAGTTTAGGGATTAATCTTGTCTGTTGAAATGGCTTTAAGATGGACATTTGAGATTGATTTCCTTTATTAAAGCTTATTTTCTCCTTTAGACTTCATGGGCTTGAATATAGACCCAAGTATACTTAAGGTTTTTACCAGCTAAAGAAAGCCTATTATCATTATTGTTTGGCTTAAGGATTAATTGAGTCTCCTCAAGGCACGATAAGACCAAATGAAGCCTAAAGGAACTGTTTCTGAGTCTTCTTTTTACGTACAAGATAACCAAATGAGGTTGAGAGTGCAAAATGCAATCTAGCAATCCCCATTCTAAGCTTACTAAGCTAGATCTCCCTAAATCATCTCTAAATGGGCTGTTTTTCCAAGTTTTATCACTAGCTGAAGATATTAATGCATGGCATTAAATTAGGTTAAAGGCCCAATTATCAAAATGACCCTATATAGAGTAAAAGTAAATCTAAGAAAAAAAATGAGAGAGCAGATCCAAGTGTGCGTATTTGAGAGAGAGAGATAGAGAGAGTAGATCCAAGCGAGAAAGGAAGCAATGGTGGTGGGCTATGGTGATTGACGGTA
Source organism: Lumnitzera littorea (assembly GCA_024138015.1). NCBI lineage: Eukaryota > Viridiplantae > Streptophyta > Magnoliopsida > Myrtales > Combretaceae > Lumnitzera > Lumnitzera littorea. The sequence continues at coordinate 7,852,419 of JAMXBB010000004.1, forward strand.
ATGGGTATGGTGCTAAAGCTATGATGGTCAACAATAATGAGTTTAATGGTAGAGTTATGCTGGGGTTTACAGTAATGGATGTGGTGGTGGAGTTGTGTTGAGAAGAGGAAGGGCAATGATAATCCTTTTTCACTAAATACCAATTCATTAATTCTAGTAAGGAATCCTACTTTAGACTTTTGAAGTAATTAGGATTGCTTAATTATTGCAATTCTTCAACATGAACAAAGTAATGGGGGAAAGGTAAGAAATAATGCCCCACCCCCCCCCCCCCATTATTACCTACCAAAAATACTCTTTTGGAATTAATCAAGTTCAGTTGCATTTGATACCTTTGTAATAAGACCTGCTTTGATTATTGGGTTAAGATTAATGAAGCATTATGAATAGCGCTATAAAAGAGTCTGATCAAATTGATAATGACTCAATCGAGATCATCTAAACTTGATCCTTCTTTTAAAAAATGTATTCTTCTTTTAGTTTAAAAATATTGATACACAAACTCAACTAAAACTCATGCTCAACTCAAGCTTGATTTGCTCGTAATTCAGGTTGAACTTGAAATTATGAAGTTTAAGTTTGACTTGATACTTGGTTGATTACTGTTAAGTCGAACTTAAGTAAACATACAACCAATTGGTGGAGAGTAACATAGATGCTCATTACTTATAAGGTCACATAGGAGGTGCTCAAAGATTGCCTTCTTCAAAAGACTTTTCTTATTAGTCTAAAGCAGAAGATGGTTACAAAGTTCTTTATTGAAATAAGGTAGCAAGAATCGAGGAGATGATACAAATTTGAACCGATTAATTAAATTTGCATTAGAGGCTTTTAAGGTAGGTAAGAAGTCTAAAATTAAGAAACATTTAACTTCTTTGGATGTGTCGAGTCTGAATTTTTGGTTTCTTTCATTTAATTTGATTTCTCACTTTTTAATTAATACTAAACTTTAACCCATTTAGTATTAATCCCCGACTGAAGAAATTGGGAAATTCTAATTTTTTATTTAGAAAAATTTTTGGAGTCGCCACCCGACCAGAGTCGGGAAAAGAAAAGAAACCATAATCAATTGGGTGAATTAACTATGATTTAGTTACCGATGTTTGATTTCAATTTAAATGAAAAACTGGAGAGTTCCGAATTTGGGGAGCTAACCTATTAAATCCTAACGAGTACCATTATCTATTTAATAGTGAGTCGCAAAGTCTATGACAAAGGATATATGGACTTTGTCTTTAGGAGCCATCCAAATTTGGTTATATCCCGAGTAAGCATTCATGAAATTAAGGAGCACATGGCTTGCTGTTGAGTTGACGAGCTGGTCTATGTGCAATAAGGGGAAACAGTCCTTCAGGCATGCCTTATTGAGGTTAGTATAGTCGACGCATATACGCTATTTCCCATTTGCTTTCTTGACGAGCATTGTTAATGCAGCTAAGTGGGATATCTTTTGTGTCGGAGGAAGCCTACACGAAGTATCTTCTACACTTCTTCCTCAATTACTGCTAGACGTTTAAGTATGACGTGTCTCTTCTTTTGCTTGATACATTATATGTTGGGGTTGACATTAAGGTGGTGGGTTGCCTCGAATATGCGGATGATTCCCGATATGTCTTATGGGGTAGATGCAAAGATGTCTGAATTTTGCTTAAGGAACTCTATTAGTACGAGTCTATCGGCGGTTAGCAATTTAACCCCTATTTTAGTTATCATTCTTGGGGCATCGGAAATTTAGACTTTGACAGTCTTTTCTGCTGGCTCACCATGTAGTATCGTAATAGGGGGCTTAGTAGACTTGATGTTCATGACATTATTTTTAGATTATGCTATTAGGTAGAGCATTTTAGATAGCGCCTAATTGCCTTTAGCCTTGCTAACTTTAGTTAGGGTCATGAACTTCGCCTTTAGACATTTCTAACTAATGAGCATGTTGAGTTTTGTAATGCTTGGTTTGCTAAGGATGGTGCTGTATGTTGACCAAATGTTGACAATGATGAAGTTGATCGATTGTGTAGCGACGTACTTGCCATCACCTAATTGAGTAAGTAAGGTGATGATCCTTTTTGCTAGTGCTGGCTTATTGCCCCCGAACCCGATGAGGCAGTGTTTGTACAATTAGAGGGATTCGTTTAGCTGTTCTTTCATTTGCTCGAAGGCATTATAAAATAGTATGTCCATCAAACTGTTGCTGTTGACGAATGTCTTAGGGACATCAAAATACCCAATTTTGGTACTTATGATGAGTGCATCACTATGGGGCAAGTTAACACCTTACTTGTCTTCGTAGGTGAAGGTTACTGCTGTTTCAACTCTTAGCTTCTTGCTTCAGACAATGTGGACCTCATGCTTGTGACTGAGAGTTGTGTCACCTAAATGGAGGTCAGGTCTACTAAATATAGTGTTAACCTGATTGCGTTGTCTCCTTCGATTCTGTTCATCCGTAAGGGGATTGCCTTATTAATGATGAAGTTGTTATTGGTTATCTATATAAGCCCTACAATCAGTCATTTAGGGTTTCGATCGGCTGAAAGATTCGATCAAGCTCAAATTATAAGTAAAACTAGAAATATTAGTAAAAATGATCATGTAAGTTTGAATTTAAGAAAATAAGCAATAAAATAAAAGAATATAAAAATTCCAAATCTTAAGTATATAACTCGTTATTTATAAAAAATGCGTAAAATGCATTCCGATAATTAACGAATTGTTAAGAGATAAATTATATGTATACTAAAAATCATAAAAATGACCTAAATAATATTTAGGAATATTTATTTGTACTATATAGGAATTTACATGTAGGTAGAAATATGCATAATTATTTAAAATACACAAAATATGCTAAAATAATACTAAATAATTAAAGAAAAATTCATAATTAATTAAGAAAAAATTAGGAAAAATAAGGAATGATCTAGATACAGGTCGTGGCAGCTGGGGAAAATAAGAAAAAAATTAGCCAATTAAATTAGAACAATACAAAAGTTAAATTGGAAGAAGATAACGCAATTGTCTAATCAAATTAATGCACAATAATTTCTCTAAAGCTCTATAAATACTCCAAATTTTTTAGAAGCTCATTTGGGCAGTTTGGAGAGTGAGAAAAATAGAGAGAGGCAAAATTGAGAGAAAAATTAGGGTTAGAAAAAAAAAAAGGAAAACTGTGCAATTAGGGCTTTAAAAGGGAACCCACACTAGACGAGTACCTGGGAGTGGACGGCCACCACCACCACACGGTGGTGGTAGTGCTTGGACCGATCGACAAAGCCACAGCAGCCGGCGGTGGTCGGAGCCACCCAGACTGATGAGTTCGATTTCTAGCCTGATTTTGTGTAATTTTGTAAAAATAGTAAATATTCTTAGAAAATTATGAATTTTGTTATTATAGAATATTTTTATATTTAATTTTTAGGAAAAATATTATTTTGATGAAAATATGTCCTGTGATATATGTTCTTTAAGAAATCATACAAAACCAAACATGTTTTGGTTTAGAAATAAATGACCTTGGAAGTGTAATTTTGATCTCAAAATTTTTGTGTAGACTAATTAGATGATATAGAACAGTGCTATGAAGCCTGTTTTCAAAAATTAATTTTTGAAAATTTTAGATAATTTTTAGGCCCTAAAATAAGGCATAAATGGGTAATTTATGGTTAATCAAGTAATTAAATAGTTAATTACTGATTTAGTGAATAATTATATATTTTAGGATGTTGAAATCTAATAAAGTATGATATTTGTAGCATTTAGGGTGTAGATGTAATTATTAGGTTAATTATGTAGTAAATGAATAATAGGGGAAAATAGTAAATTTTAAGTTAATTTTGTAAATTAGGGTAATTAGGTGTAAAATTTGATTTAGGATGAATTTAGACACTTTGAAATGATAATTGATGTTGGGAGATGGTAATTAGAGTGATAGAAATATTAGATGTGTATTATATACATAATAGGTGATAATACATAACATGTAATTATTGGAAATATAATAAATAGAAAATATGAGGATAAAAATTGATACTATATAAATAATAGGGATATATAATAAAACTGATAGAAAACTTAAATTTATGTAATTATATGAAAAATATAAAAAATTTTCACATTAGGAGTAAATTCGGTATACTGATAAGGATTTAAGTGTACCAGGTGGAATAAAATACCGACTAAGGGTAATGATAGTATTTAGGATATTTAGAAGTAATGTGATTAATTTCATATTATGAGTTGAAACGAATTTCTAAGATTCGAGTATAAAACAGTACTTAGAAATCGAACTCGAGCCTAATTTACAAATCGATGCGAAAACTAAACCCGAACCTAACCTTAAACCTAGAATAATTGTAAAAGACTTAAGACCTAGATAATTAGGTATATTAAACTTTAAACAAAACATAATAATAAGTGTTAGAGGATAAAACGAACCTATAATGGTTATATGAAAAACTGAAACCATGGTTGTATTATAGGGATGATCAGCGATGGCTTGAACGAGTCGGACCTCGAGTGAGCGAGCGAAGAGTTGAGGTAAGTTAGGATTAATACGATGTTGTATTTTGGAGGCTTGAGATTATGCTTGGTTGTACTTATTAGATAGTCTGTTATGCGCATGTACTTGATTATAAGTGATGCTATGATTCTGTTTGTTGTTTTAGCTTATATTGTGTGATTTGTATGAAATGATTGATCACTTTAAACCGGACCTAATTAAATATACAACTCGTAATTATAATCAGACTTGCATGGCAACCCATTAGGGGAAACCTAGGATTCTCCAGCTAAATATCAACCCCTTCGAAAAGGATAGTGTAGGATTGCATAAGGGTCCCTTCTTCATCCTTAATCGAATTAAGTGACAGGAGAGGAAGTCGCGGCGAGGGTGAAGTCAATGGTTCGAAGGTAGTCGCGGGAGGAGTGGTGTCTCCATTACACAAGCTTGGATTTAGTCGTGAGCTGTTGCATTAACGGTAACTCTTCAACCCGGATTAGAGCGGGTGTAATTTCTTTAATCTCACGACGAGCTAGACAACGTCGTGCAATGGTATTTGCTTGAACATGCATTGCACCTAATAAGTTGATTGATAACCTTGTTGTGTTTATGGTATAGTTTTAAGTCCTCCATCCTAACTTATTAAGCTGTGGTTGCTCACATCTCTATAGACGTCGTGTAGGTGCTGGCTAAGAAGCGGCATATAACCACTTTGAAGCTAGCAACTGCTGGATCCTAGAGAGTGAAGAAAAACATTTGAAGAACAAACATATATTTTTAAGGTCTAAGTTTTTATTTTAGAATTTTTCATTTTTGAATAATGTAATAACTAGGAAATATATTACGGTGAAACATTGTAAACGTTAATTGTAATAACTGAATTATAGAGTATATATATATTTTCTCACTTTTTTAGATAAATGATTTATTTAAATTACAAACTGTTTACTTCAAAGTGGGTTAGTTGTGGACGCCTTATGTAAATTAGGTTTAGGATAGCGATTATAAGGGCAACTTCTATTTTAGAATGGTTTATACGGTGAGACTGTTACGACTCTGCTGCTTCGGGGCGTGACAATCTACTCGGCGGCATTAAATGGGCTATTGAATCTTGTTCTTCTCATTTGCGACTAAGTGGTTAATGTAGCCTTTGTGAATAAAGCCCTCAATTATGTTCTTAAGGTAGTGAGACTTGTTAGTGTTGTGTTTATGTGTTCTATGGTTGTCGTGGTACTTACCTGAGTTCACTGCTTCTAGTGTCTCACAGATAGTCAAAGGTCGCAGAAGTTGCTCGTGAACTTTGTACATGATTTCACTGAGTAGTTGGGTCAATCATATGTATGAGGTGTACTCTTGGAACTTATGTCGTTGTTTGCCGCGTTTGTCTTACGGTGGTGGTTGAGGTCTAGGGTTACAAGGTCCCAACTAATCTTTTATTAAGATGCATGTTTTATTTTCTACTTCGAATCAATCTCTAATAGCGTCTTCTTGGGCTATGTATTTTTCAACGAATCTCAAGTATTCATCCAAAAACTTAGGTTTATACAAAGATATAGCATTGAACAGCCGTTCGTTTGGATCTATACCCATTAGGAGTGCTTGTAGAGCCATCCCACTACTTAGCTTGGAAACTTTCAGCTTCGTTTGGTTGAAGTGCTCAAGGTATCTCAAGCTTTCATTGAGGTGATGTATGACATTATAGAGGATGAAGGAATCTCATTATGGTACTTGGGAGCTAAGAAAGTGTTGCTAAAACTTACTTCCTAGGTCGTTGAATGAAGTGATTGATGCATTAGAAAGGGTGTTAACTAAAGCAAGGCAGCTTTCGCTAGTTTACTAAGGAAAACCTTGCACATAATAGCATTTAAGAAGTTATGGAGGCTCATCATTATCTAAAAGTGGACAAGATAGTTGTCTGGATCGGTAGTACCATTGTAAGTGTTGAGATGTAGTAGCTTTGCACCAGTTGATAGAGTTTCGTCAAGGATTAAGAATATGAAAGGGCTCTTTGTCAATGTAGAATGTGACACTCGTGTGAACGACTTGACCTTATTTTGATGCTGGAGGCACCATAGATGTGCTCATTGAGCTCATTCATATTCATATCTTCCTAACCTTTTAGTGATTGCCTCGGTGATAGGCTATTGTCTAGTTTACTTGTCACTATGCTTTCGCCCTTTATACATGTTTTACTATAGTTGTGATTAAGCTACTCCTAGAGGTCTTCATGTTGTTGGTGATTGTGTTAATTATGCCTATGTAGGCGCATTGGACATGCACTACGCTATTTGTCATTGTTGTTTAACTGTAAGGAGGACTTAACTATCTCCTCCCCATTTGGACGCTTTTGAGATGTGTTCTTGAGCTGTGTTACATCTTTGTATAAAGCTGTGGTAGATTCGTGGTACTTTCTATTCTCTTTTAGCATTTACTGGATGAGTAAGTAAGCTCTTGGACTTTGTTGTTTTCGGTTTGAGGTGGGAGCGGTTGATTCCCTTCGCCTTGTTGAGAGGTATGGCTGTCTTTCACATGGGAAGCTTGTGGGTTATTGTTTTTACTTTTAGCCATAGTTATTGTCGTATCTTGAAATGGTGGGTGCCAAAATGTTGATCATGTGGAGATTAGCTAAGGAATGAGAGATTAGGTTGGACTAAGCTTTACCTCCTACTCTTTGATACTTGCAAAAAGCCCCTTGTGGGCTAAGCTATGGGGGCTTTCTAAAGCTTAAGTTAGTAAGGAGGGCTAAGAAAGGGTAAGATGGACACTACATACCAAGTGGACTATGTTCGCCCAGTGTATGTGTATCTACTTACTCTGTCTTCAAAGGAGACAGAAGCGAAGAGGCTTTAAATTGTAAGAATAAGAGAGGGAGGGAAAGATTTTAAAGAGTTAGGTTTTTCTTATTTGCTCGCATTTGGTACCTTTTATGTGATTTACTCGGATACATGGTGATCAGAGGTTCGTTTGTATTGGTCATCGTTAGATAATACGTTTTATGGTTAGAGACTAGGTTCTTCTGTAAGTATCATGCCATGGTTGATTGTACCACCAAATCTACAGCTTAGTGGTCTAGCAGGGGTAGAGGTGCTTAGCGTATTGTTCATACCACAAATGTCAAATGCTAATTAATGAGTCGTAGTGGGTCGTAGTCGTTAAAGACAAAAGGTTGGGCTGAGGCACTCATCAAAGGTTAGACGATGCTTGATGGAAGGAGTTGAGCTTCGAGCTTACCATAGATGGTCAACTCACTGGTCAAGGACTGATCTGTTTGGACATCCACCATTTAGCTTGCTAAGCATGTTGCGACACGAGGAATCCGCTTGCCATAACTATGCAGTCTTGAATAGCGTAAGCTTGCAGATTTGCAAGGGGATTCTAATATGATGCTCGAAGCCATCGTTTGCTTGGATGCCACTGGGCATACCCTTTAATAAACTTCAGACATTGGGTCTTAGGTCGAGTGAGAATCGAGTATCAATAGTTATTATTCAAAATATTGAATAACAATTCATTGTCCTTGTTATTCACATGAATGTGGAGATACCGTTTGATTCCACAATCACCAACCTTATCATCTATTGGACCATCACGGATGAAGCAGACTATATCCGACAACCTTCCATCATCGGAGAACTTATCGTTAGGGATGGATCTTAGATAATAAAGATAATGTGATGATGATGCCTTTAGAGTTAATTATATAGAGAAAGTCGATCATTTAAATGCAATCAATGTGTTTGAAGAACAAAAAAACAATTAAGAAAGTTTTTTTGAAGCCAATCATTTGCTTTACTTCTTTACTACTTTTAATCATTCTGTTTTTCTTTGTTTTTTTGGTAAATTGCATTGACACCTACTCAAAACTATTACATTGTATGGATCTCTACCTTTTTCAAAAGTCTGTGCTTAACACCCCTGAAAGACGTGTAGACCTCATTTTCACTATTAATTAAGCTGTTAGGTGTAAAGTAAGCTGACTTAGCACTTATATAGCAATTTATTCGGTTATTTAATTAATAAACATAAAATAAAAGAAAGAAAAACATAAAATAAAGATGAAAAAAGAAAATAAAGTTAGAAAAAGATTGAACAATGCCCTTTCGATCGAGAAGAAGAAGAAGAAGAAGAAGAACATCCGTATAGATGCACAAAACAAAATAAAACAAACGGGAAGATGAACAAACTCAATTAAGATACCCAAAATCTGATAAAAAAGACTGATAATAAGAATATAGACATTGACAAACAAACGGAAGGTACAAACGTTGGTTTTGAAATGGCTAAAAATCAAGTACAAAGAAGAAAATGAGAAGTGAAAAGCTCTTGGTGAAGAAACTTTTTAGATCCGAAAAAAACTGCTCCCAAGTAAAATAAATAATGTAAAAGACTAATATGAATTATTGATGATGTAACGAAGTAGAAACATAAAAAACAACAAAAAAATAGATAATACAATGTAGAAGATAGAAAAATTCAAGAATCGAAAAATTCAAAAATCACCAAAAAAAAAAAAAAAGATAGACTTTAACATAAAAAGGTTGGATTTTGAGGAAAAGGACACTTTTTTTGGTTGATTTTTGGTAAAATATTGTTGTTTGTAACCTCATAGAGGACAAGACCATTGGGAAGGTTGAAAATGTGGTTTGGGGAATAAGTTGTGGTGGTTTCTTTTTCTAAATTTATTAATATCTTGTTTTTCTTTTCTTCCAATATTTTATGTTTTTAATTACTTTTTAACTTTATTAATTAAATAATCAAATAAATTTTACCTAAGCATTATATACATAGTAGCTTAATCGGTGGTGGAAAATGAGGTTCACATGTACTTTAGGGGTGCTAAGTGTAGACTTTTCAAAAAAGGGAGGCTCTATACAATATTAAAAGTTTTGAGGGGGTCTCGGTGCTTTTTATTCTTTTTTTTTTTTCTCTTACCAAAAGTTATTGTAACTTGGTCCTATCACCATATTGGTCTTCCATTGGTTTGAACTCATCTCTCTTAAGCTGTAATATAGTGTGGTGAAAAAAAAATCTTTTTTTTTTATACACTTAATCTTTCTTTTGATCTAAGCCCAAAAATGAGAATTAAACATATAATCATATATATATTTATATATTTTTTTACGTTTTTATAAATTTTTTTTCAATTTACCCTTTTATCGCTTTCAGGTTTCAACTATCATTTCTACTAATTTTAGGTCATGATTGTGTGATTTACTAATTTTTGTTTCTAATTTGGGATTGCAAAATTAGATTTATGTGATGGTTTTAATTAGAAGTAATCGGATTCTCGATCTTTAATCCCATTTCTCAATGGTTTTCCCTTTATTTCTCTCCGTTATTCATGTTTTATTACTATCAAAGTATTATAAGTGATTAATTTGTTTCAAGTTTGAACTTTTCTCTTTGAACCTTGTGCAAACTTTCTAGATTTGAAGATGAAACATATGTGGTGGCTAAAGGTAGGACGAAAAGAAAGTAACTTTAAGATTTTCAATAAACGAGGCCTTAATAGAGATTTTAACTCTATTACTCTCTTATTCTTATTACTCTCTTATTCTTGATGTTATTTTCATGTGAACTAAACATCTAATAAATACATAAAACCTATTTCATAGTTATTCTTTTCTCTTAAATCGTTATTCAATCGCTCCTTATTTTATGTGGTGGAGTGAATAAGCCATTATCATTACTGTATGAGAGAAGAGATAAGATTTGCCTATATTGTATCGCGAGTAGTAAACCTTGAAGTTAGCTAAGACAGTGTAATGTAGTTACTATAAACATTATATTCTCGGGTGCAATATATGTTAACAACCTTTAAAAAAGTTACATAATTACAAATTATATAAAAAAATACTAAACTACCGTTGCCGTAGCTATGGTATTATGATAATATTTTTTTGTACAATTTGTAATTATGTAATATTTATTAATTTTGATAGTAAACATGGAAAATTCTCCTATATTCTCCTAAAAACGGTATGTGTTTTAATCAATGAAGCCATCTACTCTTTTATAATTCATAATATGTTTACTGTTGGAGCTTTTCTAGTAGTAGCTAAATATTGTAGCTTTTATTTTTCTTTTTTTTTTTTATATGATATTATAGTTTTTCTTATACTTAGCTCCATTTGTTTTATCTTTTTTCCATTTTAACGATGTTTTATTGGTATCTACTTGAATCTTGTGTTCGGTAAGAATAAAACATTAAAAAGATATAAATATATTTTTTCAAAAATACCAATTAAAATAATTATGTTCAATATATAAAATATATTTCTTCAAATTTTTTCTCTTAAAAATATATAAATTTTTATTTCCTAATTGTGATACTCCAATCATTATCTTCATTATAATTATGAAATAGAAATAAATAAGATATAGATAAAACAGTTTTTCAAACATCAAATTTTAAATAAGTACATATTAGACACAGATCGAATACGGATAAGATATAAATGAAAAAATGGATAATGTTATATTTGGTACAAGAACTTTACTCATATATGTAATTTAGTATTTGAAGTTTAAAAAGATCATAATCTTGTATCAAGTAACACGTAGTGGAGGCACTAATCACCACGTAGCATGAGACTTACTGATATAGCATCATGTGGTAATGGCATGGAGGCATGATAACATTGATAGATAAGTGGTTAGTGACATGGTATTCACGTAGTATGGCATAGTAAAAAGTCAATTAAGATTAACTTAGATGCAAGCCTTAATAATGTGCTTATATTATAATATTTTCTATGTATTTTAACTCAATTTGTTATCAACCTACTACTTTATATTTGTTTATGCGACTTTGTTTTACTTTTTTAATTTTGTTTCACTTCAAAAATTAAAAAAAAAAAACTCTCAATATTTAATCTATTATATAAGATTTTTCATTTCATGAAAAAATTTCTCCAAAACCCTTCCAAAATGGGTTGCGAATAGTAGATCAAAATAGGCTTATTAAATTGATTTTTAAGAAAATTCTAGTAGCTATATCTATATTTTCTTGACTTGGTATCTTTAATTTTTATCATTTTAATGCATTTTCTTTCATCAAATTTGCTTGAAATAGATTATATTTCATGTGTACTTTTAGATCATTCAAAGATTTCTTTAAGAACTTATTTAAAGCAAATTTAAAATTTTGATCAAAGTTGTAGTCAAACATATATATAGTTATTGTAATTTTTTTTAAACAGTTGAAAGACTCACTTTAATCAAGTTTAAACAAGTTTTTAATGTGTTTTCTTGAAATTATTTTGCTTGATCTAAGTGTACTCATATAGTAGATTCAAGATATGGCGATTTTATGGAAATTGAAAGTAAAATAGAATATGAAAAATTGAGTTAAAGTTAGTTTCTTATGCGTATAAACTACAATATGTAACATGGTTATATAACTTGTCCCACATGGCTAGATTGCTAATCTTTGTCTTCTATATATATCATTATTGGGAATTATATAACATAGGCACAAGTTGGAGGATAATTGCTTATACATGTATATATGTTATCTTAAAATATAATATATTTTTTCAAAAATCGTTTCCTTATTTATGTTAAATGCCATGTGTTAATTCATATTTGTTTCTATGTCAGCAAATGGGGTATAATAAATTGTAAATTGAACTTTTTAAAATCGATGACATTTATTAATATGTTAAATAAAGAAACTTTTAACCTTATATATAGTTACTTTTTGACCAAGTGTATAGTTAATCCTAAAAGCATGAAAAATGTTTCTTTTTCTTTTTTCGAATAAGCGTTTTCAAACACTTATCAATATAATATCAACATCAATTCTTTTTTTCATCTTATTGTTTGTTTTTTACACCTACTTCCCTAGTTTAAATTTATTAATTATGCTTATATTATAATTAATATACTTAAACCTTTCTTAGATATTAAGACATCTATAATCTAATAGTATGAGTATCACATTCTAATGAAAAGGACAAATTCGGTTTCCTCCTTCTTGAATGATTGTAATAATATATAATAGTTGATAAGAAAAATATGAAAAATCTTTCTTTAATAATCATTAACAAAATGTGACTATATAACTATTATCTTATTGGACTTTTTTCTTTTCGAATATTTTTTATAAATGCACGATAGTGGATGATTGATGAGATCAGAAAAATTCTTGGAGGGTTGATAGGAAAGTGGAGCAAAATCAGCGTACTCTACTCTTGAAATGGTAAACAGTCCCACATGGTAACTTGTTCGTGCACCGACGTTGTGAGAGGTGATTATAAACTAAGAGACAACACTCTTGTAGAGTTTCATACATACCTGGGCGGGGTCGTATGGGCGATCAAGAAGGTCCATGGCCTAGGCACGTGGCTTCCATCGCACACGGGAAGTGCACTTGCCTAACATCTCCCTTGGTGGAGACTGTACGTCATAATTTCTGGTTGTTGGGGCTGCGTCCGCGCGGCCCCTCAAAGCAAACAATAAATGAATGTTTATTGATCACAGGACGGAAGCTCTAGGATGAGAATGGTTCTTGGCGAACTCTATGAAGGTGAGGTATCCGGATATTAGTCACTCACGTTGTCTATTGAATATTCTCTCATACGAGTATTACGGAATTTGAATCGAATCAAATTATAAACTTCGATTCAAAGTTGGAACCTACTTCAGCATTTTATTATTCGTTTGCGAAACATGAACCATGATATCACGGTGTTTTATTAAGCCTATTAACTTCTGTATGACATCCTTTGATGGAAATTTGAAAAAAGTCTCTCGTATTACTATTAACCCATTAACTTTACATGAAACCATCCACGGAAACTTGACAAAAGCTTGCATTCCAAGTTTACCAATGCTTTGACAAGCCATGCTCTTTTATCAAATTTGAAAGTGTCGAAATCTTTTAAACTTTCAAATGAATCATTTATTTTGATTCCAGCTTTTAATTAATGAAAAATTTTATGGGTCGATAAATCTGGGCTTATTCCGGATTCCCCATCTTTATAGTTTGGCCGTGATTCAATGATAATTGAATACTTGAAAAAAAACAAATTGCATTTGGTAATAAACGTTTTTCATATGCACCTGAAACGCAAGAGTAAAATTATAATTAAATTCTATAGTGTTTCTTTAGATTATAACAAAAACTAATAGCTGATTGTCAGGTATTAAGCAAATTAGGGTCCTGCTACAAGCACCTTGGCCTGATCTGGAAAAACAATTTACCCACCAGAACACTGAAGAGGGCACAACTAAAGACAGCAGCAGCCGCGATAGCAAAGGAAGAGAACTCAGACTAGACATGGTGGGGTGCGCCAGGCCAAGGCGGTAGTGCAACACCAAGGTGACGCTAGAACGCCCTAGTAGCGAGCTACTGTAATTGGTACTCCCCCTAACAATATTAATTTAATATCATGTGGGCCATACAAATTAACTTAATATCATTCGGGCTAGTGACCCACGTATCAGATATTTAACTGATAACAACAGAGAGTACACTTGATCTTAGCCAAAAGGCCGAGAAAGGTATGCCTTGCTAAGCCGTAAAGTTCATTCGCCTCTCATCTTCTCTAATCTTTTCAATGTGGGATTAGCTCCTGATGCATCACCACTGATGCCTATTACACCGCCATCACCTCCTCGTATGCTGCCCCTCACTCTCTCTCTATCCATCCATCCATTGCCTGAGTTGTCCTTGGAGTAGAAGACGGTGTCTGCCTTCTTCAGAATCGCTTATGCTTTTGCTTTCTTTCCCTCTCTCTCTCTCTCTCTCTATCTCTCTCTGTCCCTTTATGGCAGAGCATTTGACATTAAAAAACAAACAGCTGCATCAAGGAAGAACAAACTCTAATTTTCAATATTTTTTCATCACAATTCACAAGTCTTTTCCTCAATTTTTTTTTTAACGAAAAAGATTTCTGCAAAAATTTTTTCAATGTCGCCGGAGAACCTAAAAGGTTAATGCAGACCGAGTTCTACTACATAGGAAAGTCTTAAAAGCACATGTTAGCATAATCCATGATGCTTGAAATATTCTTACACTGAAATCAATTTGTTATATTTCAATCTAGATTTGCTTATTCTTACTTTATTTTGTTAACGGTTTATCTGATCTCCACCTTTTTTGCCTGATACTATAACTATACCATAATTTTTCAAATTATAAACTAAATTTTTATTTAAGATTCAGAACCAGTAACTTTGTTTTCAAATGAAAACTGCGTTATAAAATGGAAACATTCACGGATATTTCATATACATGTTTACGGTCGAAAGATGAAACTCATTCACCTTTCTAAATTTTTTATCGAAAAAGCATGTACTGAGTGTTAGAATGGAAAGTTCCTTTTCTGAAAGATTATTAACTGGAATCTATGAGAATTTCATTAATGGAGTTTCGTTGCAAATATTTGGATTTAACTTAATTTATCAGCCGAAACATTATCGTAACAAAAGCAATACAGGAATAAGGAATCTGAGTGAAGCATCAGCATAGTAACAACAGATGCTTTGCTGCAGCATATGCAGAAAAAAAAGTCAAACTTAACTCGATGGCTTCTAAGTGATCGGAGGAAAACCCAATCGGATTCATGGAACACGTCATGAGAATTATTACTTTAATCCACCAGGAACGGGTTAGACTCGCGGCAAGGTGACGAGGGCAAACCATGTTTTCCTCTCTTACGTTTCTAATGTCAGATGTTACAACTTATGACAATGCTCACCGACTCCAACGAGAATAAAACTATAACTAGAGTTGGTGGGGGCTGCGCGAACGCAAGCCCCCGCTGCCACAAATTATGACGTAGGCTCTGCCTCATTGGGCAGACCTTAGGCGGGCACCCCTCCCACGTGCAATGAAGGTCACCAGCCTAGGCCATGAGTATTCTTGATCACCCATTGACCCCGTCCAGGTAAGTATGTTATCCACTGTACAAAGTTTGTATTCATACCCCATCCTCGTTATACTTGGAGATTTTTTTCTCATGTGGGACTCCTAAAGCAGGTTCATAGGCGCACCATTTTCTCTTGAGGCTCCTTAACTTGCCATTTGCAACCTCTTTATTCATCCGGTAATGGATAACAATATTCCTTATTTCTGCATCCTTCTGGGTGCGAAGCTACATGATTCCATCCAACCTCAAGTACAGAGAGAGAAGAGGTTCATCAATTTTTGCTTCAAAGCTCGGGGAATTCTGATTGCTGAAGGTGAATTTTGATTACCTGAATGTTGTCTGTCAATGTTTATGCTATTTGAATTCACTTCAAAGTGCAGTCGCATCCCTATTCAAACTAAATCGCGTGCACAGCTCATAAAATGACTAAAGCTCGAGATTGTTTCGTGTAATGCTAATGTTCTAATTGCCAAATGACACAAGTCCCTACTTCACACTGCAGCAGCCCTCGAACTGCTAAAGCACTCGTAACTAAACTAATGTTATCTTTAACGTCATTACAAAAGTCATTGACGAAACTGCAAATCCTAGGATCCATAACAGGCTGTTGGATATCAAGTTAACTAAACTCCCTAGTTTACAAGGATGCGTAAGGTTTGACTTGAAAGATGGCTTCTCGAAGGTGTCAGCATGTCACAATCACGTGGTCTTTTGGTTAAGTCTCCTCTAGTTAACCTGAGCTATAAAAGGAAAGAGCAATGCATTGAGCTTAAAGAAATTACGAGCCTTTCTTGCATTCGAGTTTTACATATGTCAACTCAGCTCGTTACATTTGAAAAAAACACAGAAAGTTTGCAGGAAAGCCATGATGTCCAGATAAAATTCTGTGCATATCCTTCTCATCAATGTCTGATTCTTTCTGTACTTTTCTATTTACTCCCCTTGACATCATCTTATCCATGAATGCAGAACCCAACCTCTCTAATATTTATGTTCCACTATTTCTCCATTAGTTTCTCTTCTTAATTTGATCCATGATATGCTGAAGAATGATCCCAAAAATTTTCCTGTTTAAGAATAAAGACAGCTCTGCAAGTCCTCCAGAACTAATGAACAATGATTATCCAATTAGTTAGGAAAGAGTCTGTCATTTTCTCTAACGAATTTTCATCAATAAGACATGTAAGAGAATATTTTTCTCTGATAATGGTAGGGGCTGCACCAAGTCAAGCCCCAACCGCCGCAGATTATGACGTAGGCTCTAACTCTATGGGCTGACCTTAGCTGGGCATGCAGAGTCCATGAGCCTTCTTAATCATCCCTTCCCCGTGCAATGGAGGTCTCACAACCGAGGCAATGAGCCTTCTTGATCATCCATTTAGTCCGTTTAAGTAAATGTGCTCTTTAGTTGTACAGAGTTTTCGATTTTCGTCCTTCTCAATCTCATCTATATCCTTCCAAAGCAAGTCACTGTCGGATCACACAACTAACTTTGATCCTATATAACTTTTTTTTTTTTTTTTTTCATATACTTCTTGTGGTGGATAGTTCCACCCACCACTCTTGTGGGGGTCACACGATCCATCTAGTGGAGGCAACCACCTCATGTCGGGTAGGCTGAAAAATGTTCTGGTAGTTTTTTTTTTCTTTTTTCTTTTTTAAATGTATTAGTATTTTTATTTGAATTATTTATAATTGTATCAGCCAATAGAAAAATGCCATGTGTCCTTATATATGATTTTCTTATTATAAAAATATTCATTTCACTATTTATCAGAAATAAAAACATAGATCACCTCTTTTATAATTTACCTTATTGTTGTGGATACATTTATATAACTACGTTCAATATATTTCCATAATTTTTTGTCATATCATCATATTATAATATGTGTTTTTTCCCCTATTTAAATTCAATATATATATGTAATGAGTTATTTGTTTTTGGCACTTATATAATTTAAATAAATTTTTAATGTGCTTTTTAAAATAATTTTTATGTGTATTTTACAATACATAAAATTGTTTAGATTAATGAATCTTTTAGTTAAAAAATTATGATAATTTTTCAAACTTTTATTTGCACATTGTGTGGACTCTTTAACTAATCATATTATTATTATATATAGTTTCAAAAACTCTTTTCTTTTTTATCCTTTTTTTTAATGATATCATCAACGGATTTTCATAATTTTTTGTCATGTCATATTATTTATATTTATATTTGTCTATATTATTAAAGTGAACGATGAGGATTTGGTGTCTTTTTTAATTTGCCCAAATTGTCGTTGAAAATATTATTATTTTTATATTTTACTATATAAAATTTTACAATAATAATCATGTAATTATGTCATTTCGTTAAGATTATAAATATCAATTACCTTTAAAAATAGTTACCTGTATATATAATATTTTTTTTCAATTATTACCATTATTTTATTTATAGTGTCATTAACTCATTACTACTATTAATTGCTGTAACAATTCCATTTATTAACTTTGAATTGCATAAAACTTAAAGAAATAAACTACTATCAAATTTTTCTTATTTTTACACCTTAGTTTGTTGACTTTAGTCTCCTTATCTAAGGTAACCAATCTAATGTAAGAAAAATTAAAATTGTCACATTAAAGAAACTAAATAAATGATTTATACTATAATGAGATAATACCTCAACATTTTGATTTCATATTTAACAATTTATATATTTGTCAATTACATCTATATAAAAGATTTAGGTTATAAACTTTTATACAATCTAAATTCATCTTATTAGTCTTTGTAACTTTAATACAATTTTTAGTAATTCTTTTTTATTTTTAATTTTTCATGTTATCAAAATATGATTTATTGCATCAAATCTGCAAATAGTTCCAAAATTTCTTCCTTTTCTTTTTTCCTTGAAAAAGCTAAGGGGGAGCATAAGTATTATTTTGTACTCATTTATTCTATTAGTTAGGCAACAAAATAAAGTAAAATATGCTAAACTTATCATATCATTTTTTTATTTTTATTGACATACGCATTGAGTGAGGGTAGGTGTCGTTTTCAATTTGTCCAAATTGCCCCTAAAAATATTATTATTTTTTTAATTTTTATTATATCAAATTTTACAATAACACACGAATTATGTGATTTCATTAAGGTTATAACTATTGATTACCTTTTGAAAATGGTTACTTTTATATATAATATCTTTTAGAATTATTACCATTATTATTATTTTAATGGTGTCATTATTATTATTAACTACAATAATAATTTCATTTATTAAGTTTGAATTGAGTATCCCATTATTTATGAGATATCAATTCATCATTGTGTTATTGTATAGAATTTTTCTATTGCTTAATTCCTTTTATGTCTATCTACTCTTAATTATTAAGTAAAATACCCAACTATTGGATTCCACCTCTTTCTATGACAATTATATACCTAAATTTATTGAAAAAAACTATCAAACTAAAGCTTCTTCTTTTATTTTTTATGTATTTAAGCCATCTCCTTTTATGTTTCTCATTGAATAGTAGAAGAAATATCTTTTCTCTTATATTTTAAGTTTTTGTTTTTTTTAAGACAATTGTGGTAAGGCGATCAATAACACTTTTCATTTGCTATTATGAAGGATGAAAAATCTTGACACCTAACTAAAACTTCTTCTATTAACTTAAGTTGATTTTATGTTACAAAGTTCTTCTGCTTCTTCTTCTTCTTTTTTTTTTTTTAAAAGGCTAAGTTTTACTTGTTTTTATGGTACTTTTAATTTTGTTTCCTTTTCCTTTTGCTATTTAAATAAAAAGCAAATGTAGATTGCTTTGTGACTCACTAATTTGTATTTTCTTATTTTCATATTTAAGTAGAATTTCTTCATATATTTTAGTTAAATGTTCTTCGAACCAAAGATATGATGTAGTTTAATTAGTGTTTTTTTTTTCTTGTATTTCTATTACTTTTTTTTTATAGAATTTTTCTAATAATACTTATATTTTGGTACATGTTGGAGAAGTAAAAGTAAGATTAATATCGAAGAACCTTCTTCATTAGGAGGTCAATGGATGAGCTACAGATGGGTTTTATTAAAGTTCTTTAACTTGATGTTATAGGTTTTTTTAACTTAATTTTACATGATTGCGTTAGTTTTTTTACATTTTTATTATTATTTTTTTGCATTTTGTTGATATGAACTTTCAATCATATTTGTTTATTATATAATTATATTGTAAAGGAAGACATATATAAGAGCGAGCATGTACTTCTTTACCTTTTATAGGAAAGAAAGTAGACATATTTTGAAATGAAATTGATTGTTTCATCTCAATTAATGAATAAATACCATATAAAAATAATCAAATATATGGATAAACACCATTAGGAATTTGCCTAAGGAGGCAAGTCACAGGTTTTTTTTTTTTTTTTTTCAATAGATAGATAATGCATTAAATATAAGCAAAAAGAGATAACAATAGTTCGAGGTAATCGACGAGATCATCTTACATCTAGAGTTGAGGAGTAATTCTTCAAGCTTAAGTCAGCTAAAAGGGAAACATGAGGATAATTATTCATCATAAAGGAAGATAAAAATATAGGTAAGCTATCTGAAAAAAGGGAAAAACTCGGATCTTGTAGCCCTTTCTTTACCAAAAGATCAATTGCTTCAATTTTTTCACGGTTAACCCTGCACAGAGAAATGAGATCAAATTGGTTCAGCAAAGATTTAAAGTTTTATAGAATAGGATGAAAATGGTCAATGTCTATGTTTGGGTTATTTAACCACTCTAATGCTTGCTATGAGTTGGAAACACATAAGACTTTAGTGTAGCCTTTGATTAGAGTAAGGTGTAGTCCTTCTCTAATTGCGCTCAGCTTCGCTTCTAAGGAGGCAAGGCCTATTAGTTGTTTATGTAATGCCCAGAGGATAATTTTATTATGATCAAAGTAAATTACTCCAATGCCAGAAGTTGAAGTAGTATTTGAGTAAGCTTCATCACATTCAATTCTTACCTACCCTTCCTTTGTCGTAACATCAGTCAGGAGTGAAGACTAAATCCTCAATTTTTGTTTTTCCTTTTTGTAGAAGACCTACCACTTATGTGCTTCATGCTTGATTCGTTCAAGGCATCCTTTGTTAGAACTAGCCTCCTTGAAGATAGAGTTATTTCGTTGTTTCCAGATGCCTTTAATGCTTGATAGAAAAAAAGACATGCTTTGGTGAGGTAACTCTTGTCCAATTCATTCTTGATCTCTTACAATTTGATATTATCTAATTTTGTAGCTCTTTAAATGTTACCAGATTGGAAGGAGTCGAAATGTTTAAGGTTGCCTATAATCTTCTAGCCTAATTGTAGTTCAGAAAAACGTGTTGTACAATTTCTAGCTCCTGTTTATAGAAATGATAGAGGTGTTGGAAAGGAAGCCCTCTTCTGATCATATTATCTCCCGTAGATAAGCCATTGTGAAGAATTCTCCAAATTAGGATTTGAGTGTTAGGGTATGTAGGAAGTTTCCAAACCCATTTCCAAGACTCTAACTTATCAAAAGATTGGTTTTCTTTATGGATATGGAGGTAGGTAGATTTTGTACTCAATTCCCCCGTCCATCTAATTGGCCATCTCTCAATGTCGCGTTCTGTTCTGAAGTCACTAAGCCTTAGAGAGCCTAGCATGTTCTGGATCTCGCTATCTAAAGGATATCCAATAACATCTTTTTTCTACCCAGTGTTATTGTCCTACACTTGACATAGAAGCATGCTTCTATCATATTTGTTCAAAGGTCCATAGATCTTTTCTTCAATAGGTTTGTCTTTCGACCAAATGTTACTCTAGAACCTTGCTTGTTGTCCATTCTTGACTTTGAAGTGGACTCTCTTCTCTATCTACTATACTCCCCAAAGCAAAGTCTTAAGGGTGAAACTTTCTTTTTCCTTCCACTTTGTCGTTAGAGTTTGTACTTTTATGTGATAAGGGAGCTCCACAGAAGCTTTTTTCATTTGAGGTGCCAGGCTAAATTTATAAAATTTGCTTTATTCCTTTTTTGAATGTCCATTAAGCATAGGTCTCCTTTTTTGTTTGGTTGCTTTAACTTCATCTAATTAATCCAGTGCATCTTTCATTTTTCTTGAGTGCTTCCCCAAATGAACTTATGATGTATTTGTTCGATTTTTCTGGTTAAACCCTTCGACAAAGGTACCATATGGGAGTAGTAGTTAACTATCACCTCAAGAGTTGAAGATGCTAATAGAGAATGACTTGACATGCTAAGGAGATTTGCTTTCCAACCTGAGAGTTTTCTTCTCAACTATTCAAGAATGAAGGAGAGATCATAATTTTCCATCTTGCCACCTTCATGAACAGGGACAACCAAATACTTACCAAAGTCCATCGAAGGGTGAATACTAAAAATAGAGGATATGTGTTCCTCATCCGTCGCTGGAGTATTTCGAGAGAAAAGGATACATGACTTACAATAATTAACTTGTTGTCCCGATAAGTCTCTAAACCTATAACTTCCATCATGATTTTTGCATTTGCTTCTATTGCTTCCCCTAAGAGGAGTAAATCATTAGTAAAGAAAATATGTGATAAAAGCTAAGTTTGTACCTTGGACCTTTAAAGGACTCTACTCCTTAGTTGCCACCATAGAATGGATGATTCTACTAAGTATCTCTATACCCAAAATGAAAAGGTATGGAGAAAGCGGATCTCCTTGCCAAAGACCTTAACTTGCTGAAAAAGGTTCCATCATAGAACCATTTAGGACAAGTCTAAATTGAACTGATGCCTGATACGAGTTGATTAACTTTATCTAAGATTGAGGAAAATTTAAGGATGTCAGAGCAAATTGGATATAGTCCCATTCCATGTGGTTATAAGCTTTTTCCAAATCCAGTTTCACAACCATCCACTTTTTTCTTCTCGTTTTTTTACTAATTGAATGTAGGATCTCTTGGAATAGGATGACATTATCCCTTATAAATCTTGTAGGGATAAAGCTTGATTGTTCCAGGTTGATAATTTCTTGTAACAGGGGTCGAAGGCGGTTTATGAGGCATTTACTTGCTACTTTGTAGAGGGTAGTGCACAAGCTGATAGGATGTAATTCCTAAGCTATGCTAGCCCCAACAACTTTAAGGATAAGGACCATAAGAGTTTGGTTCAATTCTTTTGGCATGATACCTGAGTGTAAAATATTGCTTATGAGTGAACATAGCTTAGCTCCTACAACCTCCCAGCATTGCTTGTAGAACTCTGCGTGAAAACCATCTAATTAGGTGATTTATGATTTTTGATATACCATAGAGCTTGTTTGATTTCATCATATGACCACTATTGTTGTAACAAATCTTTCTTTAGTTCTAAGAGGCATCTCTAGCTGCTCTCCCAAACAAAGAACTTCTTCCATACAAATGTGCGCTCAATGGTAAAAAGGTTAGTAAAGAAGTCCATGAACAGTTTTTAGACTCCTATTTCTTCTGCAACCCAGTTACCTACCGAATCATACAAACTATTAACGCAAGATTTAGATCTTCATGCTAATACATTAACATGGAAGAATCTTATGTTTCTTTTCCCATTAATGATTCAATTCGCTTTGGCTTTAGCTACCTAAAGTTTTTCTTGTTGATTGAAGACCCATGAAAGTTCTTCTTGCAAAACTCTTTCTCTCTCAATAAGCCCTTGTGTTAGACAGTGAAATAAATAGATTTGGACCTTTTCTATCTCTTTGGTTAAATGCCTCTTCCGTATGTGAACTATACTAAAAACCTCTTTATTCTAAGTTTTTACAGTATCAATGAAAATCGAGAGGTCTCGTAGAAAATGAAAATTAGAGCTACCCTAAATTCTTTCCACTAATGGCTTAAAGGTTAAACGGTTAAGCTACATGGGTTGATAGTGGAAAGGTCTATTTCGAGGTGGACCCCCCTTAAACTTCGGGTAAGTGTTCCAAAGAATAACCATTCAAACTTTGGCTTTTGGGAACACAACTCTCTAATCATAGTTAGCCCAAATACGGTCAAGACATGTTTGAATAAGGTTAGATAGATGTTTTGATCTCTTAGACTAAGTGAACCATAGACTAACAAAACTTAGGTCAACCATACCACAACAATTCATACAGTTTTGATATTCCTAGGCTCTATTTTGATTCAATGAAATACCGCTCGCCCCTCTCCTTACCCTCCCTCCACTTCTCTTCTCTTGACAGAATTTCATTAAAGTCTCCAATGAGAGCTTAGGCTCCTATTATCTCAATTGCCTAATCTTACAATTCCTCCAACAACAAGCACCTTATATTTCTGGAAGGATTTGCATAAATAACAGAAAGAAACCAAGAAAAACCATAATTACATACTTGGATTTCCACCAGCACTTGCTAATGAGAAATATGGGATGGGTGAATCTCCACCTCTTCAACATTCCAGATGACTAAAATTCCTCTGCTAAAACCTTTTAATTTAACATATATCATATGATTATATTCGAGGAACTCTTTCAATCTCGGTGAAGCTTGCCTACCCATTTTTGTCTCTGTAATAATAAGAACCTAGGGATTATATTGGTTCTCAATATCACGAATGGCTCTTTGTTTACTTATGGAGTTAGCCCCTCTCGCACTCTAAGCTAGTACTCGAAAAGGAATCATATGCATGTTGGATGAAAGGGTGTTAGTAAGGTATGAAGAAATTGTGGAAGCATTCATCTTGTACCAAAAGTTATTTATGTAAGACTACTGAAGATATTCAAGGGTCATCCTCCATCGGCATGGTTGAAATAGTGTGTGGAACACTACCATTTAGAATTCCACAGTGAGAAGGACTGTCCTCTCTCTTTCCTCCATCATTAACGGGATAAAATAAATCCTTTAGACTTCTACTGGGGCCTCCATTTGCAAATAAAGTCTTTCCATTAGTAACTTGTATGTCCATTCCATCGCCTTCAGCATGTCTTACCCCAATAAGTCTTGCCTAAACAACGGCATCTTTACCATCACCATGCATTGGTTTATAACTTTGACCAATCTCTATCCTTGCATAAATGATCTTGCCTAACTCGCGAATGGTCAGAACAAGACTTTCGGTACTTGGTTTTTTCTCCATTTGGTTAGGTAGAGGGTGATCCCTTACAGTTCTACTAGAACCAACCTTAAAGACCCATGTACTCTGATCTCATAGATTTGTGAGTTTGATTGAGTTTTTAGTCTGTCTGAGTTGCTATGTAGAATTTGCCGCAAGATTTCCACTTCTAACATTTTTACCATTTTGTCTTGCAATCTTCTTGGTAGTCATCACCAAATTCCTTTTCCTTTCTTCTTTTATAGCTGTTCTTGAGGAAGTTGGAAAGATTTCTTTTCCTCTTTTATAAGATTTTTTGGGAATAAAAACCCGTTTGAAACCTCCTCGAGAATATTTAAATTTATAGACAATAGAACTTCCTGATTGGACACATTTGATTCCAAATGTTTTACCTCTTCATTAGGTAGCATGTTTTCAGTATCCGAGGGTAATTTATATCCTTTCCCTTTGTATGTTTGTCCATTAGACGAATACGCAGGTCTAACCTTCTTCTTTCTAGGAGCTATTTTTTTGTGTTATACTTTTATCCATGGTTTGTAATGCTTATTATTAACCGAATCTGTAATAACTATCTTTTCAGAAGATTGAAGATCTTCCTCCACTGGGATACTCAAAACCTACTCACCTTCATTTGCACAAAAACATCACTCTCTGTATTACCTATATGGCTTTGATTCTTCTCTCCTCCAACATCTTTCATTACTTTTGATGCTTTTTCTTTGGGATCAATATCATTGACCTTCGTATTTCTACTAGGGTTGTTAGTAGGAAGAGATATGTCCTTACGTTGATTTTCCTTATAAGGACATTGCCATTTAATATGACTGATGCAATCACAAATTTCACAAAGTTTTGGTATTCCCTCATACTGAGTTTGGTAATATTTTCCATTAAGAATAAGAGTGTGTTTAATGGAATATTCATATCCACTTGAACATAAAAACGAGTAAATCTTCCTATCTCCAAACCAACGATATAGGAATCAAATCTCAACATTGGACCAATTTTTTCTCTAATCCTTCTAATTGCTAAAGGTGAATAGCATTCTATTGGTAATTGGTGATATGCACCCAAATCGTAATAGAATTAAATGATGATTAATCCATATTGAAATCTAGTTCCCATCTTTTTAAAGCCAAATAATGTCCATTAATGAATCATGGACCATTCTTTATAACCCATTGATAATTAAGATTATTATCAAGAGATGTAAAATAAAAACCTGATCCAGTATGAATAAACTTGAATGTACTTACGCCTCCCCATATTTTTTTTCAAATGGTTATGCACAATCTTAAATCCTAAATTTGGCCCCATAATTTTTGCTATAAAAGTATGGTGCCGAGGGACATAAGGATGGCTTTCTTTGATTTAGAAAATTGGACATAACATGTTCTTGGGTCCATTTCTTCATTCAGCCTCTCTTCGTCATTTTGTATATTGTCTGTATCATGATCCATATCGCCTGCAACGGAGTAGTTAGGAGGGTTTTCAAACAGAATCTTTCATAAGCACTCGAGATACTCGTCAAAACTGTATCTCTAAACCAAAGTCGAGATGGATTTTGTTTTGATTGGATCACATTGTCCGTAACCCCGACATCTAAAGGTTGACCATCACCAGATGTTAGCCACTTACAACTTCGTTGTGCTCTATTGCTGAAAAAAATCTTTTGAAATTGTTGGAGAGGAGCAACTAGGGTTAGGGTTCCGTGCTTCCACCGTTCTCCCCGGATTTTACTTTGCAAGTCACAGTTTATAAAGTATAAGAGTATGTTATATAAATTAATACATATTAGGGTATTATATTTTCTTTCTATAACTTATAAATATAATTCTTCAAAATTTGCAAAACACTTGAGGATATTAAGGCCTTAACCCTCTTAGATGTGATACAAAGTGATAAGTGATGACAATATCTACGTTCCTGAACTCTTCCACAACTTGATTATTGATCAACAATTTTATATTATCATGTCATATCATGTTTTACCAGTTTTTTTTTTATTTTATTATTATTATCATAGTCACTACTATGTGGAGGTCACATATAGTTCAAGACTCATGCAATACTTACATGACTACTTTATTTGAACCTTGCGACTACATTTTCCATTTTTTTCTTTTTAGTTTTGTATTTACATTTCTCATAAATAGGCCAAAAGAGCATTTTCTCTACGTGGTGCAAGTATACCTCTATTGTAGGGTATTAAGAGCATAATTAGCTCATATAACCCTTCTCGCTATACTAAGTAACCACCCTTCCATCTATCCAATTTTTTTTTTTTTCAATTTACCAAGCAAGAATCTTAAAATCTGATACCTTGGTTTCTTCCTTACATCTATAAAAAATCCTAAATATTTGTCTATTGTTGATTGTTTCTTGATGCAAATTAACTTATAGTAACTTTCAAAGATATACTTATATTTGGAGAGAAGATTGTTGAATATTTATTACAATTAACTTTCAAACTAATCCAATCCACTCATCATATCTTGACAAGGTATCTTTAAAGACTTTCTCAAGATTAAATTATTCATATGGAGAGTCTTGAATAAAGACCTTTCAACATCATCAAGAATTAATAAGATTATTCCATCTTATAGTTCTCTTTCTCATAGATTTCAATTTAATGAGGTATGAACATACCATGCTTTAAAAGTATGCCTAAATATAAAATAGATTTGAGAATATTTAGGATTAACGGATGATATATATATAAAATAGATTTGAGAATATTTAAGATTAGCAGATAACATATATATATATATATATAATAGATTTGAGAATTGTGTGCCTTTGATATACCTTTGATAATTTGATAAAAGAACATTATCATCCAAATACAAAGCTAATGCAGCTCATTTAGCTACTTAAGTACATAGATGTAAGCTTTGAATTGAAGATGATATGGACTTCACAAGACCAATTAGTTCATAGTAGATCATATGAGTAAATTAGCATTATGCAACATATTAGGCATAATGTCAATGAGTTTTTAGTGTATTATAGCAGACAAGAGTGAAAATGTGGAGGACCTTAGATACATCTCATGTTTGGCATCTTCAAATTTACTAGTACTCCAATTTGTCTCAACATCAACTTTTATATCTCCATCCACATTGTTATCCTCTAGATCAATCATATCATGTGTCATGTCTTTTACTATCTCATTATTTACTTCGTCAAAGCTACATTCTCATTGTCGTTATTCACAATCATGATAACCTCTAGAGTTGAAATATTAGCTTACCTGGGAAATTCTCCATGGTATATCCATATTGAGTAAGACTAAGCCATGCGTCTTACTAATAAATGGACTTCAATTATATTGATGGGATATCAATATGCATTAAGGTAATCCTAACATGGATAGTGAAAGAAACCATCTTCTTCTTGACCGTAGCACCATGCAACTTCTAAAAGATCCTATATCCCTTCAATATACTCTTTTGAAAGCCTATCGTACATCATATGTTAAGTTCGTTTTGATACTATATATATATTTATCATTATTCCTCACATTTGTTGACAATGTACTCTCGACATTGCCTTTTGGAACATAACAAAGTACAACTTCACATTAAAATAACTAAAATCGACTACCTTAGAGGAAAATAAGATAACTTGCTTCATGCAAAAGAATTCAATAAGAAATAAAACAACAAACTACAAAAAGACAAGCAGCCATGAGTTAGAAAGATAAGGCTTAATGTAAATGGTTATCCTTAGTAAAATTTATAATGTGGCATCACATTAGCATAGCTTCAATAGAAAATTTAATAATAATCAACCCATGTTACTCCTTAAGCAGAAAACAAATTAGCAAGCAATTCAACTGAAGTAACTTCAACACAATGAGAGAGATAAAGAACAAAATGTGATATTTTGTCAGTTGCCGCAACATTAAGGATTTAAAGAAAGATGGCCTTTGGCACAACTCAATGATGAAAATAAAATATCTTTTAATCCTTTGAAGTTATTTCCATATCACTGTTGATATTGAAACGAGCAATATAGAGTTTCTAATTTCTTTAAAATGACAATCCTTTTCTACTTCTAATCGTAAATCATAATTTAAGGTTTTTTTTTTTTAATCAGTAAACAACAACATCACGCTTTTCTCCTTCACATAATATAGTTTATAGAAAGAAGAACTATATAGCAATAGGATCCATAATTGTTAATGTCAAAATAAACAACACTTTAATGATTACGCACTTCAAAGCCAGCTTAACTAAGAAAAAAGGTCTTCACCAACTACATAAATATTGGTAGACTAGTCATGTGAGATTCTCTATATGTATACCCAGTAAATTAAACATTATTTGTTAGTGAAGTAATGTTGCAATATTTCCATTACATTTTTCACAATTGTACTTATAGGATGCTAATTATTTTTGAAGACACTACTCACAAATAAGAGCAACATAAACTAAAAAAAAGTAACCTTTCTCTCCAACAATCTCATTAATTTTTTTTTAAAAAAAGTAATCACTATATGCATGTAGTTTGAAAGAAGAATTGGAAGGAAAAAGTAATCCTTGATCAGTTGATCCTTTAAGATAGTGGAGAATGCGATGAGTAGCTTGAAGATGTAAGGCAGTAAGCTTGTCAAGAAATTGAGAAAGTTGTTGAATAGCAAAGTAAATGTCCAGTTGAGTATAAGTGAGATATAACAACCGTCCTATAAGCCATTGAAAAATAAAGGGATCAGAAAGCAATGGAGAACTATCATCTTTACTCAATTTGTTAGAGGTCACCATAAGAGAAGGAGTAGGCTTTGCTCCAATAAACTTAGTATCCTTGAGGAGATCGAGAAAATATTTCTTCTAACAAAGATCAATACCTTAGCCATTTCATGCTACTTCAAGCCCTAAGAAATATTTAAGTTCTCTAAGGTCCTTAATCTTAAAAGCATCATGTAGATATCACTTAATAGCAATAATAGCATCAAGTGAATCACTTGCCACAAGCAGATCATCCACACACATAACTAAAATAAGAAAATGAGTAGAAGATTGTTTGAAGAACAAACTATAATCATTTGTGGATTGCTAAAAACTGTAAAAAAGAAGAGCATGAGTGAGTTTTTAATACCATTGATGGCCGTCTTGTTTTAATTCGTATAAGGATTCGAGGATTTACATTCAGTAGAAGAATTAGAAGAGTGAAATCCTTTAGGTAGAGTCATATAGACTTCTTCATGAAGATCCTTATGAAAAAAGAGTTGTTTATGTTTAATTGATGTGACAACTGTCCACGAGAAGCAGCAAGAGACAACAGCAACTGAACTGAAGTAATCTTAGCAACTAGGCTAAAGGTATCAAGATAGTCTATGGTAAATTGTTATGTGTAACCTTTGGCTACATGCCTTGCTTTGGAGCGTTCAATGCTTCTATCTACCTTGTACTTACACCCACTTATATCTAATCGGTTGTTTTCCTTAAGGTAAATTAACAAGTTCCTAAGTGTTATTAGCTTCTAGAGCTGATATTTCATTTTACATAGCTGCTCTCCATACATGGAATTGCACTGCCTCATTAAAGTTTTTAGGCTTAGAAAATTTATCAATAGTATAAGCAAAGGCTTTGTGAGAAGAACTAAGGTGATCATAATTGAAAACAGAGGCAAAGTGTGAAGAGACTTTGTGTCACAAACATAATCTTACGGATGAATGGGTGGTCTTTTAATTCTATGAGACCTTCTAACTATAGCTTGATCATCAGTTGAAGGTGAAACAACGAGAGACCTTTTAAGTGATGAAGAATGATCATGACAAAGACTACTATTAGGTGTAATAGGTAAAATAATATCTTGAGAAGAATTGTCCAAACACTGATCAAGAAGGAATGGAAATATTGACTCATAAAAAGTCACATCTCGCAAAACACAAACTTCTTGCTTCTTAAAGTCATAAATACAATACCCTATTATTCCCTAAACAAATCTAAGAAACATATACTTGATAGCACATGGATCAAATTTATGGCGCAATCTATCATGTGTAGAAATGAAGTACAAACATCCAAACACACGAAAGTCAAGTATTATTCAGCACTTCCTTAAACAGAACCTGATAAGGACTTTTGTTATGCAGAACAATGGTAGGATGCTTATTGATTAAGTAAATTGAGTGTAAAATGTAGTCCCCCCCAAAACCCGAGAGGCAATCTTGCTTGTAATCTAAGAGCTCGAGCGACTTGAAGGATGTCTTGGTGTTTATGCTCAACTACACTGTCCCGTTATGGAGTATAAACATAAGAAGTCTAATGGATAATTCCAGAAGACTCATAAAAATCAGGCATGTTAAACTCTTGCCCATTATCTATCCATCTGCACTTTACCTTAGTGTTGAACTGAGTATCAATGTAAGCCAAAAACTTGTTCATCAATATACGAGTTTTTGATTTAAATCTCATCAAGAAAACCCAAGTAAGACGGCTAAAATCATCTACAACAATAAGAAAGTAATGCTGATTATTTCTTGTGGGCACTTGCATAGGACCCCATATAGCAAAATGTATTAATTCAAAAGGAGTAGTTGAAATAGTAGTGCTAAAAGGAAATGGTAATCTATTTTGCTTTGCTAAATGGCAAACAGTATAAGGATCATCTTTATTATCAATCTGTACTTATGGACATATTTGAGAAACTAATCTTAATTTCTCAATTGGAGTATGTCCTAGTAAAAAATGTTACGAACTGCAATTATCATTTTGAACAACAGTACTACTTACAAAGCAACTCTTATTGTATGTATTCTCAAAGCCTACATTTTTAAAGCAATACAGTCATCTTTCTTCTTCATCATATCCAATCACTTTATAGCTCACCATTTTGTGTATAAAACACTTGTTTGTAGTAAAAATGAGGTGACAATTGTGTTGAGAGGCAAGCTTGCTGATAGAGGGCAAATTGAATTGAAAACTAGGAACACAAAGAACTCCATCAAGTGTTAAGTAATCATTTAGCTTCATTGTACCAAAATAAGTAACTTGCACCTGAATATTATTAAGAGGCCCAATATGCATCGTAAAAACTAATCTACAAGTAGAGAAACTATCCAAATAGTAAGTAACATGATTGCTGGCACCAGTATCTATCACTCAATTCTATTTAAAACAAGAATTACTGAAAGAGTTACAAATACCTTCAACAACTTGACTGGATGATTAAGCCTGGCAATTTGAATATTCTCTGACTTATCCTTCTCAAGTAACATGATAAGTTTAAGATATTGATCTTTAGTGAAGTGAAAAGGATTACTTACTTTACTAGATTGAATTGATTCTACTTGATTTACTCTCCCTAAGCTATCTACTCCTACCTTAAAGATTGATGAAAATCCATGTTTCCTATAACACTTGTCAATAGTGTGGCCATTCAAGCCACAAAATGAACAAATAGGTTTTTTTCACATAATTGTTACTAATAAACTTCCTTTGTGTTCTTGCTTTAGCAACAAAAGCACTTGAATCATTAAATCTTTACTATACATTCAATAACATTTGCCTCTCATGCTGAGTCACTAATTAAAAAGCTTTATTTATGTTAGGCAGTGGCTCTATGAGAAGTATTTAGGTCTTAACCAAAGCAAATGAATCATTTAATCCTTTAATAAACCTAATAACTTGATTAGAATTCTAATATGCTTTCGTTGCACTTACAATAGTACAGTCATCATGTCCTTCGCAAATAGGAAAAGGCCTTAAGACTAACAATTCATCCCATATGATCTTAAGTTTCATGTAATATTTAGTAACATTAAGTGATCCTTAACGCATATTATAAATCTCCTCTTGCAAATAAGAAATTCTCAAGGAATCTTCTTGAGAAAAACGAGAATGTAAATCTTTCCAAACATCACATGTATTTTCTATCCAAATTATGCTTTATGCTATTGATTTGGATAAAGAATTCACTAACCATGAGAGAACCATTGTGTTACATCTCTCCCATGCCGGATACAACACATCACTTTTATTAGGTTGTGTAATGGATTCATCTACAAACTTCAATTTGTTTTTTGATAACAAAGCTACTCTCATTACTTGGCTCCATGAATGATAATTCGATCTATTGAGGATTGTAGTTACTAACACGAGAGAAGTATTTTTGTTTAGATGCAAATAATATGGATTGGACAATTGATCAAATTCTTTTGCTGTTGAACATTCAATGAAGAAAATAAGTGCTTTGATGCCACGAAAGAAAAGGAATAGGCTATTGTAATCTATAATATGTATCAGGAAACTTAAGCTACTGCTATGAAGTGTTGTAGTTAAGCTACGAAAGAAAGAATGAAGGGGGTGGTCAAAAAATGCAATGCATGGTGATTCTCATTAATCAACTCCTCTATTGTTAGTACATGTATTTATAGGGTAATTATAATAAATATCTACTGACTACTGTAACTAGCAAAACTATTATTAACTATAATTTCTAATTGAAAATTAAACTAACTACCTAACAGTACTAACAAGAACTGACTGCATGAAAGTTCTTATGATGACTAATACAACATGCAAGAATTAATGTATATTAGTAGATACAATTCATAGAAAAAAGCACAAACTCATTCAAGAATTGTTTTTGATCCAACATATAACAATATGGGGTCCTGTCTTTTTTTTTTTTCTTTCTTCTTCTTCTTCTTTTTTTTTTTTTTAACCAACACCAAACCGCACCCGATAACCGAATCCCAGTTCGATTAATGGTACCCGATTTTTTTTTTTTTTCCAAGCCCTAAATACAGTAGGTAGATCTAATGGCATAGATAAGCGCGTGATTAATTTAGATATTTCTCGATTTTTAATATTAAGGTAGTCGGCAATCCTTCCCCCCAAACATGTGCATACGTTGAATATATATATATAGATATATATGTATGTATACAATGGATTATATATATATATATATACACACACAATGGATTATTTTATGCTTCCTACCATCTGTAACATGACTTCTGAGTTATGAGTGAAAAATCCACACATATTAACACCTTTCCTCTCTTTATCTATTCCCAATTAAATATTCCAAGTAGCACTTAAAAAAAGAAGAAGCATTTTTTCTAATGTTTTTGTCTCTCTCTTATACTCGTTTTACAAAGTTAATATATTTTTTGTTATGCTTTTGACTTAGTAAGTTTATGTTAGTAAAATAATTAAGATGCTCAGCATGATTTCGCCAAAAGAAGAAAAGAGAAATTAATTCGAGATCCGTGATTAACGGGAGATGCTGGCGCAGAGCAATATAAAAGGGCTCCAAATATGATTATTTTGGTCAAATATTCCTATTTTTCCCGTTAAAATTCTTTTCACATATGATGCATTAGTTAAGTGTAGTGGCATGGACAAGCGTGTAATATAGCAAATATTTAAAACATTAAGTGGATCTAATAGGCGTGTCATTATAATTTTAAATTTGCTGCTTATTTTATAATAATTTTGGGGAGTAGGTAATCCATAGGACCATACCCCAACATGTGCATATACCCCAACATTGTATATACGTATGCTTTCCATTCCACCATCTCAAGCATAACTTTCCGAGTTCAGAGTGAAAAATCCACAAATATTGTTAACATCTTTCCTCTCCTTTATATCTTCTCAGTTTAATTTTCCTAAGTAGCTAAAAAAAAAAAAAAAATGGCGCAGATTGGAGAACAGGTAGTACAAACACTAATAGCGTCATTGATCAAAGCCATAAAAAACGAGCTGAAATATGTGTGGTCTTACAAGACCTATATCGAAGATCTAGATAATGGCTTGGCCCAACTAGAGGATGCAAGAAAAAGGCGTCAGGAGGAAGTTGATGAAGCTGATCGTAATGCAGAAGTTATCTATGATGACGTGACAAGTTGGTTGGAAGATGTGAAGAAAATCAATGAGGAAGCAAAACAAGTCATGGAAAAACATCATGAGAATTCTAAGAAAGGTTGCTTCCGTGGACTCATTCCAAATCCCTCCGCTCGGTTCCTCATTGCTAAGGATGCGGAAACGGGTAAGCAAGAGATCGACAAGCTGCAGAAAAGGAATACCTTCACCATCGTAGCACACCCACAACTACCACCGGGGATAGTGACTGGTGAATATAAGGGGCCCGAGTACTGGATCGCACAATCAAGGAAGCTTCTTCTGGAGGATACCAGCAAAGCTTTGTTGGATCCCAAAGTCAGGATTGTTGGGATTTTTGGTGCTTCGGGTGTGGGCAAGTCCACATTTTTGAAACAAGTTGAGAAGCAGGTTAAAGAAAGGGAGCTGAACTATGATTTTGATACTGTGTCCATGGCTACCGTGTCAAGATCTCCAAACTGGGAAAAGGTTCAAGATGATTTAGGATACAGGTACGCCTACTTATCTTATATTTCTTGATATTACACAAATGATGCACGGTCTCCAATTAGTTTTTTTTTTTACAAAATCTCTGTTTATTTTCTACTTAAGGAAAAATACTTTATCATTACTTTGTATCTTTTTTACTTTTTATTTTTTGGAAAGGAAAAAAGTTATTATGGTTGTTTAGAAAACATATTATGCATAAATAAATGCAGCAACTATTTAAAATCTCCAATCTACACGTGTATTAGTTAATTGGATTTGATAATATGCTTCCATGATGCTCCATTGGAACCATATAATTAAGTTTTATTAGTAAGTTTAATAGAAGATTGTTTAAATATTTAATCACTATTGATAACAGTAATTGTATTTATAAAAGAATGGTGTGTAATCTTGCTTTACACACTTACTAATAAAAAAAACCTTAATTTAAACATGACATCACATAAAGTTGATACAACTGTTATTTTTTATTTGTAAATACAATTCTATTATATATAAAAGGTAACATTTGTACAGTATAATAAGTATTACATTTATCAGAATTAGAAAAAAAAAAAAAAAAGAGGAAAAGGGATGTCACTTGTTAGAGGAACGTTCTCAAATGAAGGGACTTGCTAATAACTGTGCGTTTCTATACGTGGAAGAGGGAACTGGTGATACAGCTAGTCTTATTGAATGAATAATCGGGAAAAGAGGGGGTAGAAAAGGCATGCAAAAGGTTGACAACGTCTGGGAATTTTTGTGGAAGTGAAAAGGCAAGAGTTGACCCAAGCTGTTAAGATCTACGCTTATAAAAATTTTACTTCTTTTCTACGTTATGGTATGGTGGGTACGCGCAAAAGGTACTTCCACTCTACAAAACTTTGATAATTTATGAGTAGGTTTGTATCAAGCTATAAATATACATGTATGTACTGGTAAAATTTTTTCTTCTTCATCACTTTGATATATATATTTGTAGATATGGCCCTTGCTTCTGCTTTATTTGCGGAAGCCTCAGTGATCCAACTCGATTTTAGCTACTTGGCTATAAATCTGGTTTATACCACCCTTTTGATCATTTGATATTGATTCCAGCTTGATGTAGTTAATTTAATTAGTCTAACTTGATTTTTATATGAACCAATTAGCTGTTTTAGGACAAAATGTAATACTTTTTTTTTTCTTTTTTCCCCTTCACAAAATGCGTTGATTTACATAAAAGAAAAGTAAATTTAGATCCCAAATGGGAAAACAAAAAAGTTTCAATTTTCATATCTCAACAATAATTTTATTACTTTATAAATTATAATTGCTTGAAAGTCGCAAATAACAAAGCTAGCAAATATTAATGGGCTTTTTCAACCATTTAGTTTAAAAATTTTAAACTTGTATTAATAAGGTATTTACTACCATAATTTTATAAATCAGTATCAAACTCTCTTATAATCTATATAGGATTTTACTTCACTCAATCAAAAGGTATCACAATCTCACTTTTTTAAACACATAATGTCTTTGTTGTGAAATCTTATGATTAAACCAAGTTCTTCTCTTTTTGTAATGTATAATTTGAGCCACCTTATATCTATATATCATTCTAGAAGCATTCCAGGAGTCACCATCCCAATAACTCCCTAAACCTTTTCTCTAAATCAAAGCGAGATGCTTTGATATTATTTATAATGCCCTAAAACTAAGGTAATGAATAATCAAACTAATAAACATCAATAGGCTTGTTAGCTACTTAACGCAAAAGTTTCAAGCTTATATTAATAAAGTACTCCTCACCATGATATCATGAACTAGTATTAAATACTCCTACAATTCATATGAGATTTCACTTAATCATGATGTATCACATAAATAAATATGTATTATATTATAATATTTTGATTCAACCTTGATTCAACTCTGATTTGAGCCTACTGACCTCTAAGCTTTTCTTAATCCTAAAACGACCTCTTGGTTTGAACTTGACAGCAGGTTAGTGGTTTGAGCTTTAAAACTTGATATTTTTGCTGCTAATGGTAATATAGTCTTTATTTTTTTCTTTTTGCCAACTATATTACAACTTAGGAGAGAAAAGAAGTGCTAATAGTTTTTTATTGATTTTATATTTCCCTTCTTTTATTTTTAGTAATTTTCATATCTTTAATTCATTTTTGTATTTGTTAATTATTTTCATTTATAACCATAATATTTATAGCCTGGAAATTTTTTCATTATGAGTGCTATTCTTATTGTTTTAATATTATTTTAAAACTTGGGACTTTGCAAATACTTTTATAATTGATACTTAAAGTATTTTTTTTTTCTAGTGGAGATATAAAATATTTAAATTGAGAATCATAAGCGATAAGCATTGTGAATCAAATTTCTAATTTTCACGCCATTGAGGATGTAGACCCTTTTAAATGAAAAAAAAAAAAAAAATTTATTGGGCAAGAAAAAAAGTAGCGAAGACAAATGCTAAAATGGACCTGAAAACTATTCTAATGAAATCCCTCTTTCCATTGCGCCGAACACATCATGCTACGAGGTTTGGTAAGAGAATTTTTTAATTTGGATTATATGTTGCAAATGCTGCTGACTTTTGCGGATTCAATCCAAGTTCTCTCATAGGCATGCATTGTAAAAGTTTATTATCTATATTGTCAAAGATTCAAGGGGCTTAAATACCATCACATTTTTCTAGCTATAAGATTGTTCAAAAGCCCTTAAATCATATTTCATAAAATCAATTACTATATCTATATTATCAAAGTTAAGTTAGAAAGACCTTAAGTAAATGTTTTCTGTAAAATTACTATTTATTTAAACCTCTAATTGAAAATTATATAACAAAAATTCGGTACTAAAAATACTATAAATATATTATAATATATCTAAATTTGGTATTTCCTGTAATTTCTCATTTTATTTCTCTTTCTGTCTCTTTCTATAATAGCCTAAAACTCCATTCTCATTCCCACTACCCATATATCCCACATAACTTTTAACTTTCATGTAAATTTAAAATTATACATATTTATAATTATTTAAATTTTTTTTATCTATTTATTATTTATTTATTCTATTAAACAAAAACATTTATTTGTAATATTTTTTTAATCGTAATAATTGATAACAAATATGACCAAATCATAAATTAATATGCATACTCATTCTTCATTCAAAAGAAAAAAAGAAATATTTTATTTTTATAAACATTTTTATATGTGATTGATTTATTTAATTTTTTTTCTAACAAATTATTTTACTTAATCATTTACTCTCTTTTTTCACCTCGTAACACGGGTGTGATGTTCACTAGTATTAGATAATATTTGATTTATGGATTTTATGGTAATTTCACAAGTTATTAGCTTCCCCATCCACTCAAGTTTCATGCCCGAGAAAACTTCCCATCTTCACTAATGTGATGAAAATTTCCCCATATTTCAAGAATTCACCTTCCAACACTACCATTTAGTATGTACACATTTCTATTCCTTCTATTTTTCCTTTTCCAAGCTCACTTCTACTCTATATTTCTTTTCAACTACCAAAAAATAGTCTAAGGAAAGTAGTGGTTATATCAATACGGTGGTAGCAATGGAGATAGGGACTTCTATGGTGAATTCTTTGATGAATGAAATGAATGGGATGAGTAATTTTTTTTTTGTCTATTTTAACAAAGACATATATTGTGATGATAGATTTTATTTTAGTCATTTTTAATGCCATTCTAGTATTATTTTTTCTTTAATCTTTTTGTATTTATTTATTGTGTACATAATTTGATTTTATAATTCTTTTATTTTTTTGTGCAAACTAATATTTTTTAATATCTTAAACTTTACTAAATTATTGATTTTATTTTATTTACATGTAATGCTGATGTGGGTATGCTAATTGTAGTATAAATAAGGGTCCTGATGTTTGGGTTGAGCCATCTCATAACAAATCGTGGATACATGAGCCACCTTCTCTGTCCTCACTGTGAAATATTTGGGGTATGGTAGTCAATATAATAAGGTAGGAAACACTCTTGACGTAACAGGCTCCTTTTTTTTTGTTTTTCTAAAAGAAATAATTAATTTTCACAGTCCATGAATAAGAAATATATTTTTAATACTTGTAATAAATATCCCACTAATCTACAGTCGCCGGAACATTTTAAAGAAAGGCATTCTTTTAAAATTAATTAGATATAATAGTGAGCGGGATATTGCAACACATGGAAAGGCAGCATCCTGCTCCTACTTGCTGCCTAGGGTTGGCAATTTGGTTACTGCACATGATAGATTAAGATATAATATAACACAATTTAAAAGAATTAGTATATGAAAAAAATTGATACAAGATTCAAATAAGTTAGATTTATCTAAATAAGGTTAAATTTGTGTTTAAGTTCATGTTTAGGTCTCTGATCCGTTTAAATAAAGAGGTCTTATAAACAAGTTCGGGTTTAACCCATAAACCCATTTAACATTAAATTTATATTTTCATTCTTTAGTTGCTTTTTTTCATTTTCCCCACTAATGTAGTAATATAAAACAAAAGTTAAAAAAATAAAATATGAAAAGCAAAAAGTAAAAAAAAAATCAAGCCACAATTAGGTACATTTCTTCTTTCCCCTTTATCTCACTTCCTTATCTAGGTAGCCACACTTCATCTTTTTTTCAATTGAGTCTTCTTCTCCTAAGAATTTTTTATTTTTGTTAATTTAGAAGGAATTGATGAACTGACTCTAGTTAGCCCTTTGATCCGTTGTTATTAATCTTATTTAAGACCTTTGATAGAAAATTACATTGATGTATCGAAAATCTTCTTCTTTTTTTTTTTTCTTATTCTTGTTCTTGAATC
The DNA here is from genome assembly GCA_024138015.1 of Lumnitzera littorea. Lineage (NCBI taxonomy): Eukaryota > Viridiplantae > Streptophyta > Magnoliopsida > Myrtales > Combretaceae > Lumnitzera > Lumnitzera littorea. The sequence goes on from JAMXBB010000004.1 coordinate 7,892,041, forward strand.
AAGATGGTAGCCATGAAATTAGCCTAGTAAATGTCATTGACTTGTTGTTGGACTTGGTATCTTTTTTCCACCATCTCATAATGATAAAGTGGTAGAATACATTTTATCCATCTCTTAGGCAAATTTCAATATTAAACTCAAGGATTAAATAGCTTTTCAAATATTCCAAGTGAAAAAAAAAAAAACAAATGCATATATTATAATTGTAATATAGTGGTAGAATTGCATTAGTTAATGATTGGCAAATATAATATTATTATCCATGTTCCATTCCATCTACCTTATTTGCAGATAATAAGTGCCTTTCAAGCACTTTAGGAAACTATTTCTATTTTATCCTTTTTATGCAATTGTTTTCTTGATTTTTAGAATTATGAAATACTATCTATTAACTAAATCCATATCGTATATTATTTGTATATGGTAGACTAGCTTTATGTTTCTATTGGTGTCATAATTCAAATTAGTGAACATCAATAAATACAAATATACAAATTTTTGAAATCGATAAATTTTATTCATCAATCGATGTTGTAAAAATATATAAATTAATGTAAAAATAAAAAAGTTGATAAATAGATCTAATCTGAATATGAAATACGGTATGTCACTAATTAAAATATTTATACATGATTAATAAATAGATCGTATTACGGATAATAAAAACCCATTTAACCATGGAAATGAAACACAGCAAGACAACTACAGATTGCTGACCCTATTGCTACTAAAAGGGGGAAAGCCCGCAACATGCAGGCATAGGCTTCCGCAGGAGTTAATCGCTTGTGTGCTTCGGCTGCACGATATAAACATAGAATCTACTCCCTTCTTAATTTATATAATTATTTCTTTTTATTATCGTAAGTATCTGCTTAATTAGAATAATATCTTTGATAATTTTGAAAAGGAGTGACTTCAGTGAGATGAAATTGAAAAAAAAAAAAAAAGGTAGAAATCTTGGCTCTCTATTATGGGAATATACTGAAGAAATAGAGAGGAAATACTCTCGCGTTTCCATCATTTGGTTTCATTAGAAAAGGAAAAAAATTGAAAAAGAGAATGAGCGTAATTAAGAAAACTATCCTCCCCAATCCCCATTTCATTTTATATAATACTAGTTACAAAGATTTCTTTTTATAAAATTTATTTTATTTATATGCATTTCTACTAATTTCTTTGGAGAGAGAAAAGTTGGATCGGAAATGTTTCCACTTCTTTCTTCCGATATCCTTATGTTTCATTCTTCATATCAGTTTGCCTATGCTTACTGCAAATTTCCCACCATTCCATCATATTTCCTTCAATTTTCCCTTATTTCTTGTTATCCAAACATATTGTAAATATAAAGAAGAGATGTAAATGTTAGAGTGGAGAAACTTTCAAAGAGATAATCATTAAAAAATAATAATAGCTAGAGAAAACATTAGTTTACATATTTAAATCATATATGTTTATTAGAAGTGTCAATTTCATAGATAGCATTTTATCACATTACTACATTGGACAAAAAATTTTGTTCCACGTTTAGTTTATAACTTTAGTTAATAACTGGATAAGAAATCTAAATTTTATTTAATTTACATCATGCTATAAAAATAAAATTTATTGAATAAAAAAAAATTACTTTCTCAAAAATACTCCTTCATGTTATAATATTGAATTAATTAATATTATTTTTATTAAATATAATAAAAAATTATTTATTTTATAATATAAATAATTAATTTTTTAAAATAAATTTTATATCCAGTATTACATAAATTAAATATAGTACAATATAAGTTTATACTGTTCAATACTTTTTATACTTATTTTATTTAGTTTTTTTTATCTAATTCAATTCTTGTAACTAAATGCTAACATGTAATGCTTTCCTTATTCTGATGTAAAGTTGTGGTTTTCCAATCCAGCTTAGGCTTAAATATGAAGGGGGAGAATAGCGTGGATCAAAAAGCGCATCGCCTTTGGGACAGGTTAAGCCAAAAAGGCAAAGTCCTCTTAATCTTGGATGACATTTGGGATAAAATAGATTTGAAGAAATTGGGAATTCCCTTTGATGATGATCATCCAGAAATCAAGTTACTGTTGACCTCACGAAGTGAACAAGTGTTGACAGGTAAGATGAATTCTGAACGAAATTTTCGTCTCAGCCCTTTGGAAGAATTGGAAGCAGTGGACTTGTTCAAGACCATTTTAGGTGATCGAGCTCGGGATGAAGCCACATTGATTGATCAGTTGGCCAAAGAATGTGCAGGTTTGCCAGTTCTAATTTCCCCCTTGGCTACTTCTCTAAAATCTCTCGCTTCATCTGCTTGGGCTGAAGCCTTAAACAAACTAAGACAGTCCAACAAACTAGGAATTGAAAAATTCGTGGATGAATCATTGAAGTTTACTTACCACCTCATAGAAAGTGAGGAAGCAAAATCATTATTCCTGTTGTGTTGTCAAATGGGCAGTCAAATCATCTGTGTCGAGGATCTATTAACATATGGAATGGGCTTGGGGCTTCTAGAAGGGGTTCACACCAAAGAAGAAGCAAGAGAAAAGGTTAAATTGCTACTTGATAATCTAAAGGGCTCTTGCTTGTTGGAGGACTACGGTAAAGGTTTTGTTAAGTTGCACGATATGATGGGTGATGCCACCCTTTCTATCGCATCAAAAGCTCACTTCTCGCTGGTAATTAGGGATAGTAAAAAGTTGAAAGCATGCTCTGAAAATGATCTTAGAAGGTGTAAATCACTATCTATCCCCAACGGTGACGTAATTCTCCAACTTCCGAATGAACTGATGTGTCCAGAATTGGATATGTTATTAGTATACGGAAAGGATGCTCATCCCAAAATCCCCGATGCATTTTTCAAAAATACAAGGAAACTGAAAGTCTTGGATTTTTCTGATATGATATTTAATTCATTGCCCTCCTCTATTCAATTCCTCAATGAGCTTCATACGTTATGTCTCGATCGTGTTGCAACTGAGGATCTAAGGATAATTGGCAAGTTAAGGACATTACAAGTTCTCACCTTTTGTGGATCCAAAATATCTCGAATACCGAAGGAAATCGGGGAATTGAATGATCTGAGGCTCTTAAATATGACAGATTGTTTCGGTTTGAAAGTAATTGAACCTAATGTGTTGGGAAGCTTGACAAAGATGGAAGAGCTGCTCTTGCCACGAACATTTAATAGTTGGGATGCAAAAGGAACTAGAAATGCGAGGCTGACTGAGCTGGGAAACATGCCATCCTTAACCAATCTCGAGATTTGCGTTCCTAATGCCGCCTCACTTCCCAATAATATTCCATTCGAGCAATTAGTGCGGTATAAAATATACGTTGGGAAAATGTGGCATTGGGAGGACTTTGGTGAAGGAAGAACTTTAAAGCTTCAGTTTGATTCCAGCAATAGTAAGTTGATTTTGAAAGAATGCTTGCAAACAGCTTTAAAGAAGACTCAAGACTTATATCTACGTGGCTGGATCGGAATTGAAAATATTGTTACCAAGTTGTCTAAGGAAGGTTTTCCAGAGTTGAAGCATATTCGTGTAGAAAGCTGCCCATCAGTCAAACACATTATTCATTCAAATCAGCGGGATCCTTTTCCGGTCTTGGAGTCTTTGTCCCTTTTTGGCTTGATCAACTTACAAGAGATATGCAAAGGTGATCTTCCCCATAAGTCCTTCAGTAATCTGAAAGTCATAAAGATAGAAGTATGTGATGAGTTGAGGAATCTCTTCTCCTTTTCTTTTGTAAAAGACCTTCCATCGCTTGAAGAGGTTGAAGTATGTGATTGTACAATGATACAAGAGATTATCACATCTGCTGACGTGGAGCGCACTGATTACGGAGGAAGAGTAGTTAAGAAAATAGAGATGCTAAAACTGCATAAATTGAGATTGGTGAATTTACCGAATATTTCAAGCTTTTGCTCCAAAGGAAGTAGGGAAATCATTGAGGACGATGGAGAGTCTCCGTTTGAGTTTCTCGATGGACGTCAGGTGAGAACATAATTGTGCCAATTCTCATATTAACATGATAGGGCTTGCCTTTCTTTTACTGCTCCGTATGGGCTGGTTAAGTGTAGGGATAGCTGGCGGTCGGGGTTGGGGTGGGGTGGGGTAACCAAAAATGATCGGATCGAATTGCATAGTAAATTAGGTTTCAATCATTTTTTAAGTTAAAAAAGATTATGAACTGAATCGAATTATTTTTTAAAAGTTTAAAAAGTTATAAATTGAACTAAATAGTAAAAGAAAAAGAAAAAAGTTATGTTTTTATTGAGTTATACAACCTATATTTTTGTCAACTTAACAATGCTCAAGTCTTTATCAAGTTAGTCACTTTATACACATTTAATCCACTTAAAATCCTCATATCTAATGTGGCCACCTCAATTCATAACTTTCTAAGCACTTGATTGCATACTTATATTTGAACCTGTTTCATAAAATGCAAATATTAAGCTCTAAATTTTCATTTCTCATTTACTTCCTTTCCTTTCTTCGAACCATTTTAAGATTTTTTTTTCGAGTTGTGAATCAAATCAAATATTTAGCTTTGACAAAATTGTGAAACAAACTATAAGTTAGGTTTGGATTTATTAAAAAAAATTAATATTAAATTTGATTCGATTCGGAGAAGCCAACTGTATTAAATCTAAACCATGAATAAAAAAGAAGAAAAAGCCTATATCCCATCTATTCTCTAGATTTTTTCTTTTTTAAATGAAGATCCATGTCCTTTAACACAAGGACAAATCGGGACTGGAAGGGGCCCAACCACCCAAACAACGAAAAAATTTACCACTAAAATCTCTTAAAAACAAAAAAAGAGAAAACATGTATTGAATTCATATTTTAAAAAGTCAAGTTTATTATTAAAGTGGATATGGCTAAATGATTAAGCATGCCCTTTACAAGCACAAAGGTCTCGGTCTAAATCTTAAATCCAAACCATTTTTTACTTTTTCAAGTTGTATTTATTTTTCACCTCTCAATAAAAGACTTTTATTTCCTTATGTTTCTTTCTTAAAAAAAAATTATATTATTAAATTTCATTTATCAAGAAAAAAATTAGTTAATTAAATAAGTCCTCATTAAAGACTATCATTTACCTTGAAAAGTATATTCTTTTAGATGTTAACAAAAAAAAGTTATAAAGTCATTATAAAAAAAATTATAATATACTTAGTTTTATATTATGTTGTTCTTTCCATTCTACAAGTAATATTTTGTTATCTATTATTGTTAATAACAAAATTTTTGGATGTTTTATGTATTAATTTCATTTTTTCATAATTTGATAGTTAAGTTATATTAATATATATATGTCCCCATGAAAATATAAAAAAAGTTTATCCTCTTACAACATATTAAGTTGAGTTCATAATGGTAAAATAGAATAGATATATTTTTCTTTGTAGACCTATTCTTGCAATTAATGGAAGAGCTATTCCACAACATATCAAGTTGAGTTCATAATTACAATTTTTTTTTTATAAGAATAAAGGAATAGCAATTCCGTGTTCTTTTTTGGTAAAAAAAGTTTAAACTTCTATTTTTAATTAGTGTTAGAGAGTATTGTAGTTGCGCTTGTTAATAAAGTCCTTTCGTATATATGGAATATATTATAATTGTAATAAGCAATAACAGATGGATACTTTTCTATATGTAATTATAATATTAACCCAAATAAGATAAGTGTGCCCCGTCCCTTATTATATGATTTTGTTTTTGTCTCTACTTTAAAACTTGATAAAAGCTTAAAAAATTGAAAAAGAGGAGAAACACTCTACACTTTTATTTTTTCTTTTATTTATTTATTTTTTTAAGAATGGAAATGAAAAAATGGAAAGCTCTCTTTATTTCTCTTATTTGCGAGTACACCACCCATAATATTTTCGTTGTTACGATCACCTTTCTGTCAGAATGGAATCCTAACATTGCACTTTTCTTTATTCTTTTACCGTTTTCATGATTTAAAAATAAATAGAAAAAGTACACATTCAGCCTCCAAGCTTTTCTACTTTTTTTAAATTATCTTTTCAATTGTTATTTTTGTTTATTTCAATCCTTAATGTTTTTGATTTATATCAAACAAGTCATTCCATTAGAAAAGTAGATGAAAAACATAACAAATCTAATGGAATATAATAAAAAACGTTAAGCATTAAAAAAGAGAAAAAGGTCGAGAACTTAACTAAAAAAAGTGGGAAAGATTGAGGCCCAAATGATACTTTTCCTTTCTTTCCTTTTTCACTTTTTCCCACTAAATGTTAAATAGATTTTCAAATTATCTAAAATGAAGCTAAAATGAGTAAAGATTGCTTAAAACATATGGGAAATTAAATTAGTATTATTTTTCTCAAAATTTTGAATGGATTTAGATCCTTTCAGAGTTAGATCATAATGTATGTATCAATTAGGGGTGTAAACAAGTCAATCTACTCATAAGCTATTTGAGTTTGACTTGACGTTTACTCCAATTTGACTTAAGGTTTACTCATGTTCAACTTGAAAACAGTTGAGTTGTGGTCAACTAGATTTCGAACTCAAACTTGAGCTATTCAAGTAGTCAATCAAGTCAAACTCAAGTCTTAGGGTATCTGACTTACTAGCTCACGAGCTTAATTGAGCTCGAGTGAAATGTTAACACCAGTCGAGTTTCAATATTAATATTATTATAATCAAAATTAAAAATTATTTTTTAAATAAATTGAGCTCGACTATATTGTTGTGATTCAACTTGTTTACAACTTTAGTATTAACACCTAATGGGAGAGAAAAAAAATCTCAAAACTGATACATTTGGACGATTAAGAAAGATTTGAATGTATTGATGATGTGATGAAAAAATGGGCCATCAAAATAAAAGCATCAATAACATTTTTAAATGCGTTTAAACACTTTGAAATTTTTATAGATTATAAAACGTGATTTTTGCTAATTTAAGTTGGAGAAGTGTAATATTTTAATTACTTGAGATGTAATTCTTCAGAATGGACATTCTAGATATGTTTGCAATTATTCCTAACTCAATTCAATGATTTGTTTTAATAGTTATGTGCATTGCAAGTGTTATAACCTTTAAGAGTTAAACAAAGGAAAAAGTACACATTCGGTCCTAAAACTTGCCATTTTTTTTCCTATTTAATTCTTAATGTTTGTGAATTTTATCAAACAAGTCCTTCTGTTAGATTTGTTATATCATCCATCCATTTTTCACATTCAGTCCTAAAACTTGCCATTTTTTCTAATTTAGTCCCAATTTTTTTTCCTATTTAATTCTTAATGTTTGTGAATTTTATCAAACAAGTCCTTCTGTTAGATCTATTATATCTTCCATCCATTTTTCTAACAAAAGAACTTGTTTGACAAAGATAAAGAACGTTAAAATCTAAAATAGAAAAAAAAGTTAAAAATTGAATTAGAAAAAGTTGTAAAGTTAAAGTACTAAATGTGTATTCTTCCCAAAATAAATTGATTGTTGATACACCTATGTTGTAAAGTTAAAACTTATATGTATGACAATAGATTTCTATGCAAGTACAAGGGAATCACATTTTACTAGTGCACCCATTATGTTCGCTTTAGGTGTAATTAGCCCATATATTTAAAATTGGATGTTTAAACCACAAAAATTGTTAATAAGGTGAATATTGGCTTTTATATTATTATATTTACCTTTGATTTTATTTATTTTTTAGTATTTTTTTATTAATTTATCTACGATAAAATAGCAATATAAGGTTAAATTTTTTTTTTCTAAATACTCAATTGCAAAGATAGGGTTAGAATAATGTAAATTTACCCTATAAATAATCACATCCCTTCGTTTATTCACCTATTCCATTGAAGCCTTTTCTAAAATTTTACATCTCTTTCTTTGGGATATTGTATATGGCAAACATGTCTTATTCGGAACATTCTCATAGCACCATGATAAAATGTGCTTCGAAGTTTTCATTATTAACAAATTGTGTTATTTTATTCGATAGGTTTCACTCCCCTGTTTGGAGTCCTTGATACTATGCGAATTGCCGATGTTAAGAAAGATTTCTCACAATCGATATCCAGCAAACTTGCATGGTCTCAAGTCTCTAGAACTGTTGAAATGCCCATCCCTCCTTCATGCTCTTGATTCGAATATGCTACAACAGCTTAGGAATTTGGAAGCCTTGGCAATTGAAGATTGTAAATCGATGGAAACAGTTTTCTACATGCAAAAGTTGAGAAATCATGAATCAATCTCGAATCAATCTTTGCAAATAAATCTAAAATTAAGAAAATTGCCAAGGTTAAAGAAAATATGGAACGAGAATCATCAAGAAACTTCATCTATTATCGAGCTAAAGAAGCTTGAGTTGTCTGAATGTGATGGACTGGAAAATCTTTTCTCGGCATCCATGGCGAAGTCATTTGGAAATATCAATCATATATCCATTGCTTCATGTATGTCAATGAAGGAAATTTTTCTAGAGGAGGGAAATAATGATCAAGAAATCAAATTTTCATCATTGTCCCTCTTAAGCATTTCCAAAATGGAAAATCTTATAATGTTCTCCCATGGAAAACATCATTATCGATTCCCTTGCTTGACGGAATTAATAGTATCTCATTGTCCCAAAATGAGGACATTCGTCTCTGTGATGGATGGAAAAGAAGAGCTTCGAAGCGAAAATGCTATCGGGGATGAATCCTTCTTCAACCAAAAGGTATGTCATTTTATGGAAGAGATTCTATGCTTTTTCCCTTTGGTCGCTAGATATTGTACTGTTTCTTTCTTTTTCTTTTTCTTTTTTTAAGAAAAAATAATCTCCCTTTGCTGAATCACGTTTTATTCAAATAGAGAATTTCAAAAATATCAAAGAGAAAAGGAGAAAGACGGCTTTGTTTAGGATTTTAAATTTCCCTTAGAAAGTTAGTTTTTAAGGAAAAATCAATATCTCAAACTTTTGAGAAAAGAACAAGGGGAAGAGTGAAAAATGGAAAGGCAGAGGGAAAAATGGTGAAGAATGAAGGAAAGAATGAAAACTTAAAATCATACTAAAACATTTATGGGCTAAAACACACATCCTATCATTTATTAATAATAGTTAATATTTTATACAAAGTGAATACAGGATATCTTAGATGTATCCTATATACCTTATCATATAAGTAATAAGGTAGGTATAAGATAAAAAAACCTTATAGTCATACCATATCTTGTGAAAGCAGCTTTTAGAAAATCTATACTCATAACTTACTCAATAATACTTATGTATTATTTGGTTGTGCAAAATTTATGAAACTATACTGGATAAAGTTTTTTTATCTAATATTTGGTTTGTAATTTTGACTTAGTTATTGAACAAAATACCTAAAATTTATCTCATTAGATACGGTAAAAAAACTTAACTTTAATGAACAAAAATATAAGTTTTTTGAAATCTCAAAAGTACCATCTTATAATCTACTCAAATTGTAAGTTTTAAATAATATAAAAATAAAATTAAATACATATTAGACAATACAATAACGAATTTAGTACTTATATATACTAAATAAGAAATATTATAAAAGTTTGTATCTAGTAATATGCAATATAATACAATAGGTTTGTATTATCCTATACTTTTTATACTCGTGTTGTTCAAATCTTTTAACCAAATGCTATATTAATATCCGCAATTTCACATCAAACCTACCTAAATATTTATGAGTTACCTTATACTACATGGTTATCTACTCAAACCATCCCTAGATGAGAATAGCTAATAAATGATGAATATATATATATATATATATACTTACTTACTCCTATCAATTCATATTGAGAGAACGAAACTCTACCTATAGGTTATGGCAACGAACTTTTCCATGCAAAAATAATTAAAAGAAAAATGCATATCTGACCAATCTATTATTAGATGGATATTATTATTGCCATTTGTAAAAGATGCTAGTTCTAGTGAGGTAATCGAATGTTGGACTCAACAGCATGCATAATTTGGGATTTGGTTTGGGGATGGTAAATAGTAGATGGATATTTGGTTGGCATTTACAAAAATGCAAGTTCTAATAATGGGATTGAATATTAGATTCTATAATAAGCATTGGGATTTGGTTTGACAATGATAAACATTAAAAAAAAAAAAAGAAAAGAAATTAAATGAATTACTGACAGCATTTGTTAGAACGTAGAATGAAATATCATTTCTCATATACAATCATTGGAATATGATATTTGGTTTGTCTCTAACATGTGTCCTTAAAAACTAAAATCATATCGGAAAAATATTAATCAAGATAATCTTCTCATTTGTGTACATACTAATTATATATTGCCATACATGAAAAAAAAAAAGAATAAATATGATAAAATTCTTTTGTATGAGGTAGTATATGATTAGATGGTGAAAATTAAAAAGGAAACGACTTGCATTTGTAAAGTTTTACCAAAAAAAAAAAAAAAAGCATGAATTGTTTAGTATACCTTTAGTGGTCTATGTTTATTAATTGCCCTTTTGAAGACCTCCATCCATTTCATGTTAAATCCTATTAATGATAGATGGACGAAAACCTGAAATGATAGTAACTTGTACATACAAGTTCTTAAGTACATGTGTTGAAAAATCAATGCTCTTTGCTATAAAAACTGTTTTTTTCCCCATTTATATTATCAGTTTATTAGCTTTCAAATCAGCTAGCTATAGAATATAGTAAAAGAAGGAGAAACTAAAGACTTCAAATTTGTGTATGTATTAGTATTATCATTATTTTAACCTATTTAGCTATTTTAATATGATTAAGTTAACATCCTATTTAAGTCTTTTAATATGATTAGTGTCTAACCAATATATATTGCAATTGGGAGGATTATACACGAGAAGCTCAACGTTTAGAATCAAATTCAAATAAAGAATTAAATTTTCTAATAATTAAAACAAAAAATTAACATTATATTATGTGTTTTATATAGATGATAAAACTTTCAAGTTTTTAAAAATAGTGGATCAACATTAAGATCAGTAATTCAAATAAGGGATTAAAGTTGAAATAAAATTATGATTTTAATCTTTTATTTGAACCATTTATCACATGTTAAATTATTTATTCAAACTACTTGAAAGTTTGATCTTCTATTTGAATTACTTATTATTATATTGATTATCTATTTTAATCACTTAAAAGTTCAATAATCTATTTAAACTTTAATTCTAAATATTAATACTCGCTTATGTAATTTTTCCTATTTTAGTTCTTTAATTTACACTTAAGTTCATATTTTTATTATGTTATCCTAACAAGTACAATAAACTATAGATTTGCAGGGATAGAGATTTAATAGATATCACAACGTATGTACATGTGGCATATAGGTACTAATCATATTTAGACATGTAACCATCACTAGTACATATTTAAGTACAATTAATAGTTATACACTATATATATATATACACACGCGCGATATATATATATTATCTAGAAACTCTTCTTTATAGATTATATTATGCCTGATATGATGGCAGCACATAGTTCTTTTGTCGATACATATACGGTTGGACCTGTTATTGAGCAATTGAAGTATGTCGACTTTTCCTTAAATGTTAATACCTTTCTCGATTAGGTATTGCAAGTTTTCCAACACTTAAAGTGGCACTTGTTGTAATATATGCTATAGGATTTAGCCTTGCAACTTCATGATTTATCACTTTATTGAAAAATAGAACAATGATCGATGATTTCAATTGATGTTATTTTTTGAGAAAGAGACATAATTTACAAGGGAAAAAGTATAACAATTACATTCACCTAACACTTGATTAACATTATCTATAACATACCAGCAATTTGTTAATTATGTACAACAAACTCAACAACGAAAGCGTCCGTTGTCCTTGAGTTCGTCGCTCCATTTTCAAATTGGCCAATGTACATTCAGCATTCCTAGCTAGCTTGTTAGACACTAAAACTTTGTTGAAGGAATCCTATCTATCAATATGTCTGTTAATTGACCTTGTTGGTTAACCTATGGTGTATCTATTATTGCACTGGATTATTAGCAATATGATTTATTGTCATTACAAGATCTCGATGGCCAATATGTCTATTTTATAAGAGCTCACAAACTACAAGCACCATAGTTCTAAATTTAGCTCATATGTTGATGCCTCAGGTTGATGTTCCTAAATTGGAAAAGCTAGTCCTACATTCCTTGGGGAACATGATAAGCATATGGGACAATAATCTCTATAATGATTCATTTAGCGGGCTAGCATCTGTAGAGATCAAAGCATGTGCAAAGATATCGTCAATTTTTCATACACATTTAGCGGAACGATTGCAGAATTTGACAAATGTGAGACTACTTGATCTACCGAAATTGAGGGATGTGGTGATGAGGAGGAGCAATGAAGAGAAAGCATTGACCTTTCCCAGTTTGAGGGATGTATTAGTAGACAATTGCGATAGTTTGATATATCTTTTTCCTAATGCTATAGCAAGGAGTCTTGCTGAGCTTACGAATATGCATATATCATCTTGTAAAAGTTTGGAGGAAGTTGTCTCCTTTGATGGTGAAAAAGGCGGTATCTCTTTAACAGAGGCAATGAGTTTCTACAATTTGAGTTCCCTCCGACTTGAAAACCTGGATAGCCTAGTTCACTTTTGCACAGGGCATTATGAGTTGTACTTCCCATTTTTGAAAAACTTATCAATAATTGGGTGCATGAAATTGAAGACATTAGTTGTAAGGCCTCCTAATTTGGTTGAGCAGGAAGAGCGACTTCAAGAGATCAACTCGACAAGCAATATAGAAGTTGACTTCTCACCTTTGTTTGATGAGAAGGTTCGGCTTTTTTTGTTTTTACTCATTTTTGTGTTTGATGTATCACATGTATTATTGTTATAATGCAAACTTTTACAGGTTGTGTTTCCCAACTTAGAAAAATTGCGAATTGAAGGACTTAAGGTGAAAGAGATTTGGCCCAACAAAGAATCCGTAAGCTTCCTCATGGAGCTAAGAGAACTTGAGGCAGAGAATTGTCAACAACTCTCAATAATCGTTCCATCATGTATGTTGAACAATTTGCATAATTTGGAGGTCTTATCATTGAAATCTTGCAATTCAGTGGAAGTGATATTTGATCTTGAGAAGCATAGTTGTAAAGGGCAGAAAATTTCAAGAAGTAAATCCACTAGAAAAATCCTGGAGCATTTGCGTAAGCTTACCGTGTCCTCGTGTGAATCAATGCAACATATTGTAGCAACAAGAGATGATGCTCACATTGGAGAAACTGATTACAAGACGGTGATGTTTCCTCGATTATCTTCTCTCGAGCTTTCTAAATTACCAAGGCTTGGTACCTTTTGTCCAGAACAACATGAAATCAAGTTGCCATCATTAGCACAGGTGGAAATCGATTATTGTCAATCTATGGAGGTATTGGTTGCAGATTCTAACCAAGATTATAAGCCATTTCTTTTGGTAGAAAAGGTACGCATCAAAAATATTTTTGTTTAAGATTTTGCATCTATAAAAATACTAGCAGGAATTTAATTGCTCTTTCACATTGATATTTGATAAAAAAAAAGGTTCAATCAAATGTTAATAGTTTGAATAATAAAATCATTTGTTAATTTAAAATAATAAAAGATGGTGCACCAAAGTTAAAAAATGCCTTAAAAATAAAAATTACATGTTTACACACACATACACGCATACTAGGAGACAACACATGTGTGTTGTGTGTGCAAAAAATACAAAAAAAAAGTTTAGACTAAAATATAAAGAAAAATTGCTAATAATATATGTTAGTAAATGTGATAGAAAATAATAAATATATAATTGTAAGTGGCGGTTGAGAATTTTATGAAATGAGTTTAAATTGTTTTGATAATTACTATGTGAATAAATCAAGTGATTAAAACTATAAGACATTAATTAGCTGGTTATAAGTAGTTAAAATTGTAAATTGTAGTTCTTTTTAAGAAAGAGTGAGTACACATGTGTATATATATATTTGCATAATCATCATAAATAATTTCTTCCCCTTTTTTTTTTTTCCTTTTATATAACACTAAAACATTATCTTAATGTATAACATCAAATTCCTGTTGATTATAAAGTTGCATATCAAGACCAACCATGTGAATCTTTACAAATACTAATAAAAAAACACTTGATTATACGAAATCAATGTTTTTAAGCTCATAATTCTTACGAGAAATTTGGACATAGTATGCAGAAAAGGAGTTAAAGCAAAAGATATGAGAGGAGTGAGATAGGGAGTTATTTTGATTTTTAATAAATATTTTGCGAAATGGTGGGAAGTGGTTACTCATAAAAATATTTTTATATACATTTATGACACCAAATCTACTCATATCCCTTTAATGTAATACATACATATATATATAGAGAGAGAGAGAGATTATTGATAATATCAGTTTTGCAAATATGTTATTTTCAAATTATCTTAAACAATTCATGCTCTTATAAAATAGGTTCACGTTAGTTTAGTAAAAAATAAAATTGAAAAACTTTATTATAAACTAGTTAGTTACTTTAAACATTTACAATTTAATATATAAGATATTTTAACCACAAATTGTGCCAAGGCTTTTGTAGTCCAATAGGTTCGAATCCTCTCTCTCTCCTATAGTTATAGTGATAGTATTGGGGAATAAAAAAAGGCATCAAATTTTGGAATTTAATTACAATATATTTCAAATAAACCAAAACTTTTCTTCCTAAACTCTGATTTTGGATTTGAAACCGTTAAACTTGTAGTGTTACTAATAATATTTCATTATAAATTCAATATAACAATATGTTTTGAAAAATACATGCAAAATTCAAAACTCAATCAAACAAAAGAAAGTAAATATATATCTATACTGTTAAAATAAAAAAAAGAGTGTGTCATCAAGTGAATAATCAAACAAACTCTTTTTTTTGTTATTATCAATGCTAGAATACCATTATTTTTATCAAATAAACTTTTTCCTTTAACAAATGACGTATGAAACTCTAAATGGTTAGAAAGGACGCTTTGTTTATCTTATAATATAGACTATTAAATAAGCTGAAACGTCGATGATACATGTAGTCAATGGTTTATTGGGCACGATATTTTAACTCATCTGCATTAAGATAAATTTTCGATTTTGTCTGAAAAAGAACACCCTTATCGTTAGGTCATTAACCTAGTTTACTAACTTAAGGATCTTTATGAAGAGGTCCTTGTGGAATAATGATGGATAAGGGCCACTCTTTCACGAAGGACTGTGGTTCTTTTCAAGCATTTATTTATTTATTTAATTTTCTATAAAAGTTTCACATCAGCTTGTTTCCTTCACAATTTCTTTTCCTTTTTAACTTTATAAAGTGCTTTTTATTGCTGTGAAAAATACATCAAAATTCACAAGGCAGGTTCTTTGGAGTAAGTTTGAAAGATTATTATAAATGGAAGTTCCTTAATAATAGACATGATACCTTAATAAACTCTGTAATGTTCTTAGAGATAAAGATAGTCTAACTTATAAGGAAATGTCACACCAAAAAAAGATCAATATTTGGGGTTAAATTAAAAAAAAAAAGATTAATATTTTAAAAAACTCAAATAAGAAATTAAGTAATTCAAAAATGGGGTTTTGTTGAGTTATTATTATAATGTTGTTAAGTTAAGCTAATGTGGCTATTATTCGCCATATGGTGCAGATATAGTGCTGATTTAGTGATAACATAGTCATGAAATTGCAAATTTAAGAAGAAAAAACAAAATAAATATATAAAAATATAAAAAATAATAAAGACATGAAATATACTAGTTTAAACGAACTAGTTTATGGTGTATCAATGGTCGGTGCCCTGGAGATTTTATGTTACTATTTTGTCGTTTCCAGCAACCTATTGCGTATAAGAGAGACATGAATCGAGCCCACGTTTAGACCGGTCTAAGGCTTAAAGACAAGTCCATTTTCGAGAAAATACCCAGTCGGGGAAAAGGACAAAAAAAAAAAAAGGAGTGTGTGTAATGCATGGTCCAGAAAAGTGCTGATGTTTTTACTGTTTGTTTTTATTAATTAATTAGTGATTTAAAGTTACTTCTTTTACTTTAAAAAAAAAGAAGAAGAAGAAGAAGAAATTATGAGTGAAGATCTAAATGTGGCAGGTTGAATTTCCGAGAATGGAGTCAATGGTGATCAGAAATATTCAGAAATTGAGGGAATTATGGCAGATTGGTTCTCACTCAGAATGCTCGTCAGAAGCATTTTGCAAACTAAAGCGGCTGAGAGTTGAAAAATGCAACGATCTCTTGACAGTTTTTCCATCAAACATGACACGAGCATTTCACAATCTTGAGGATTTATATATCAGAAGATGCAAATCACTAAAAAATATTTTTGAATCCCCCAGTTTATGGAGCTGGAGAAAGAAGTCTAATAACTTCAATGAAGTGGTTCCGACAGCTTTTGCTTTGAAAGAGCTAGAGCTGAGGCATCTTCCTCGAATGAAGCAGGTGTGGGATGTTGAGGATCCTAGATGGGCTCATCTCTCCTTTGATAAGCTTTCTTCAATCTACATCATAGATTGTCATAGCCTGAGACATCTCTTCCCGGCTTCAGTTGCCAGATGTCTACAACAACTTTATGAACTTAAGATAGTGGATTGCGAAGGAATGAAGGCCATTATTTGGAATGAAGAAAGTGTCCCAAAGCGAAGATATTTGCATCATTGGAGAATCTGGTATGCGTTCCTTGGAGAATATACATATATCACTAACTCTGGTGCCCTTGCTGGTACGCATTCCTTGGATTGGCCATTATTGGAGAATCTGGCCCTCCGAAAATGTCCCAAAGCGAAGATATCTGCATCAGTACAACAGAAGGTATACATATATCTTCATTCATGCATTTGCCCATTACAATATTGTTGGAAACTTAAACTACAAATTAAATATCGCTTAGAAAAAGAAAGTTTTGGTTTTGTATAACTGTATGTGTATATATATATATATATATATATAAAACAGCATTGATTTTAAACAGCATAATTAGGGATCTTTTATTGTATTTTCCTCATGAAGGAAGACTTGCTTCCGAGTTAATTTCATTAAAAAACGAGATTCTGTAGAGTAGTCTGATCAAGGCAAAACCAATTTAACTCCCTCCTTTTCCTTCATTTTTTTGGCAATGACCAGGTCAACATTCCCAGGTTGAAGGAGATGACTATCGATGCCAGCACTCTAGAGAATCGGCAGTTTATAGATGAGATATCTGCTACTGCGGACCTTACAACGCTGGTTTTGGAGAATGTCAACAATCAAGAATGGGTCAACAGTATCCCGTGGTTGTTACTCCTTGAGAGATTTCCCAATCTACATTCACTTGAGATATGGGACAGTGACTCTAAAGAGATATTTCCTTGGGACAATGAAAAGGAGTGGGGTAAATCAGGAATTCTAGATATAGCCGAAACAATT
The DNA here is from genome assembly GCA_024138015.1 of Lumnitzera littorea. Taxonomy (NCBI): domain Eukaryota; kingdom Viridiplantae; phylum Streptophyta; class Magnoliopsida; order Myrtales; family Combretaceae; genus Lumnitzera; species Lumnitzera littorea. The sequence goes on from JAMXBB010000004.1 coordinate 7,909,512, forward strand.
AAGATCGGACGTTGTGATCAGCTGACAATTTTACCCCCATATTTGGCTCTATTCCATCACTTAAAAGAGTTAGAAGTCACAGAATGCAATGGATTACTGTGTCTGGTAACATCTTCTGCAGCCAGAGGTCTGGTGCAGCTAACTGAACTGGTGATAGGCAGATGCAACAACTTAGAAGAGATAGTGACTTACGATTTTGACGAGAATAATGGGAATAGAGCAACGGATAATGTTGATGTCATCTCCTTTCCCCACCTTAAAAAACTGACTCTTAATAATTTACCAAAGCTTCGAAGCTTCTCTTCTATAAGTTGCAAGTTCAATTTTCCATCTTTGCTACATGTTGAAATGAGGGAAGTTCCCGAGATGCATGTCTTCTGTGAAGGAGACTTCACTACTCCATACAAGAACAGAATAACACGGGTAATAAGAGCCATGTGTAACAAGGAAATATATAAGATTCGCATACCCTGAGGAAGTTGACAGGAAAAAGAAAAGGTAAAAAGATGAGTGAAGGTTTGACCAACTGATGTAATCACTCCTTCTCTGAATAACAAGAAATCTTCCTTTTCTTTTATTTATTTACTTTTATGATAAGGGAAATTTTTTTCCTTAAAAGAAGGAGAAGGGGAAAAAAAAAAAAAAAAAAAAGCTTTTCTCATTATTCACTCGTAAAAGGTTTATTAGGTCAAATACTATAGCGACCACTGCTTTTTGTCTTGACTTTAGGTTTTCCTTTTGGCCATAATATATATATATATATATACACACACACACACACACACAAATATATTAGGATGATTTTACGTGCTTAAAATGTGAACTTTCCAGGTGGAGTTCCATTTTGCTTTATGGCTGTTCGTTGAAATGGGACTGGCATCTTCCCTGCTTTTGCAACCTTATATGGCTATCATAAAGAGAGAAACTTTTGCTACCATTATGTTGTGAGTTACAACATAATCGTACTTGGATGGGAAAACAACCAAGATAGAAACTACTTCCAAAAGGTAGGAGAAGTGTTAATTCCAGGACTAAGCACGTATAATTAAATACAGCTAGTTTGCATGTCATGATTGGGTTTTTTCTCATTCTATGCCTATTTATTTATCATTCAGATTTAACTGGCTTATTTCCAAGTTTAAATCAACTGTCGAGTTGTGCTTGGTATCTCATTATGTTTGGGCTCAAGTTATATCTGCTGGCTGTTTTTTTGGCCCCAATTCTTGCTTTTCTGTATCCTAAAGTAATGCCTCCTATTAATCGAATGGTCAGATAGCTCCAGGTTTATCTATTTTAGTGGTATTAGAATAGTAGTTTGCTTTTGCAGCTCTCCCTTCATTGTCATTGGAGTTGTTAACTCTTGGTTATATAAACTATTGGACTTCAGCATTTTTCATCTTGATTGAGAGTTCATTTTGGTAACTTCATGTGTTTGATGGTTGTTTCAGGTTGTGCAATTTCCAAGAATCATTGAAGCTTCACGAGGGTGTTATGCACGTTTTCTTATCATAGTCAGCTTCCCATTGGTACGATATATAACCACTAGAGCATCCTTTATCCATTTTCATGTTGTCACTTTATTTGCTCTATGTGTATTATCCAATTATCAAGGCTAGGTTGCTTCAGAGACTATTTTAACCTAGCATTATTCTCTATTGTACTAGTCCACAATATAATCGTGTTATGTTCCTTATCCAAACTGATTTTTGACCCTTGACATGATAAACTATGGCATATTGAATTCTGTTAAAATTTTACGGTCTATTGTCTTTTGTATTACTTTGATCGATCTAAGTAAGAATCAATTAATTGTCTACCTTTTCTTCAAAGATTATACAATTATCATCATTATGTTAGTAGTTCTCTAAATTCCAATCCTGGTTTCCAAATAGTTATGGGTTTCATAAGATAGCTAGATTATAATGTCTGCTGGTTAGCTTGGAGTTCTAAACAAATTCCAGAAATGATACCTTGTGCAAGTTTATGCAGCGTCATGAACATTGCATGGTTTTGCTTTTTTATTAACTTATGACACAATTATGCTTACTTTTTCATGAACTTAGGCATCGTTTTTACCGTTCAGCCAACTAATAATTACTACATCTGTTGGATGGGTAGCACATACTAGCTTAATGCTCTGTGTTGGTAACACCAGTATAATTGGACTTCAATCCTGTGTCTAATGGTACCATGAGATTACACGGTTTATGGTCCCTTTTCCTTTCTTTTTTTTTTTTCCTTTTATTTTTTTTGTTTTGTGCAATCTGGAGAAAAAAACCATCAATATTTTTCAAGATGGATGATGACTTACTGATAGTTGTAGGATCCACTACTAAGGTGAGGGAGATCATGGGTGGAGTATTCTAAATTCTGAGACCTTACTAATGCAGCCAAATACTTTGATGATATAGAAGCTCCCTGTTCATTAACATATTTCGTTTCTTTCTTATCACGCCATATAGTGAAGGCCTAGCCATCTTTAATAGGAGTTGGTGATGTAACTGTAAGCTTTTTCTCTTAACCATTAATGAAAACCAGAATCTCCAAGCGAAAGATAAGAGCTGAATCCTTTAAGTTTATCTTTCTAAATGAAAAGAAATACAACAATGTATGTAAAATAAGAATTCAGGATTGTTCACTTCTATCCTTTAAGTTTATCTTTCTATATGAAAAGAAATACAACAATGTATGTAAAATAAGAATTCAGGATTGTTCACTTCTGCCTAGAGTCAACAAAACTCTGCAAACTATTTCTAAAGAAAAGTATCAATGCTAATAAAAGAAAATCATTTTAGCACTTTCTTTGGCGCAACAAAGTTGCCATTTGGGTTTGATATCGTCTAAGCTGACAAATAACCAATATTTGAGGATTTCTTTCATAAAGTGAAGACATAAGAACATTTGGGAACACTAAGAATCAAAATATTTATTGAGTGAAAACTATGTGTCTACATAATGAGTAAAGCTCTATTTGCAATACTATATTATTACTTGCCTACAGAGAATATTGATGAGACCATATGATGTTGGTGTTGTGTGTATGTGTGTGTAGTGCAATAAAGCTAAACGGGATATGTCCAGTGGCATGTTTGTAAATATGTAGAAATGGAATATTAGAAATAGGAGTTAGTGGTATGAGGGAAGGATAACAAGTAATTTTTTGGAAATTAGTAAGTTAGAGGTAAGCAAGTGTGCTCATGGACTTTGTTAGCTTTTAGCTCATCTACCTTCACCTTAAAGGTATTAGGGTATGTAATGACTTTCAAACACCAATTCTTGCAAAATTCCATTTGATATTTTTGTTCTTTCACTTGAGGTTCATAACAATTTGTTCAACTTGCTATTGACTTACCGAATGAGAACCCTAGTATGTTGCTTTCCATCATCGTCAGCAAGTTGAGTTCAATCCAAACTTATCAGTATTGTTGGATTGTGATCAATAAGTAATGGCAGCAACAAACTCTTCTCTCTAAGATATGTTGTTGAACATGCTCTTCATGGTAGAGAAATTTTGGTTAGCACATAAACAAAATGGACTTTTATCTTTACCTTCAACTCCAAATGATGACAAACACTTTTAGATTGAAATAGAGCGACGAATTGCAAATTATGCTCCTCATGCCAGTGATCTCTGTAGGTTTAATACTTGCATTAATGATAGCGGTTCACATGTAGTCAACAATCTTTCTTATAGTTACGATGTTCGACAAAATGTTCTAGTAGATGTTACTATTGTTGTTCATATAGGAGATCAACTAGGCTCTTTTGAAGCTATTCCATCTGCTATTCATTACTCAAGTGAGGGGTCTAATTGTCGTCCTCTAAGTATTCAACATAATGCTCCGGTAGATGATGCTCTTATTTACTTAGATGTTGTTGACTTCAATTCCAAGAAATATTCCAATCCTAATGTTGTTAACTCTCCAACAAGCACAAGAGATGAGGAATCATATTTTTCACTAACGAAGAAGTGGTGACCAGTAACCTACTCGATCCTAAGATACTCAGATAGTCAAAGGAAGATATGGTAGATGACCTCCTAAGGCTTATTTGTAGAGTTTTGTACTTATTTGGTGCGAATGGCGAAAAATAGTATGAAAATAAGGTGTTGTAAGTAAAATTTATGAAAATGGTATAGTCAAGGCACACACGTACGTAGATTTTTTATACTGAAGCTACGCTCAATAAGCACGCCTTCTACACTTCAATAGTTGTATAGAAGGCACATATCAGACGTGCGCCTTCCTTGTAAGGAAGGCGCATACTAGAAGTATGCCTTCTATATTAAGGAAGGTGCATACCAAAAGTGTGCCTTCTTGGTTATTTTGAAGGCGCATTCACTCCATGTGTCTTCAATTTCCCTATATATACCCTAATTTCTACATTCTTCACTCATTCTCACTTCTTCTAGTTATGAAAATCTCTCAAAACCTTTGATTCTCTCTTTAAGCGACAGCATAACCTTATTTTCTCTTTTCAAGCAATAGCGTAACCCCATTTTCCTCAACTCATTTGTAAGTAACCCTCAACCATCCTTTTATTTTGCAATAATTTTTTAAAATACAAATTACATTATTAATACAGTAGTATTTATATTGTCCATATGAACTGTAGTTAGATGATAATTTTTTTAGTGTTTATATTTTCATAATATGCACGTTACATTTTGTACATTATTCATATGATAATATATAGTTTTTAAAGTTGTGGTGGTTATGTAAAAAAATATATATACGACCCGTAAATTATAGGTGATTTTACCTATGTACTAGCGAAGTACATATGCATTTACAACATAGTGTATAATGAGATATTCCACCAAGAAGTGAAATTGTGTGGGTGCAGTTGCATTTATAGTGTGTGATAAGACACCCCACCGAGAAGTGAAATTATGTGATTGCGCTTACATTTATAGTATGTAATGAGACGTCCCACCAAGAAGTAAAATTGTATGGGTACGATGTAACACCCCTTCAAGAAGTGAAATTGTATGGGTATGATGAGACGCTCCATTGAGAAGTGAAATTATGTAGGTACAATGAGACACCCCTATCGAGAAGTGAAGTTGGGTGGGTGCTTAAAGTTATAGTAGATGCCCTACCGAGAAGTAAAATTGTATGAGTACGATGAGATACTCTATTGAGAAATGAAATTGTGTAGGTGTATAAAGTTATAATGTATGATAAGATGCTCCATCGAGAAGTAAAATTGCGTAGGTACGATAAGACGCCTTACCAAGAAGTGAAGTCGTATGGGTATTGAAAGTTATAGTATGTGATAAGACGTTCTACCAAGATGTAAAATTGTGTGAGTGTGATAAGACACCCCATCAAGAAGTAAAGTTGTATGGGTGCTACGAACTGTGCAAAATTGTATGGGCTTTATTGATTTTGTAATTCATGGATCAACAGGTTGTCAATAGCTAATTATGTGAAGATAATTGTATATGTAAGTGGGAACATAGTCAATGGAAGTAACAGTCCACAATATGACAAGGACTCAATGAAAAAGTTAAAGATGAGGAAAGATTCCAACTTTAGTCATTTCCTTCAGCGGATCTATACGAGCATCGAAATTAATCCTTGTGGGGTTAAGCTTGTTCATTGACACCCTTCTTATTATGAGGGAGGCGTTTCGTATACTTTGATAGCTATTATAGATGATGATGATGTAGAACACTTCATAGAAATGATTGACACGTTTGGAGAAAATTGGATACAAGAGATATACGTTAGGGCTTCCGATTAGCTAAGTAGGAGTATTGTCGAAAGAACTTTATGAGCAGGGTCTTGTAGTAGTAATTCTCAACCTTATGTGCAGCAAATCGAGGAAGACTACCCTATGTACGATAGACTGGAAACTTATCTAGTGGAAGACCTTACTTTTGGTGAACGTGGTATGAATGAAAAGGCAATTGATGCTGAGATAAGACGGACATAGATCGGTCAGTCACGCATTAGAGATACATATCGACTTGGGTAGACCGCCAAATGTAGGTTGTTGATATGCAGAGACCGAGGGGTATCAATCTAGCTTACTATGACTGATATAAGGAGCATACATGCCGATACATCACTCATCATGGGGCAATGATAGGACACTTGGTAAGCCTTCCTTCCATTTATCTTATAGTTTTTCGCAAAGCAAAGTGCATGAACATAACATTAACTGTTTCATTAACTATAGGCGGATACTCTATGTCGGGCAAGGTTACTAGATGATGTCAACACTACTCATCATATCATCAATGGTGGCTTTCACCATCTTAAGGAGCAAGGCAGGTTGATATTATTTCCTAACTAGTCAGCTGATCCAGCCCTTGTACCTGCCCCTTGATCATACATAGGTCTTAGAGTTCGCACGAGAGGACGTCAACCAGCATAGGTACGTGGTTAAGGATACGATGACTATTCTATGGCATCAGGATCTTGTCATTCCATTGACTTAGGTAAGATTAGTAGCAGCGTAACATCCACTAATGCCTCCAGTTTCAACCATACCTCATTTGACACTACAAATGCTCACGGATGGATGTATCCGCAGCAGACATCGTCAGCTCCTCGTAAACGTCGTACAAGTTGGCCTCAAATATTATACATAGGGGAGGCTATCACCCAACTATTACCGTCACCGTCTACTTCAATTCCTCATATAGATTTCATCGATACTCTTCCTCAACCATCAAAACCTCAACCATCGGAGGGACCGTCTACTCGCAGACCATCATTATTAGCTCATTTTAGAAAACAATCAACTAGATCTAGGAAGAAGTAGTTGTAAATAACTACATTTCTATTACTTAGTTTGATTATTATGTATTCTCGATGTCTATTACTTACTATGTAAAAGATTTTTGTAAATGATGTTTCATATTATAATGTTATTCACTTACTATCATGATTCTAAGGAGGGCTTAATAAAACTGCTTAAAATTTTTATATTACGTGTGTACCCATGATACGAAAACCACCTTATAAGTAAGAAATTGCGAGACTCTAAACGATTAGTTATTAAGATTTTCAATTTTAATTAAATAACTTACTATAAAATATAGGTGACTATGATTATAGATATCCGATAGGCTACGGTTCATCAAAACCGTAGAAAATTGGTATCTCCTACTAAATGCTAAAATAAGGTAAAAAAACTTACTAATTTACAAGAAATACTAAAAAATCATATCATATGAATATACTCTACATAAATGGTTTCTGTACCACTATACACTTTTCAATCAACTCTGATATTGCCAAACCTATTTTCAATGTGTACTCTACTCTTAAGCTTATCACAATCCGTGCTTACAAGAAACTTACAAAAGAAACTATAGGGGAATGAGCAAACCACAGTTTAATGAGTTCATTCCTCACTACTACCTTTCAAGCAAATTATTAATCACTATTAGTACACGTGCAAGCTATTTATATACGAAATGAATGCAAGTGTAATGAATGTAAGCATACAGGGATCATTTGTTACATTAGTTTTATCCTCCGAGATAGCCTCTGAACTTCTTCAAGTTAAATCCCTTATTACGACATCCTCTAAGCTACCTTCTGACTTTATTATCTATTGAATTTTTATAAAATCATCCTTTGACCAAGCTTCTGAATCCCCTGTTTTTACATTTTACTCATAAGTTTTGCTTCTAACCTACTCTCTAAGTATCATTCTAATGGAAAATTCATTCATAGAATTCTTTGAATCATCCTCTACCTTTAATCAATGTATTACAATTAACTAATTTACTAACTTCCTTCCAAGTTACAATTGTAGAATTAAGTTAAAATAGCAAATTATACTCCAAACAAACCCTCATTAGTTTCATTACTTCTTAACTCCCCATACAAAACATCATAATTCATCAATTTATCTCAATTCGACCAAGATATTCAAGTTACCAACTTTGCCTTTTAAAACCAATACATAATTTTCCATAACTTCACACTTTACTAATCAATCCAACGATTCCAAAACAATAATTATACTTCAATAATGAAAAGGGTTTAATGGAAATGAAAAACGTATTGTCTAAATAATTAAAGGTCTTAAAAATGAATAACTTATTATTATGGTCTATAAATGACAAGTCTATTCTAATATACTTAAAATAAAGACAATCAACATTGATGATTAATAATATTTTATTAATGGCATATCTTTAATTATGGAAATTAAGATATATCATTGATGACAAATTGTCGTATAATTTTGCTAATATGAATACAATTTAAAATGTATTAAGAAATTGTTTAAGCAATTCAAGTTAATGAATGGCATAATATCTTATTTATTGCTATTAATCTTCCTTCCCGACTTCACTTAATCTCGTACTTTCTCTCTTTGGCTTAAGTAGCCAATTTCTCTCTCTAAGGTTGGCTTAAGTTTGAAGTTTTTCGAGTTAAATCACTACCCCAACAAAGTTTCTCACCACTCTAGCCTCAAAATGTTGCCCTTAACTTCCTTTGATGTGTCCCTAATGACCTAAGCCCACTATCTAGGGTTTCAAGCCCATGACTACCAACCAACCCATCCGTAGCAACTGCTTATTGAATTAAGCCATCACCATAGCTAGGTTCGCAAGACTTGAAACTCCTGAGCTAATACTTGCTTAGCTCTTGTACACCATCAAACAAGCCACGCGTAATACCTTCTTTTGTCCACCACCACTAGCCATCATTCCAAACTGCTCAAACGACCATTAGAGTTTTCACCAATGAGTTTCTTATGAAAGTACCTTTTCCCCTTTAAAATTCCCTCTGAAACTACTTGAATTGTCTCCTTACGATCGCCTTCTTTCTCTTCAATTGGTCATCCAAGAATCAACTCGAATTCGACTTGAACCTATTCATACCCCCGCTCTCAACCCATGTGTTACCTCTAACTTGGTCCGCTTCTTTCTCACTCTTTTGATTATTGATTTCATTTGTTTATTTACTCATATATCTTATAAAAAAGGAATTATTTCATAAATAAGGCAATTTTAGGGTCAAAAAAGAATTAAAGAAAAAAAATGCTTTAGTAAACTTCTCTCTTTCCAATAAATAAATTTTTTTGTGAAAAATTTTTCACTTTCTCACTTAGAAAAAGGTCTTTTCAAAAATAAAATAATAAAATGAACTCTAGAATTCTTAGATTTAAAAAAAAAAAATTAAATCACTACTTAAAATTAAGGCCTTTTACCTAGATTTTTTTTTAATAAAATTAACTAGATATAAACTTAAACTAGATTTTTTTCCAAATAGCGGGTATATAGGCATTTTTAAGCAACTATAGGGCAACTTAAAATATAGACTTTTTATTTTTATTTTTCCCCTTTATTGTAAATAAATAAATTTATTTATTTTTTTCTTTTATTTATGCATGGAAATTATTTCATCTTTAAAATAATTAGTTAACTTGAAAGATAAAGTCAAATTCGGAAGGTTAAGGTGAGACTTACATAAGGTTTAATAGGGTAACATCTGAACTCGCGATATTTGATTTTTTGAAAATTTTTCAAAAAAGTTTTCAAAATGTAAGCTAATAGCTAAGTCAAAACCAGTACACCTAATTAGTTCTAATTTAATAATATTTCTCGATTTTACTTAGTAGCAACTCCAAAGTTTTTTAAGGATAAAGAAACTAGGTTTTCCTTAAACATTAATCAATTTAGTTTAAATCAAGTTAAGGAAAATGATGTAAACCTCGCAAATTTAGTCATTTGTATATAGGATTATGCTCGAATATTATAAATAAATTTAGGATTAGATAAGGCTAAGTAAGATAAAAAAAATTTATTAAATTATAAATTTAAATATATTATAAGTAATAAAAACCCTAAAAACTTGATCAAAACCTAAATCAGGTACAAAAACCTTAAATCCGATATATGAGTAAATACTCGAAATTGAACCCGAACTTGATCGAAACCCTAAAACTATAACTTTAAACTTATAAAATAAATAAATATCACATAATAGTAATATAATCGTGATCAATTACAATTATCAACTAGAACGTATAATCGCATAAAACATTTAACGAAAATGTTGAAATAACTCGTAAAAATTATAATTGTCACGAGTATCAATTAAATTGATGAATTTTTATAAATTCTCAAAATTAATTTATAATATTATTTTTATTATTTTTATGTTTGGAAAAAATTACATATAATTATTTTTATTTTTCTTTTTGTTCCCTTTTTCTTTCTTTTTCTTTTCTTTTTCCTTCTTATTTTTTTTCCCTTCTCTATGCGATTTCTTAGTTGATTTTACAGCTACCCATGTGCTCAATTAACTCATCCAAGTATCAACAAATTAATGGAGAAAGAACAAATTAATAAAGCAAATGTCCTTTCCTAATTAATGCTTAATCTAAGTAGCTTTGTTTCTTGATTTTTTAAAGTTATTTACTTCATTCTCCTGCCTTGTTTCTTACACTAGAAGTCTAGAAGCAAACCAACTAAAGAGAAAAAAAAAAAATCAAAACAAGCAATCACACACACATACAACAAAAACCTAAACCAAAAATGGGAAAAAAAACTAAGTAATTATAAGAAGAAGAAGAAAAACAAAAGGGATTCAACCACTATTTAGATTTAAGCTGTTAAGGATTTAGGTATGTTATTTATTTATTTTGTACATATATGTATTCTATACTATGTATATACTACGTATTTTATTTATTTATTATTTACATGTACATATGTGTATGCATGGATAGATATATACATATGTATTAGGTATTTTCTTTATTTGTGTATATACATATGTATATAGGCATGTATATATATATATATATACTATTATATCAAACATACGAAATATGTATGTATGTATAAATAATAATAGATATGGTATGTAATTGGTATTTTCTTTATTTTAAATATTGATATATATATATGTAGTTATGCATGAATATATATATATGGGTGTATATGTACATAGTATTTATTTTAGTATGTAATATGTATATACATGTATTATGTAATTTCGTATATATATNAAATTAGAAAATTTAATAAAATATAATAATAAGTATTTATATATATTTATATCGTAACATACAAAAAATAAGAAAATAATAGAAAATTATGAAAATTGCGTAAGTGTGACACATGGCACTTCCACGTATTGCCATGTCTTCACTTATACATAAATTAAGTAATTTTCGTAAATTAATAATCTGAATTAGAAAAATAATAAAGTAGAAAAAATTGAATTAATAAATATTAAACCCTAAAAATAAGTAATTATAGTAAAATATACTCAAAATAAGAAAATTACAAAAACATACGACACAAATAATTATTATATACTAAGAAAAGCTTATATTGATATTTTACAACTATTTAAGTCAAAATAATGAAGTTTATGATATTTTTATATCATAGTCAAAACTACAGGCTATAACATCCAAAACGAATCTCATTATGAGAAAGTACGCTAAAAAACAATCAAAATAAACTATAAGCTCATAAAGATCTAAGCTAAATCGAAAAAATTATATACAATTCGATAAAAAGCTTGAATCGTGAATTTCACGTAAACTAATAACTAAATTAAGTAAATAGTATAAAATTACCATACTAGTTTAGTTATTTCAATCCCAAACTTATTATTTTTCATATTCTTTAAATGTTGGGTGATTCTAATATGGATACTAACTTACTAAGTAGATTATTACGACCATTGATAAACTCAATGACCAAGTAAATACTCTCGATAACTTTATACTTATTTTATGCTTATAATTAGTACGCCTAAAATAAATATTAATAACTTGATTCATGAAGGTTTGGGTTATGCATGTGTCTAATATTAATTGATTACTATGCAAAATACTGTTAAATGTGATAGTTGAAGATTTGGTTAAATAATTGATTATTGCATAATTTGAACGATTTGTTGATAATGTTTGATCACCTTATAAATTAACTTAATCATATTCAACTCAACTAAAATTAAACGGATTATGCATAAAGCAGAAACAGTACATATAATATTCCAACTGTCACCTCACACTATTGCTAATGAAGGGCTTTGGAGGGATAAATTCTCACATGATTTAATTAGTATAATACAAGAGTATTGGTACAATAAGACTCTACTCTTAGTTCGCTGGTTTACTTGGCATTGGAGATGCTAACCGTGGATGACTAAGGGTCGTATCTAAAGACCACCGCTGTAGAGTGTGAGCGTGGATTGCGGGAGCCACCTCACTACTAAACTTAGATATTTGTATATTATTGACTGTTGGAAATAGAGATCTATTTCATGAAATAGAGAATTTCTATATATATTTATATATGGTTAAAAACCCAAGTGCTGGAGCCCGATTATGATTGGTACCGATGTATCTCCAACCTTTACTTCAGAGGCTGTTATATCTGATGTTGTATGTAACACCAGTTAACTGCATATATATTGTTTGGCATATTACTTGTTTATGCATTCATATATTTGTTAATAAACTGTTTGATAATCTACTTACTAATATAGTATGAAATACAACTCACTAAACTCTTGTAGCTTACTTCTCAATAGTTTTCTCTTGTAGGTTGTTAGATAATCGGGTATGGGCTAAGAGTCGAGTATTGAGTACCAATATGAAGGTGCTTAAAAGTTAGAATATGAGGATAGATTGTGTAAACGGTTTAAATTATTATGTATAATTATTAATATTATATTTAGATTTTATGACTTTTGTAAGTTTAAGTTTTAGAACTTTATTACCTAATCTTATCGTTTGATAGAGGATACCGATTCTTTGCGGTTTTGATGGACTGTAGCTTATCGAATTTCCATAATCACTTTTATATTATAGCAAGTTAATTAAATTAAGAATCGAAAACTTTAGTGACTAATTGTCTAGAGTCTTGTAATCTCTAGCTTGCAAGACGATTTTTGTATTATGGGTGCGCACGTAATATAAAAATTTTAAATTATTCTACTAGGCTCCCTTTATGATCATAACAAACGAGAACTGAAAAATCAGGTTCAATACATACTTCGTGCTAAGAAATTATTTGGGAATTTGAAAACGTGTACAATTTGCCAGTATGAAGTTGTTTTCTTTTTTTTTTTTTGGGGGGTGGTGTAAGCCCCAAAGTTCAGCCAAGTAACCGTAGGATTGAACTTAGAACCCAAGGTTTAGAGCGATCGGTTAAAAGATCCGATCAAACCCAAATTATAAACTATTGAGAAGAATATTAGTAAAAATGACCCCGTAAACTTAAATTTAAAAAAATAAGTAATGAAATAAGAGACTATAAAATTTTCAAATTTTAAGCATAATAATTGCTAATTACCGAAAAAGCGAAAAGTGTAATATAATAACTAATAAATTACTGGAGATAGATTATATGTATAATAAAAATTTTAGAATGACCAAAATAATAATTAGGAATGTTCACGTATACCCTACATGTATTTACGTGTAGATAAAAATACACGAAATTACCTAAATTTACCAAAAACTAAGCAAATAATTAAAGAAAATTATAAGATAATTGATGAAAAATCAGAAAAAAATTAGAAGGGTATGGAATGATGTAAACTTGGTCGTGGCATGTCAGGATAAGAAAAAGAAAAATTAACTAATAAGAATTAAGCAACACAAAAGCCAAAATTTAAGGGATAAAGTAATTGTCTTATCTAATTTAATGCACAATAATTACACTAAAGCCCTATAAATAGCAGGAAAAATCCAGGAACTCATTTGCACAGTTGGGAATCAGAGAAAATTAGTGAGAGTCGAAAATTGAGAGAAAAAATTCGGTTTGGAAAAAAATTAGAAAAATCTGTGCAATTAGGGCTTCTAAAAGGAACCCCCACCAGACGAGTAGCTGGAAGTGGACGGCCACCACCACCACACGGTGGTGGCAGCGCCCAGGCTGGCCGACAAGGTCACGGCGGCCCGCGGTGGCCGGAGCCACCCAAATCGGTGAGTCCGATTTCTAGCCCGATTTTATGTAATTTTTTAAAAATAGTAAATATGATTAGAAAATTATGAATTTTGTTATTCTGAGATATTTTTGTATGTAGTTTGTAGGAAAAATATTATTTTCATGAAAACATGATCCGTAATATATGGTCCTTAAGAAATCATACAAAACCGAGCACATTTCGGTTTAGAAATAAATGACCTTAGGAGTGTAGTTTCAAGCCCAAAATTTTTGTATAGATTACTTAGATGATATAGAACAATGCTAAGAAGCCCGTTTTCAAAAATTAATTTTTGAAATTTTTAGATAATTTTTAGGTCCTAAAATGAGGCATAAAATGAGTAATTTGGAGTTAATTAGGTAATTAGGATATTAATTACTGATTTAGATAGTAATTAGATGTTTAGGGATGTTAATCTCTGATGTGGAAACATAATCCTAGTCTATGGAGTGTTAAGTGTAAGTAATGAAGGTGTTATGTGGTAAATGTAGAAAATTAGGAATATATAAAATTGAAAATTAATAAATATGGAAAAATTAGGTTTAATTAGATAATAAATTAATAAAAATCAGAACATAACAAATCTGAAACAAAATTCAATTTTAGGTAATTATATGAAAAATGTAAACATTTCTCACAACATGAGTAAATTCGGTATACTAATACGGATTTAAGTATACCGGATGGAATAAAATGCCAACTAGGGATAGTGATCGTATTTAGGGTATTTGGAAATAATGTGGTTAGTTTCACATTATGAGTTGAAACAAATTTCTAGGGTCTGGGTATAAAACAGTACCTAGAAATCGAACTAGAATCTAATTTAGAAATTGATGCGGAAACTGAAACCGAACCCGAACCTAAACCCAAACCTAGAATAATTATAAAAGACTTAAGACCTAGATAATTAGGTATATTAAACCCTAAACAACACATAACAATAAGCGTTATAGGATAAAACAAACTTATAATAGTTACATGAAAAACTAAAACCACGTTTGTGTTATAGGGATGATCGGCGATGGCCTGAGCAAATCGGACCTCGAGTGAGCGAGCGAGGAATCGAGGTAAGTTGGGATTAATACGATGCTGTATTTTGGAGGCTTAAGATTATGCTTGGTTGTGCTTGTTAGATAGTTAAATGTGTGCATGTGCTTGATTATGGGTGATGTTATGATTCTGTTTGTTGCTTTGGCACATATTGTATGAATTGTATGTAATGATTGATCACCCTAAATTGGACTTAATCAAATATACGACCAGTAATCATAATCGAACATGCATGGCAACCCGTTAGGGGAACTTAGGACTCTCCGGCCAAATACCGACCCCTTCGGAAGGGATAGCGCAGGATTGCAAAATGGTCCCTTCTTCATCCTCAGTCGAACTAAGTGACAGGAGAGGAGGTCGCGGCGAGGGTGAAGGCAGTGGTTCGAAGGTAGTCGCGGGAGGAGCAAGGTCTCCATTACACAAGCCTGGGTTTGGTCGTGAGCTGTTGCATTAACGGCAACTCCTCAACCCGGATTACAGCGGGCGCAATTTCTCTAATCTCACGACGGGCCGGACAACGTCGTGCGATGGCATTTGCTTGCACATGCATTGCATCTAATAAGTGATTGGAAACCTTGATGTGTTTCTGGTATAGTTTTAAGTCCTCCGTCCTAACTTACTGAGTTGTGGTTGCTCACATCCCTATAGACATCGTGCAGGTGCTGGCTAAAAAGCAGCAACAACTACTATGAAGCTAGCAACTACTGGATCCTAGGGAGTGAGGAAAAACATGTGAAGAATAAACACATATTTTAAGGTTTAAGTTTTTATTTTAGAATTACTTTTCATTTTGAATAATGTAACAACTAGGAAATATATTACGGAGAAATATTGTAAACCTTAATTACAATAGCTGAATTATAGCATATATATATTTCCTCACTTTCTTAGATTAATGATTTATTTAAATTACAAACTGTTTACTTCAAAGCAGGTTAGTCGTCGACGCCTTGTGTAGATCAGGTCTAAGATAGCGGTTGTACGGCCAACTTCTATCTTAGGATGGTTTACACGGCGGGGGCTGTTACGACTCTGCCGCTTCGAGGCGTGACAAGGGGCGCGGGGCGCACGGGTATGTAATGTTTGGTTATGGAATTCAAGTTGATCAAGAGAAGATCTAAGCTATCTTAAAGTGGCCAACCTCAAAGAATGTTACCAAGGTCTGAAGTTTCTATGGATTTGCTTCTTTCTATAAGTAGTTCATTAAGAATTTCAATACCTTTGTGGCTATCTTAACCGAGCTAATAAAGAGGAGCGAAGGATTCTAATGGAATGAATGAGCTAAGAAGAGCTTTCAGGCGATTAAAGAGAAGCTGACTACTACTCTTCACTTATCACTTAGCCCTACCTAACTTTAAGAAGCCTTTCGAGCTAAAATATGATGTTTTAAGCATCGGCATTGTCATTAAGGATAGACATAAGACTATACAAAAGAGTCTGTTTTTCTTGTAATTGTAATACTTGTTATGGATTTTTTTTATTTATTGAAATTGCAATGACGTAAAAATATAATGCTATGAAAAATAAATATAAAATTCCTAGCAATACAAAAAACAACTTTTTAACAAGGTATTTGAAAACACACTAAAATACTACATACATAAAGTTATTATAGGATGCCACAAGAGACTACTTGTTATATTTACGGTACATTTCATAATTACTTGTATTTACAAGATTTTTTTTTTTTTTGGAATATGTGAAAGAAAGCTAAATGATACTATAAAATGGTTTATAAAAAGCAAAAATGAATCATCAAATTTTATATATGTATGTAGATATCTTCACAAGATATTTTTAGAAACTATTATATATATAAGACATTTCATGATTCATAATTTACAAAATTATATTATTTATAAGAAGCAAGATTTCTAAATTTTTTAGAATACTGACTAATGAAGTATCATATAAAATTTTTAAATGATTTGTCCCCTTTAACCCTTAGATTAATCCATGGTATTTAATCATATCTAGTAAATTGTTAGTGTTGATCATGAAATTTCTTCTTGAATATGCTAATAAATTATTATTTGAATGAAGAATAAAAGCTTACTATAAAATGGTTCGTAAAAGTGAAAAAAAAAATCATGAATATATATAATTTAAGAAACTATTTTATATGTATGAAACATTTCATGATTAATAATCTAGAAAATTATATTGTTTTGAAAAGCAAGATTGCTAAATTTTTCAAAATACTTACTAATGAAATATCATATAAAATTTTTAAACCATTTGGTCCTTCAGTCCATATATTAGTCCATGGTATTCAATGATATTTAGTAAATTATTAATGCTAATAATGAAATTTCCTTTCCAATATGTTAATAAAATATTAATTAATTGAAGAATAAAACCTTCAACACATGCTTCTAAAAATAAAATATGAAATAATTGAATCTTCTTTTTTCAGTCTCTTGGCCCATTATTATGATATTGACTTAAAAAACGTCCTAGCTGATGGTCATATCGGGGTTGGCAAGGAAACCGAAACCAATATAAAAAGTAAAGGAGGGAAAAAACCTTGAGCCCGTACCGTGCCATTTGAGTTTAAAGTGGGACTCCTTTACCACTATACCACCTGCTCTCACGTGTAGGTTTTTCCTCTAATTTATACAAATATCAGTTTTTTTATACATATGTCTATATATATATATATAATTCTCGGGGGGTTTGGGCCCTATTTGGCCCCTTCTAGGTTCATCCTTGATTGGCACAATATTGATATAAGAATGCTAACCTATTACTTATCACAGTAATCAATAGTGTGCCCTAAGCTATTTTGTGTATGAGAAGAAACTTTACTCTCTTTTCAAGCCCTGTATGTGTGGCAACACTGCTTTTTACCTCAAGTGTTTGTCATCCTTATGAATCATGAGTCCTTGAAATATCTCGATAATCGAAACAAACTTTCAAAGAAGTCGGCAAAATAACTAGAGTTTATGGAGGGTTTTTCTTATGCCATTAAGCACATGAAAGGTAGTGCTTATTGGGACTAACATTCACGTTATCGTGTCCTTATCTAAATGAGTCATGTCTCAAAATCCTCAACCTATGGTGTGATTTGTTTATTAATTATGTATGAATACCTAAATTCGTAACTTCGCTCGTTTAATAAGCATGTCTCGTGTTAAGATTAAACCCATTTATTAATTAAAAAGTTATAAAAAAGATCTATAAAATACTTGTACATGAAAAAGGTAAATGGACAGTAATAATATTTAAATTCTACAAATACAAATTTTATGAGATCTTAGTATTTAATATAAAATTACAACCTTAATGAAAGTTCTAGCAAAATAAAGTCTAATCAAATGAAAGAACGATCAAATTCTTATATGTAAAAAAAAATTATTATCTTCATAATCAATTTTCTCCATATTAAAGATTACTTCGACAGATAATTATGATATAATACTCTTTTACAATTCGTAATCTATTTTTCTCATAAGAAAAGATAAAAATCCAATCATAAAGCATTATGAAGGATAAAAATATTATAAGGAGCACTATTTTATTATAAGAAATTCCAAAAAATAATTTTTAAATAAAGTTCAGCTATTGTTGCACGATGAAAATAGAAAGAAGAATACTATAAAGACAAAGAACAATGCACACCACTTGAGCGGTGAAAATAGAAAAAGAAAAAAAAAATAGTACCTTACTATACGGAGAAGAAGACTCAAGACTTCACACTTACTTTGATAACTAAGAAGAGATCCAAACTTAAGAGCTTGTGAATATCATATCACAACATGCTTGGTTTGCGATTGAAAGTTAGAAGGAGAGAGAAAGAAAAAGAAGCCAAAGATAGAAGGAACTTTAGTCATTAAAAAATATTTGTATTTAATTAATTTAATTATGTCAATTGTCATGTGAAGTATGAACTGGACACGACCATATACATTTTTGCTTTGTTCTCCTTTGGAAATGAAAGGAATAAAAGAAAATATGAATTTATTAATAGTAAATGGATTTGTAAGTCGTGTTCTCAAGACATGTATATAGACTTGTTTAATCAACGAGATTATAAACAGATCTAGAACCCTGACCTGAACCTAGATACAAATTTAAAAGTTTTTAAGCTATTTTTGAAAGATACTATGGAGAAGACTTGACATTAAGCTTATTTTCAGCTCCAATAGCCATCCTTAAATTGATAGATAAACTGAGGTGGTGAATACGACTTTAGGTACATTACTCCGAGCTATTGTGAGCTAAAATTTAGGGGCTTAAGCCTTATGTTTGACAATAGTGAAGTTCACCTATAATCGAACTGTCTACAGTACAACAAGGAAAACCCCCTTTAAGGTTGTGTATAACCTTAATCTGACCGTTCCACTTGATTCTATTGGCACCTTAAGAACTCCCAAAGAGAGTCCATTAGGAGTTGATCAAGCCTAAGAAATATACATGTTACATCAATAAGTGGCAAAGTAGATCACCAAGTTCAATGAATGGCAGCATTAGATTAGTAGTCATGGACAATAAGCTATCTCTTTTAATTTAGATTACCTTATTTAGATCCATCTCAACCAAGAAAGATTTTTACATCTAAGGAGGAACAAGTTATCACTCGAGCTGATGGACCATTTATGGTATTGAAGAAGATCAACCGTAACGCTTACTAGATTGAACTGCTAGAGGGCTATGATGTTTCTTCAATTTTCAACATATCTAACTTGATTCTCACCTATCCAGCTGAAGGACAACAAGAAGGAGGGCCAATAGAAAAGAACCTTGCAAATTTGAAGACAAATCATTCCAACCCCAGGGAAGATGATAGAAACAATTTCGTAGTCCAATCACCAAAAGCCAAGCTAGAGGTCTCCAAGGATTAACCTAACGTATCTTAGCTCGAGAGCATTTGAAGGACAAAGATTCTATCAACATCTACAGCTTCCTACACTTTGCCCAACCTAAATGTCGAAAAGTGGTCATGGCCAAATGTTTCCCATCTTGCTTCAAGAGAAGCCGGTAGTACCAAGGCCACTAGACAACTCAACTTTATTTAATGAAGTCTTGACACTGAGCATCGAGCTAAACAACCTACCTACCCTACCTGATCTAGATCAGGTTGTTTGATCCATCCAAGACTCTTCTTTATCCTTACCGATCTATCCTTCTTAGATTCCAAGTTATCTTAATAGCAAAGCTCTTCATTTTCCAAGAGCAACCAAGCATCTTTTCCTTTCTCTTTTTGTTAGTGCATCTAAGTAAAGGCTGATACATGCCCGTCCGACTTGTGACCTTATGAGCATTATCCGACAAATTCTATTTTATTATGTCATTTTTGCCCTTTTAGCACGTACTAGGAATCTTATTTGTATGTTACTTATATTTTTCCCCTTTGTATTTTCCCCCATTTCTGTAATCTTAGAGGCCGAATATATAAGCCTCATTTCTTGTAACAACAAACAACACTTCTTGCTTTTGAATGCAGAATTCCTTTGAGAGTAAAATCTCTTCCCTTTTTAGCTCTTATCTATTCCTTTTAATAAGGAATTGTAGTGAAAGTGTCATAACCCTAAGGGGAGTCTAATAAGATGGCCTAAGATTTTCATATCACATATGTACCTCTAATATAAAAACCACCTTGCAGGTCTAATATTGCAAGACTCTAAACGATTAGTTACTAAGGTTCTCGATTTTTAGTTAATTAACTTACTATTAAATATAAATGACTATAGATATCCAATATTCCACAGTTCATCAGAACTATAAAGAATTGGTATCCCCTACCAAATACTAAGATAAGTTAAAACACCTTAATAATTTATAAGAAATACTATATTAGACATAATCCTATCATATAAATATTCTCTACGTAAATTGTTTCTATATCAACTATATACATTTCAATCAACTCTAACATTATCAAACCTATCTTTGGTTTGTACTCTACTCTCAAGATTATCCTAATCCCTACTTAAAGAAACTATAAGGGAATAAGCAAACCACAACTCAGTAAGTTCATTCCTCACTACTGCTTTTCAAGCAAGTTATCAAACATTATTAGCATACATGCAATCTATCTACAAGAAAAATGAATGTATACATAGTGAATGCAAGCAACACATCTATAGGAGTCCGGAAATATAGAAGGTGTAGATTTATGTCATCTACACATCGATTTTCCTCTATACTTACCCATACAGAGCACTTTACCTTAATTGTATGAGGTTGCTTAGGGGTACCATTTCACCAGACGACACTCGACTATTACCTTAGCCAAGAAATAGTAATCAATATAAGCGGACCCTAACTAGGGCCATCCATTGAACATAACTAAGGCCTCTCGGGCACACAAAGTGAGTCCTCTTGCTATCAAAATATATCCAAGGCCTTACAAGCACAATTATGCGAGTCCTTTCATAATCTAATTGGAGATACTATGTTAGCTTTGTCGAATCGATAAAATATTATTCATGGGTACTACAAGCCCTTACAAAAATCATACAAAATATATTTAAGATTGAAAAAACATTTTTAAAAAATATTTTTCTCAAAAATCTGCAAAGCCAGTACTCTCCATTAATATATCAATTGGGTTATAGACATACGACAAATATAATTAGTTGTTTTAATCGAATAGTTATATTTACTAATTTAAAAAAGTAACCACATAAATGATAGCACGCAAAGCAATCAATCCCAACAAGCTGCATATAACATCAAGTAGTAAGCAAAGAGCAGATCATCAAAACTTCCTCACCGGAGTTAATGCCCATTCTCCTAGATAATTGAGTATCTAAAAGATAAATAAATATATAAGTATTTTGAAAAATTAGGTTTATTGAATAACTAAATATATATCATTATTTTCCTAGTTTCTCACTATAACTCAAATATAGTATAAACATAGTTTAATTTCAATCTTTTAACTATTTTTATTTATTTATTATTTATTTTTTCTCGATTTGTCTTAAATTTTTAGTCGCGTATAACTTTTTCGTATTAATTTCGATTTTTATGAAATTATAGTTCATCTTTATCATTTTCGAATGTACCTTCTTATAGCAAGAGTCCATTTTAGATGTTGTAACCCGCATTTTCCATTATGGTGTAAAAATATTACGAATTTTATTATTTTGACTTAAATAATTATAAATTATTATTAAATAACTAAACTTTATATTTTGTAATTTTCTTATTTTCTTAATCTATTTTATCACAATTTACTTATTTTTCTATTTTTAAGGGTTAATAGTTATTTAATTCATTTTTACTACTTTAATAATTTTCTAATTAATTTATTATTTTTTTAATTACGATTTTAATTAAAATTAATTATATACTGACGTAGCAACATGGAAAGGTACCACATGTCATTTCCAAAATTTATATATTTTCAAACGTTTTCCCATTTTTTATTTTTACTTAATATGTATATAATTATATTTATTATTATATTTTATTAAATTTTGCAAATCAATTATCTTCCTATATATTTTGATACACATGGTGAAAAAACTTAGATACATACTATCATATACGAATATATATACATATACACAATTCCTTTTTATACTAAATAAATACTTGTGTAATCAAATATAACATGTATGTACACATGGATATACTTTAGTATTTATACATATATATATATTGAAAAAACTTAGATACATACTATCATATACGAATATATATACATATACACAATTCCTTTTTATACTAAATAAATACTTGTGTAATCAAATATAACATGTATGTACACCTGCATATACTTTAGTATTTATAAATATATAAACATATGTACATAAGGAAATGTTAATCTTACATATGTCTCAATTACATGATCTTATAATACATAAAAATTCTACAAAATACATATATGTGATTATTACAAAATAAACATAATATACATACTAAATACTTTTCCTTTGAAATGTCTTGAATTAATAATCTCAAGCTTCTTCTTCTTCTTGCCTTACTTGAAGAAATTTGAAATCAAAAGAAGTTAAAAAGGAAGAGGAAAAGAAGCTTCACAGATTGGAGATGGGAAAAGTATATATGTGGAATTTTGTTTGTGTGTTGAAAAAGTGTGTGTATTTGTCCCTTAATTTCCAACTGACATGAACTATGCAGGAGAAAGAAAAGAAAATGAAATAGCTAAAGCCAAGAAAAAAAGATAAAGCAAATTGGTTTTAATGTGATTTGACCCTAAGCTTATCTAATTCTTTCGTCTTATACACACGACTAACACATGTTAAATAAATTTAACTACACAAGTGGCTATGAGTGAATTCTAGAAGCTAGACGTGGCAACATAGAGGAGAGAAAAAAATAGGAAAAGAAAAAGGAAAAGGAAAAAGAAAGAGAAAAGAAGAAAAATGAAAAATGAAAATAAAAATAATAGGTTTTTCTAAATATAAAAATTATAAATTTAATAATTATGAAATACTATTGAAATTTTATAAAATTTATTAATTAAATTGTTATTCATTATGTTTATAATATTTAAGAGTTATCTCGATGTATTTATCATCGATTTTACGTGATTATGCATATTGGTCGATAATTATATTTGTTTAGAGTTTTTATATGTGATTAATGTTTCAATCAAGATTTTTAGGGTTTTCTATTACTTGTTTTATATTCAAATTTAAAATTTCAATCAATTTTAAATTTGTCATTTGTCATCTCCGTTGACTTGAGGTATTTACCTATAATATTTAAATTGATTCAATACCCAAAAAGCTAAATTTTGTGAAGTTTACAAAGAGTGTCCCCAAGTGATACTTATGTGTCATATCAAGTAGAGATTAGGCCATATAGGACTTGTAGGTGCACAATATCCTTTTAAGCTGCTTACGGATTTTGCTAAACCTTTTCTTTGTCTTCTTCCCTGTTGCGGTGGAAGCTCCATGTGTTCTAACCTTGAAGGTGCATCATATTTCAATTTAATGCAACTCATCCTTGCTTGTAATACAATTTCATTATAGAATTTTTTTATAGCTAATTGTATAAATACATATATCTATATGATAGGGTTAATGTCGTATTTACTACTTGAACTTTATCAAATTATTCAATTTACTACCTTAACTTTGATATGTATGTACTTGAACATATATACATGTGCATGAAATGTGCTTCGTTTGACTCTTTCTTTGGTTTAAATAAAAAAATAATAATTTTTCACTTAAAAAAAAAAGTCGTTCCTACACGTGGCATTAATTGACATGTGGCGCCACATAATAATTAGAGTTGCTGCTACGTGTCTACTCTCGCTATATCAACAAGTGTTATGTGTAAAAACACGTGACAATCCATAGTAGCAACAAATGGCATTTCATGCCATGTTGACATATGTCATATGTTAATATGCCACATATCAATTCCTAATTGTGTCATGTATCTATTATATCTATGTCAGCAAACGGGAACTTACGGAGTTATGTCGGGTAGTACAAATAACCATGAAAGGAGTAATTAGGTAATTTTAAAGTTGAGGTAGTAAATTGAATAATTTGGTAAAGTTGGATCAATATTAACCCAATTGAAAAAACATAACAGTTTTCTAAAGATATAAGTTGACTTATACTGATAATGATATACTCTCTATTCATATACATACTAATTTATCCATATTGTCCTCTTTGGGGTCGTAAAAGATAAATTGATAAAACATGAAACCGCACGCACTTGTGCATCTCCTGGAACTACCATCTATCTATATCCATTTTTTGAGTCAACAGGGCTTGTTGATTCATTGCCTACCATCCATTAAAGAGTGGTAATCAGATGCAAACTAAAAAGGGATATGGAAAAAAAAAAAAAAAAGCCATTATAGGAAAAAGAGATTGACCCCAAAAGATCTTTTACGACTACGTAGTACAATTTTGGCATAAATTTGTTATTTGTTTATTCTGGTCTCAATTGGCTTTTGCTTATTATATATAATCGAACATTTGCAACGTTAGATTTCGATCATAACTCATAATTTACCTCGAAAAATGATCATGGATACTTCAATGAAACATATCCTTGTAATTCTATTCTTTATGTCTTCAATTACAGTAGCAAGAAATGAATCACGCTCTCTTGATTTACCTGGTGGCGTATTCACGTCGCCTTTGATTGGTGGTAATGAAAGTATTTGCCAATCCATGGTGGAAAGACATGGCTATGTTTGCCAAGAACATGAAGTATATCCATTAGCTCAATTGAATTATTTTGAGCATTGATCGATCGAATTGTTTTCTAAGTTATGAATTTGATGGAATTCAGGTGACAACAAAGGATGGTTATATCCTTGGGCTTCAAAGGATCCCAGTTGGGCGATCGGGTCAGCGGAGTAATAAGCCACCGGTACTTCTTCAACATGGTGTCTTGGTGGTCAGTGTAGTTTCTCCATCCAATGTTTGTAAAACGAAGGAACGTCTACGTTTGGTTTAGTACTCTGACTTCCAATGTGCTTTTTTAATGTGGGAGATCAGGACGCAGCGATATGGTTAATGAGCTCTCCGGATGAGTCAATAGCATTCATTTTGGCAGACAACGGTTATGATGTTTGGCTTGCCAACACTCGCGGAACGAAATCCAGCCTTCAGCATACTTCCCTAACAACAAATAATCCGGTTTGCTTTCGTCCTCTTATTTTCGTTCCTCTCTTCTCATGATGATGAGTCCTCTGATTGTTTAATCAATAAAATATAGGAAAAAGTATAAAAAATTGTCTCTAATATTCACTTGTATGTATGAATCAGTTTTTAATTTTTTATTTGATCCATTTTAGTTTTCAATGTTTTAATAAGTTTATAAAAATATTTATCCATTAATTTTTCCGTTATATATGGACACATTGAAAACTAAAATAGACTAAATAAAATATTAAAGACTGATTTATATATACTAGTAAATGTTAAGGATTTTTTTTACTTACATGTACTAATTATATGTTGATATGTATCCATAGTATTAGAAAATTTAATAGATTTTAACGAAATGATTTATTTGATACGATTTAAAATGGTTAAGGATTAAAATAAACTAAATGAAAAATTAAAAACTGATTTATAAAAACGTGAAATATTAGAGATTTTTTTATACTTTTTTCATAAATATAATAAATCCAAATTAGCTAATCACAAGTCCATATCATATACCATGAGTGTTTTACCTTGAGTTCTGTAGGATTTATTAATAAAAACCGCAAGTGACGTTTATTTCGATAACCTCACGATTCGTTGGATATTACATATACTTTGCGAATAATTGTGGATTTATTTGTAGCAACTGATATTGTTTATTTTCAAGATGCCTGTATTTACATTCTAATTTCAGGCTTATTGGGAGTGGTCATCTGATGAATTGGTTGCTTTTGATCTCCCTGCCACGTGGCAATATGTCTACAACATAACCGGCCAAAAATTGCACTATGTTGGTCATTCCTTGGTAAAATAAAGATCTCAATTTAGTTCTCTTATAAAGATCCTCTCCGTTTACTTTTTTTTAATTTACCTCCTTAAAATCACAGTTAAAATTATAAAAAATATAATAATATTAAATGATATTTTTGAAATTTTAAATAACCTTTAATGATTTATTTATAAATTAAAAAAAATTAAAGGAATGATAAATAGAAAGCATTTAAATCCAAGTTTAGTACCTGCTAAAACATCTCTGACAACTGGTTCCGGATTTCAGGGAACATTGATTGCATTGTCTGCCTTTTCGGAAAATGAGCTAGTGAACGTAGTACGATCAGCCGTTTTACTGGGTCCAGTAGCATATTTGAATCAAGTGCCCTCACCAGTTGTAAGAAGTGCAACTAAAACCTTGTTAGCCAAGGTAAATGAAACTCAGAACATCTTCCTTTTCAATCATAAATTTGTATTGAAATGAAACCTAAAACTTGTCTGTTGCCATTGTGCGGAATAGGACATGTATTGGCTGGGATTGCGTAAATTTCCTCCTACAGGGTGAGAAGGAAACTCAGTTTTCTTTAGTCTCTTATAAGATATTTCCATTAATAGGCATGGCATAACTTGATAAGAGCTTTAAAAAAAAAAAAAAAAAAAAAACTTTTCACCATTCCTAGTATTGATTGGACATTACACAAAAAAGTAAATGTATGGAAATGTGAAAAGTTTCTATGTTCTAAAAAAATAATTTTTGAGAAGAAAGTAAATAACCTCTATAAACTTTAACTTATATACTGATTAATCTCTTAAATTTTTAAAATATAATTTTTGACCTCCTAAATTTTAATAAATTGATAAAACAACTCTCATAAATTAAGAGTTATCTCCTTAAATTTTGATTTTGATATATAAATATTCTCTAAACATATCAAAATATACTTTAAGACCCCTAAACTTTAATCATATTGTGACTTTTTTAACTAAAAAAGAAAATATTTTTTTATTACTAATTTATCAAAATTTAAGAGATCAAAAATCATACTTTCAAAGTTCAATGAGTTAATTTGTCCTTTTAAGTCAAAATTTAAAGAGATTATTCACAATTTCTCTAAAATTTTTCCTCTTCGTTTGGCATCTTAACAATGCCCCTCAAGCACTTGGTTGCATTTCCATTATAATATGCATGAAATATAGGTTTTTCATAGTGATTTCTTTGGAAGGCTAGTGACAAAATTCTCTTTTGAAATGTAGTGAAGCAATGATTGAATTCTTCCAAGATGTATGCGACCAACCATTAACAGACTGCTTAGACTTAATGTCTTCTATCACAGGTAATCTATTTCACCTTAATTCGAGTCTATTTCTAAAGTTTTAATCTCTTAAATTCCATTGATCACTACTTGTTTTCAACTGCAGGCCCGAACTGTTGTGTAAATTCTTCTACTATTCATACCCTCCTCGATCATGCACCGCAAGAAACATCAACAAAAACCATGATCCACCTAGCTCAAAGTAAGTCTCCATGACAGCCAAATGCTGTTTTTGTCATTTTCATTTTCATATCATTAAAGAACCAAACAGGCCCTTTAACTATATTTTCTTGTTATCTCCCTTTGAACAGTGTATAAATCGGGAACAATAGCGAAGTATGACTACGGCAATGAAGTTAAAAACACGGACCATTATGGACAACCGAATCCACCGGTGTATGATATGACCCGCATTCCGAAGGATCTTCCCCTTTACGTAAGTTGTGGAGGGAAGGATTTCCTGTCTGATGTTAAGGACGCACAACACTTGTTAAATTGCCTAAAAGGTCATGATGTTAACAAGTTGGTGGTGCAATATGTGGAAGACTATGCTCATGCAGATTTCGTGCTAGGTGTGAATGCACATCAAATTGTTTATAATCCAGTAATGGCCTTTTTCCAGCTTCACTAGTTGCTAGAAAATGTACATATTGATGTGTTGTATCTCTAGCCAAATTTACTTCTCTTATGTTTTTTTCCCTTCCCCTTGTTTCCATTTAGATACCCATGTGTATCAAATTTTGGCGGAAGATTTTTAATCCCTATGTAATTTCATAAATTTTATAGAAGTAGTAATGTTTTCATTATTACTCATTAGTAATATCACTTGGCTGTTCTTTTTTTTTTTTTTTTTTTTTTTGCCCCTGTCTACCAAGAGGAAAACTCAATGATTATTCATTCTTAAAACGAGGGTTCCAAGTTTTGCGTACAACTTGCAGGGTAAATTAACATTTATTGGAATACTTAGTGAAACTATTATAATGAATAAGGAACGTTATGCTATTATGCAAAATGATCGATTCCACAGATATGATAAACGTGAATCTAAAATATTTAAGTAATGCTTTAACTTCGAAGATAGGGGTATCTTAAGAATTTCAATCATGTTTATCTTAGCTGTAAAAAGTAATTATTTTTATCTCATATCTTTTTAAAATAATTTCATCGCTTTATCTTTTTATGAAGTCTTATTGTGGTTATTGTAAAGCATATGGAATGAAGTACTTATAATGTAGCCAATATAAAACTAAATAATCTAAGACAATGGTTGTCTTATACTACACTTAGAACCTGTTCCAACAAAACAACCTACAATTTAGATAAAGAAGTATCGTTCTATCTCATATGGTTTCTAGTGGATGCTGCACCTTGAACATAAACTAGATGGAATAATGTAAAACCCAAACTTAGCAAAAAAAAAGGAAAAGAAAATACATTATATAATAATAATAATAAATTTTAAAAATATAATATCATGAAAGGAATATAATAATATAATAGAGGCTTAAAGACATGGTATAACTTATAATTGACTAGAGATAGTAGGAACAATATTGTTAAAGGGAAAGATTTAAACATTGATATAACATGTAATTAAATATCAAACGCCATGGGTAGTATGGTCTAAGAAAATTTAATCTCCCCATTACCCATGATATCTCTCACTTCTCCTATATTTCATTTACCTTACAACAACAATAATAAATTATACCTCTCTAGCTTAGAAATCGCGCAAAACCCCTTTTAAACTCAAAGCCAAAATTCTGATGTGAGAGCTAAGGTACGAGAAAAACTAACAAGTCTTCAAGAAAATGCAAAGGTACAACAATTTTGAGTAAATCCTTCGTCTATTCAACGTATAAATTCATGTTTCTTCAAGAAAATGTCATAAAAACCATAAAGACTTCCATTTTTGCAGCTTCACGCATTTATAATTCGAGTTTGGGGTGTTTCTTATCAAGAATTACATGTAAGTGTTGTTTTTACCCTTTCTTTTTAAAGAATTCTTAGTTTTGTGGTTTTGGTATAAGTTTAATGAAGGCGGTTGATGAGGTGGATGGGAACAATGGTGATATGATTATGGCATAAATTGCATATTGTTGGCATTACCGAGTTGGTGTTGGAGTATGCAACACTGTGGTGTGTATGCATCGTACCTAATCGTGAGACTGTGTGTATGTTGTATGACCGTGTCTTTGTGTGTGTTGTGCGAGTGTGTGTGTTAGTGTTGGGGGTAAGCGTGTAAGTGATCGTAGGTGTGTCAATGTGTGTGGATGTGTGATGAGGGAGAGGAGGACATATGTGTATGTGCGTGAAATGCACATGTGCGTGTGCAGATAAGGGTTTATATGTGAATATTATAAGATGTTGAAAAGTGTATGGAAAGAAATGAAAAAATATGTAGAGTACGGTTCGGAAACTTAAACATTAGGCAAAGGGTCGAATAAAAGTAGAAGAGTGTTGAGTTGAGTTAAGGATCAATGAAGTGAGTTTTAAATCTGGTATTATATTTGTGACCAAGTGCTAAGGGACGCGTGGTGTCGAATCTTATTAAGATAAGAGCTCCAAGTACAAGATACATGTTTGTTGATTGTATATTCTAGATTAGTATACATTAACCGAACTTAAATGAAACTCAAACTTAACTATTTGCTGTTTATACTTAGCTTCAACCACCCACTAGTCGAGTCCAATGGTATTGGTGAGATACCTGGTGATCTTTGCGCGACGTTGTCTCTGATGAAGCCCCGCATTGAAAGAATCCAGGTAGATCTATAATGGTTTTTGGCATTCGAGTGATTGAAGAGGACCTAATACCAATACCTATATAGTATTTATATATTGTATATACAAAAATTAAAACTAATTATTTGTTGCATTTATGTTGATACTCATTTGTGTGCTTAGCTCATTACATGTATGTTCATGTGCATGTGTATGATATCTTGTATTGAATGTTAGCTCAACTTATAGAGGTTACTGTTTTTTAACTGTAGGTTCATGTTATGATGATATTAGTGAAAGATATGATGGTACCAGCAAAGTTCATAAATAAGATGGGAATGGAGATTGCTACTCTATCATGGGTAAGGTGCAAGTAGAATAAATGATAGGCATAAATAAGAGTTGGGATTCGAATTTTATTGCCAAATGTGAGGTAGAGTTACTTGTGACACTTATTGGTTATGTGTTTTATGTTACTTGTAGAGTTGTGAGAATTCTAGTCAAGTTGTTATATTTATATTATTTAGACAAGTAATATAACATCCTAGTATAAAATGAAATGAATGAGTATTTATGTTACCTTTTTACTTATAATTGAGAAGTTAATATTGGTGAATTAACATATTATTATTTGTGAGTTGGAAGATTTTATATAATTATTTTGTGGATCTTGTATTAGTTGTAGGTTTCTAAATGCTTAACTTGTTAGTAGAGGTTAAAGACATGTGGTGACCTATGGTGTTCTAGGTTCTGAGGTGTTACAAATAATAATTATAAAACATATATATAATTTATTTCATGAAAGAGTAAGGATTAGAAATGTGAAAATTAAAAAAAAAATATAGTATTGAAGTCGTTGAAAAATATGGATAATATCTAACTGCATCAATATTTGTTAATATATCATCGGATGATAATAGTAATCGAGGTCGATTGCTTCATCATGGATTTTTGTTGTATGTCTGTAAAAATAATGAAAAAAAAAAACTAATTAACTAAATTATTATGCGATAGTGTAAACGATAGACGTGAACTTTGAGAATCTTAGGAAAGTCACGGCATATCAAGCTATGTATTAGTTTTTTTAGTTTTAAATGACTACAGATAAAAAGAATTATATAAGATGAAATGATTATTAGAGAATAATTGATGAGATCAAAACGTAATCGGTTTAAGCATTAACAAGACCAATGTGGTTGGACTGTTAAGCGTTAATTCTAATTGAAATACAAATGACAAAACGAGATGTTTTTAATTTATAAAAAAAAAAAAAACAAACAGCTGCATCAAGGAAGAGCTAACGCTAATTTTCAATACTTTACCATCACAATTTACAAATTTTTTCTTGAACTTTTTTTCTTTTGAATAGATTTCTGCAATAATTTTATCAACCTCCCAGAGAATATAAAAAGTTAATGTAGACCACGTTCTAGGGCATAGTAATGTCTTAAGAACACCTGTTAACATAATTCACAACAAGCTTTGCTTATTCTTTTTTTTTTTTTTTTTCTTGCCGCTGACAGTTTTTCTGTATCTCCATTTTTCTGGCATGATAGTATACCATAATTTGTCAAATTATGAACCAAATATGGAGTTAAGCAAACATTAGGACTTGGATTTAATTCATTTATCTGTTAAAAGATTACCTTAACAAAAGCAAAATAGGAATAAGGAATTTGAATGAAACACCAGCACAACAACTACAATGGTAGATACTTTGCTGCAGCGTGAATA
The DNA here is from genome assembly GCA_024138015.1 of Lumnitzera littorea. Taxonomy (NCBI): domain Eukaryota; kingdom Viridiplantae; phylum Streptophyta; class Magnoliopsida; order Myrtales; family Combretaceae; genus Lumnitzera; species Lumnitzera littorea. The sequence goes on from JAMXBB010000004.1 coordinate 7,941,633, forward strand.
ATAAAAATTAAACCTAGAATTGAGATGGGCGGTGAAAATGCCAAGATTGTAGTGCAACGCCGAAGCAACATACGAGAACCCCCAAGCCGATGGCCCACGTCTTAGATATTAAACTGATAAGATCAGACAGCACACCTAATCTTTAGCCAAAAGGCCAAGAAAAGTATGCCTCATAAGTTCATAGAACATGTATTTTCGATGCTTGTACACATTTTTATGCTTTCCTGTGTCTCCAACGTCGGGTTTTATGCACACTGCCCCCAACAGAAATAGCATAACTCCTTTGGCTTCTCCATCTCCTCCATTTCTCTTGAAAGAATTTTGCAATGTTATTTCTCAAAAGCTGAAACAAAGATAGATTATGTAACACTTCAGAACTTAGGGTATTACAGCTTTTCATGTGTCACCATCAGGTAGTGACACATTAAGGTGTCTAGAACTACTGAAGTCTGTCTAAATTTACAATATAACACAATATTATGTCAACCCACATTAATAAATCTTCATAAATAGACATGATGAATGGCATGCTGAATACTGGTCCACTGGAATATATAACAGTTTACCAACTACCAAACTGTAACATCTATAATCCCGAACAGAATTCAAGACTGAAGAAATCTCAAACATCTCCTTGATAACTCGCAACCATAAGCACAACTGCTAACAACAATACAACCGAAGTCTCAGGTACCTCCCCACATTAGAACCAGTCAAACCACGAATCCAACTAGCCAATACACAACCATAGGAATCCACATTTCGTTAATGCAAATGACATCACATGATCTAAGCTAAGTCCGTTGCCATTATCAAAGTAGTCCCCATCATTTGCTACCTCACATACCCACTCGTACCCTGATCCTAAGGGCATCTAAGTCTTGCCAAAACCTGTAATTGCAACTGAAAAACGAAAGGCCCCTTAAGGGTGAACCAAACCTAACACAAAATATCACAAAGCATTATGCAACCATAGATGTTATAGGAAGATAGATAATGCAATAAACATAGTTTGATTATCTTTCGTTTAGTCCTGCAAACAACAAAAGAATATTCATGACCCCAACGCACATTAATTAGTGTTGGATACTGCCTAACACTCAAGTAATCAAGTAGTCAAGTAACATCCTAAATCCACCTAGATAATTTATAGGCTTTGCCAACACATTGATCCTCTTAAGGTGTGACAATTAATTAAGCCCATTTAAGCAGCTAGCCTGACAAGCACAACTAAACAACTATCCCTTATCTAGAATAGCTGCAATATTAGAACTCGATGCTACAACAATCCTAGAAACTGATAACAAGCATAAATACTAAATTTAGAACTTCACTTCGACATACCATAACTCAATCCTTAATTTAACGTTGCAACTCAACCTTTTACTTCGTACTCTGACCACCCAAAACCAACACTTTATAATTTTCGCACATGCTCTTATTATATTCTGGCTTTTGAAACTTAACACATACAGAGCGCATCGTCTGACTCCTTGAACTTTTGGAACTTAAAACATACACCCGGTACATCCTCTGACTTGTCTACTGACTCTCGGAAAATTAAGTGCGCCCATGCACGCACACACAAAAAACATATGCATGCACTCAACAAACCAGCCCACATATTAGCACCAAATCACCTGCACTCACGTAGTGTACATATGCCCACACACAAACAGCATTCACAATAGCCACATCGCACTCCAATACACATGACTCAACACACACCAACATGCGCACAGCACACCATACACACATACACATACATGACACGGACAGCACATACACACAGATACATACGCTATACAAAACACGCCTCCACAAATATCCAAAACACCCGCAACCACCACACATGCACAACAACATCCACATGCAACGCAGCCACCACTACTCACCTCCCTAACCACCAACAACGACCACAATACCAACCCATCACCTTCTCTTCATTCTAAAACCGACACCTCAACCTGGACTCTCAACAATCTTTCGTGAGGATTCAAACTTTAGGAAGAAAATGAGAGAAAGAAATAAAAGGGATACTAACTTGAAAAAGGAATGAGGGGAAGATGTATTTATTCTTGATTTTCCTTCTCATTCTTGAGGTTAAAGATCGTTTCAATGCCAAGGAAAAGAGGAAAATGTTAAAAACAAGAGAGAGAGGAGGACTGGAACGATTGAAAGGAAGAGGTGCATAATTTTCAAAAGAGTCAATTGACCATGATGCCCGGTTGATCACCTTTTTTCTTTTTAGTATGTGTAACGGATTTTGCATTCACCATTTCTCATGTAAGACTCTTAGCGAATCTGTTCTTCAGCTTCCTCAGTGCCTTTTGCACCCTATTTGTTCGTCTGGTAATGAATAACAACATTCCTTATTTCTGCACCCTTCTAGGTGCAAAACTACATGATTCCATCCAATCTTTATGTAACTACATGCTAGTAGAAGCTTTTCCACAATTGTGATTCCCTAGAGACAAACTTGACAAAGTTGCTTGATGAAAATACGGAGAAGGAAGATGTTCGTCACCAATCCACAACAGCCCAATTTTACTTCAAAGTTCTGCGAAACTGAAGGTAGCTGAATTCAACATTCTTCTATTGTACTTGACTGCTGAAGGTGAATTTTGATTACCCAAATGCCGTCATTGTTTCTACTCTTGGAATTCACTTCAAAGTGCAAGTCATATCCCTATTCAAACTAAACTGCACAGCTCAAAATGCTACTAAAGTCGGAGATTTTTCTGGTAATGCTAATTTTCTAATTGCCATATGACAAAAATCTGTACTTCACACTACTGCTACTGCAGCCCTTGAATCACTTCAGCACTCACAGCATTAACTAATGTTATTCAAAACGTCATTACAAAGTCATTAGCAAAATTTTTCATGATTCAGATTAAGGAGGGACTACGTTAATCACGTAGGCCCTGCTCATTAAGCAGACTTAATATCAGTTGTCACCGCAGTTCCTAGGTCATAAAATCTTCTAGATCACCCCTCTAGCTCATCCAAGTACATGTGATGTGATAGTTTATTTCAACTCCTCTTCTTGGATGTGTGAAAGCCTTATTTATTTATTTATTTATTTTTAATGATATGCACTTGGTTTTGCGCTGGAATTAGATGTTCCATTACTTTTTCTTTCATTATCTGGTTAGAGACAAGCACCAAGGCACAGTTAGACGGCTTTGATCATGGTTTTGTAGAAATAATAATTGCCTCGCCAATCCTGCCTGATATGGCAGCCCATTGAAAAGATTTAACAAGGGACCAGTTTGTTCTGCAAACTTTTGCACAAGGCATGCCCCCAAGTTTGATTTGGATCGATATCACAGGTCCACTGGGCTCATCACTCATGGATTTGAAGTCACTCGACTGCACTAGAGCATAAAGACGAATGGTTTGCTTTCAAGCGCATCAAGAGTGACACCTGCTGATTTCTAAAAACCGAACCGTGGAAGTTAATGCAGATAGGGTTCTTCCCCTACATACATATTTGCACAGTTCTAAAGCTATATGCTGAATTCAAGACCTTCGAGTGGGTGGATCCCTTGAGCCGAGCGACATACGTCAGAGGATCCCTCGAGCCGGGCCATATACGTTAGACTAAGATTTGATAGGGTGCGCCATGCCAAGGCTGTACTGCAACGCCAAGGCAACGCTCGACCGCCCCAATAGCAAGCTATTGTAGTGGGCACTCCCCCTAAAAAAACTAAATTAATATCATGTGAGCCGATGGCCCACGTATCAGATATTAAACTGATAAGAACAGATACTACACTTGATCTTAGCCAAAAGGCCGAGAAAGGTATGCTTTCCTATGCACTCGAGCCTGTCTTTTCAACGTCACATCCTTTCTCCTTTCCTCCTCCATCTTCCACGTGGGACTTTAAAACACTCAGAGAATTAAGACAGCTAACAGGTCTCACGCTTATTAAATTCATTCTATAAATGTATTACCCATATCAAAGCAAATTATTTGAATTCACTTCTATCGCAGTTCAGTATGGATTGGAGAATGTTAGCATACTGATGATCGGACGTGCAGTTGATTGTTACCACCTTTGTGAAAACTTATAAACGTAAGATCATTAAAAACTGTTGAGATACATTATGAGTTTTTGTGAATTTGCAGTTTTACTAAATGGTTCCTAAAATTGGATGTTAAGAAATTATAACATAAACTGTGAAGTTACAAATGGATTTATGAAGTCAGACATATCACACAATTCTCTCGGACTTCTTCAAGATGAGCTCTATCTTTCATCACACGATGTGTTAGGGTCCCTTTTTGTAAGATACTTCTATGACAAAAAGTCATTCTTTTGTACATATTGTAACATAAGGGGGGAGAACTTTATTATTGTATAAGATAGGGCCTTACTATTATTAGAAATTTCTATTTTTATAAAGTGGTGCCATTTCACCAGTTTTAATGTCTACTCCTGCCAGGCCCAATAATATCCGTAAAGTGTAAGTACTCTTCTGGATTGAAGCTCTTACTCACCACGTTGGTTGATCACAACCGGCGGCACCTGTTACATACACTGTATCCCCGTACATACACATTGTAGTCTTGTAATACTATCGAAATTAATAAAAGTGTGTTATTCCTTTTTCCATTCAAGATTGTGTCCCTTATAATCTGTTGGCTTTCTTCCTTAGTTGTGTTGCTTATAAGTTTAGGCCTGGTTGACTAGCGTTGCGTGCAAGTTAGGCTTGCTTACTACTGTAGGGGTAGGATAGTAAGTGCTGCATGGTCTATTTGTGTGCTGACGAAAGCCTCGGACCGTGACAGTTGGTATCAGAGCCTAGGTTATTCCAGCGGGAACGACCATGACACGATAAGAGGAAGTGAGCAAGAGGCTTGATAGCTTTGAAGAAATCCTCAAGGGAGTATCTAAGTAGATAAATGATTTGGTCGCATTGTCAGTAAGAGTGGCTGAAGTTGAGACCAATCATCAGGAGATAAATGCTAAGATGATTGAGATGGCTGAGAATTTTGGTGTTACCGTGCAAACCCTCAGAGAGGAAATGCATATAACGACCGATGAGGTAAGACAACACTTGGAGACTCAAGTAGAAGATGTGAGAAGACAAGTTGCTACTTGTGCCTCAATCGAGACTGTTGAAGAGCTACGGGCACAGATAACTATTTTAACTCGGGCTGTAGGAAATGCTCCTATCCCTGCCCTCGTTCATGTTCCTGCTCATGCAGGACATCTAAAGATGCCTAAGCCCAAGGCATTTATTGGCGTGAGGGATGCCAAGTTGTTGGAGAACTTTCTATTTGATATAGAGCAGTACTTCGCTGTCGTGGAGACAAATGATGAGAGATCAAAGGTCACCATGGCTACAATGTACTTAACTGGTGATGCCAAACTGTGGTGGCGCACTAAATATGAGGATATCCAAAATGGCAACGCTCATGTAGATACATGGGTTGAGTTGAAGGCTGAGTTGCAAACTCAGTTTTTCCCTGAGAATGTTGAGTATAATGCCCGAAAGAAGTTGAGGGAACTTCGACAGGGTGATGACATTAGAAAGTATGTCCGTAAGTTCTCGACATTGATGTTGGACATCAAGAGCATGGCTAAAGATGATAAGCTATTCTATTTCTTGGAAGGACTGAAGCCTTATGCCAAGAATGAGTTGCAGAGGCAACGAGTTACTAACTTGACTACAGCACAAGCAGCAGCTAAGAGCTTGACTGACTACACTCATTACAATAAAGGGAAGAATGTGTCAATAGGACACAAGGGTGGAAAGTCGGTTAAGTCGGGCAAACCCAAGAGTGGGGGAGCCCCAAGTTCAAGTAGCAGCAGTAGTAATACTGGAAGGAGTCAAAGGAAACCCTTTAACTCTCACCAGTCCGGAAAGAGTGGGGCAACCAATGGAGGTAAGAAGCCTTCATTCTCATGTTTCTTGTGTAATGGCCCACACAAAGTAGCTGAGTGTCTACATAGGGCAGCACTCAATGCTATGCCATAAAAAGTAGAGAATGCCTGCCAAGATGATGAGTCAGGGAGTGATGGAGAGGATCAACCCCAAATGGGCGCATTGCACATGTTGTCGGCTGTTGGAAAGAGTTCCTTAGTACGACGTAAGCCTAAGAACAATAATGAGTTGATGTATGTCCAATTGAACATCAATGGCAAGAGTACCAGTGCAATGGTAGACTCCGGTACTACACATAACTTCATTGATGTGCCTAAGGCGGAAAGGTTGAGGTTAGTGCTTGCTGAGGACACTAGCCAAATTAAAGCTGTTAACTCCAAGGCTCGCCCTGTCCAAGGAGTTGCAAGAGGAGTGAAAGTGAGGGTTGGAGATTAGAGTGGAAATCTCAACTTCACAGCTGTTCCATTGGATGACTTCAGCATAGTCCTTGGAATAGATTTCTTGAGACAAGCCAGAGTTGCTCCCATGCCTGCAGCAGATTGCTTGTTATTCATGGGTGAAAAGCCTTGCTGTGTAACAGTTTAGAGGAATAAGGCAAACAATAATGGCAAGGAAGGGAAGAATATTGGGGTTATGATGTTATCAGCGCTCCAATTCAAGAAAGGCCTCAAACATCAAGAGCCAACTTTCTTGGCTTTCCTTACAGAGAAAGAGGAAGCAAGAAAGACAAAGATACCAGAGGAAATAGAGAGGGCCCTAAAGGAGTACGATTATGTGATGCCTAATAAGCTCCTTAAGGAATTACCTCCTAGAAGGTCGGTGGACCACGAGATTGAATTGATTCCTAGTGCCAAACCACCAGCCAGAGCTCCTTACAGAATGTCACCTCCCGAACTTGCAGAATTGAAGAAGCAATTGGATGAGTTGTTAGAAGCAGGCTTCATTCAATCCTCAAAAGCACCATATGGGCCTCCTGTTCTATTTCAAAAGAAGCAGGATGGGAGTTTGAGATTATATATTGACTATCGGGCTCTAAATAAGCTGACGGTGAAGAACCATTACCCTATTCCCCTAATTACTGATTTGTTTGATCAACTGAGTGGGGTTAAATATTTTACAAAACTGGATCTTCGCTCAGGCTATCATCAGGTTCGTATTGCTGAGGGGGATGAGCCTAAAACGACGTGTGTAACCCGGTATGGCGCTTATGAGTTCTTAGTGATGCCCTTCGGTCTCATTAATGCTCCTGCAACATTTTGTATCTTAATGAATAATGTATTTCTTGAATATCTCGACAAATTTGTAGTCGTCTATCTAGACGACATTGTTGTGTATAGCAGGACATTACAGGACCATATGAAGCACTTATGAATGGTTTTTAAGAAGCTGCAGGAGAATCATTTGTACGTGAAGCGTGAGAAATGTGCCTTTGCCCAAAAGCGCATCAACTTCCTGGGTCATGTTGTTGAAGTAGGGTGGATCCGATTGGATATAGTAAAGGTAGAAGCAATCAGGCAATGGCCAGTGCCTACGAGTGTAACGAAGTTGCAGTCCTTCCTTGGACTCGCAAATTACTATAAAAAATTCGTTGAGGGATATTCCTGTCGAGTTACACCCCTCACAAATCTCTTGAAGAAGGACCAAGCATGGTCATGGGATGGGATATGTTAGAGTGCCTTCGAGGAGTTGAAGTGTGTAGTGACGGAGGAGACAGTCCTTGCACTTCCTGACATTTCTAAGCCTTTTGATGTCCACACGGATGCCTCAGACATTGCATTGGGTGGAGTGTTGTTACAAGAGGGTCATCTAGTGGCATATGAGAGTAGGAAGCTGAATCAAACAGAGCGCAGGTACTTAGCCCAAGAGAAGGAGTTACTTGCAATTGTTCACTGTCTAAGGACCTGGAAACACTATTTACTAGGATCTAAGTTTCTAGTGAAGATAGATAATTCTGCTACCAGCCATATATTGACTCAACCGAAGCTTTCAGCCAAACAAGCCAGATGGCAAGAGTTTCTTACAGAGTTTGATATGGAGATTGAGTACCGCAGTGGACGGACTAATCAGGTAGCAAATGCATTAAGTAGGCAAGCTGATTTAGCATCCTTAGCATAGATTGCACACCAGTCGGCGAGTTAAATCTCAACTTCAATTCAAGAGCAGATCAAGCAACACATAGGTCAAGACCTGTTGGCCAAAAATCTCAAGCAGTTGGTTAAAGAAGGGAAGATGCGCAGATTTTGGGTAGAAGGCAATCTCATTTACACAAAGGGGCGCCGATTGTATGTCTCGAAGGCGGGCAACTTGAAAAGGGCACTCATGAGAGAGTGCCATGATACTTTGTGGGCTGGACATCCAGGCTAGCAAAGGACATAGAGCTTGTTGAAGTAGGGCTATTACTGGCCGGATATGAAGGAGGATGTGATGACTTATACAAAGACTTGCTTAACCTGCCAGCAGGACAAAGTTGAGAGACAGAAGGTAGCAAGCCTCTCGGAGCCACTTCCAGTGCCCTCTCGCCCATGGGAGAGCGTCTCCATGGACTTTATCACTTCCCTACCAAAAGTAGGGGAGCACTCATCTGTTTTTGTTGTTGTTGACAGGTTTTCTAAGTATGCCACCTTCATTCCTACCACGAAGAGTTCAAGCGCAAAAGAGACAGCCCAGCTTTTCTTCAAGCATGTGGTAAAATTTTGGGGTGTACCCCAAAATATTGTGAGTGATAGGGACGCCAGGTTTACAGGGAAGTTTTGGACAGAGTTGTTCCAACTCTTGGGGTTTGAGCTGAACATGACCTCCAGTTACCATCCGCAGAGTGACAAACAGACAGAGAGATTCAATGGGTTGTTGGAGGAATACCTTCGACACTTTGTCAGTGCCAACCAGAAGAATTGGGTTGACTTGCTGGATATCGCTCAGTTCTGTTTCAACATCCAGCGGAGCTCTTCCTCTAACAAGAGCCCTATAGAGATCATTACGGGTCAGCAACTACTGTTACCCCACACAATGGCAGCACCATATACCGGGAGATGCCCAAGAGCCTATCAGTTCATCAGGGATTGGAAGCAGAGTTCAGAAGTAGCAAAATCGTACCTTGAAAAGGCTTCCAAGAGAATGAAGAAATGGGTAGATCAGAATCGCCGACCTAGAGAATTCAATGTTGGAGATAAGGTCTTCATAAAGCTTCTTCCAGAACAGGTCAGATCATTGAGAAACAAGGACAGAAGATTGATCCAAAGGTATATTGGTCCAGTTCCTATCATATCGAAGATTGGAAGAGTAGCTTACAAGGTCGAGCCTTCTGCGTGGTTGAAGGTCCATCCAATTTTTCATATCAGCGTCTTGAAGCCATATTATCCAGACATGGAAGACCCATCTCGCAATGTGTCCAAGCAGTCACACGTCAAGATCAAGTTCAACCTAAGTCAAGCCGTGGAAGACATCCTTGCAGAGCGAAAAGTCAGAGATCCCTCCACTGGAGAAGATCATAAAGAATATTTGGTCAAGTGGAGAGATAGAGGAGAAGAAGATACAAGCTGGGAGACTAAAGAAGATCTGAAGCCCTTATCCGAGAGAAAGTCAGCCTTGCTAGCCAAAAGACCTTCGCCACCAGATCCAAGCTCTAGTATATATTGCCGAGGACGTCAATAGAATTAAGTAGGGGCGGATGTTAAGGTCTCTTTTTGTAAGATACTTTTATGACAAGGGGCCATTCTTTTTGTATATATTGTAACATAAGGGGGAGGGGGGGGGGGGGTACTTTATTATTGTATAAGATAGGGCTTCACTATTATTAGAAATTTCCACTTTTAGAAAGCAGTGCCATTTCACCAGTTTTAATGTCTACTCCTGCCAGGCCTAATAATGTCTGTAAAGCTCTTTACGGGGGTGTGAGTAATCTTCTAGATTGAAGCTCTTACTCACCACGTTGGTTGATCACGACCGGCCTACTCCCGCCAGGCCTAATAATGTCTGTAAAGCTCTTTACGGGGGTATGAGTAATCTTCTAGATTGAAGCTCTTACTCACCACGTTGGTTGATCACGACCGGCGGCACCTGTTACATACACTGTAGCCCCGTGCACGCACATTTTAGCCTTGTAATACTGTCGAAATTAATAAAAGTGTGCTATTCCTTTTTCCATTCGAGATTGTGTCCCTTATAATCCGTTGGCTTTCTTCCTTGGTTGTGTTGCTTACAGGTTTAGGCCTGGTTGGCTAATGTTGTATGCGAGTTAAGCTTGCTTACTACTGCAGGGGTAGGATAGTAGGCGCCGCACGGTCTATTTGTGTGCTGACGAAAGCCTCGGACCGTGACACGATGCATAATAGCCATATATTCTGTACTTGTATCGATGCTGAATTACCAGGGTATGGCATCTTATTCCTTCAAAGTGGACTCCAGAAAGGAGATTCAGTATCTTTTAATTTCATTTTAGCAAACAGAGGCGTTTTCTCACCTTATGTGAAGATACGGAGAAGGAGCGCCAGGACATTCATAGAAAATCTTTACAATGAATACTTGCTTTGGGTTCGTATCGAAAAATTCTGTGTAACAAAGACATCTTCCGACAGAAAATTGAAGCAATAATCCTAGATCTTTTCTGAATTTCTCGATTCAAAACCAGTCGCAAGGCTCAAATTTCTTTTGCTTTGTACAGAATTTAAACTAAAATCGGCTTGGTGCACCAATGCCGGGCTGTATGTGCTATCTAAAAATTACTTGACAAGTGACCCTCAACTTGGAGAAAGTCAAAATTGATACATGACTCATCATGACGACGATGCAGAGACATTAAAACAAGATAAGTAATGGTGAGAGGTTTGGCAGGCTGCACCAAGTAGAAAGCGTAGGCATTCGATTTTTGCCCTTAGTAGTTTTAAAAAATAGGGTCCTAACTTAAAAATAATAAATAATTAAAAAATAATGAAAATACAAAAAAATAAGGAAAAGAAAAATTATAAAGATTTTTTAGGGAGTAAATCATTTTAGAGATGAATAGCTTTAGTTTTAACTTAATTCACATAATTATTTTAGAGGGTCGCGTATTTTAAGTACAATTCGATTATACTAAAAATCAAAACACAAGTTAATGATCTAATAGATAAACATTAGAGCATTGGCATTGGAATAACTTAAAGTCACGATTCGAATCTCACTAGGCACAGATGTGCTTTTTATTTTTCAATCTAATGTGATAAAGATTTTTTAGATTCATATTTAATTTGATTTTTATCAAATCAGATTTGAATCGATATAAGAGATTCAAATTTAGTTTGATTTCTATTAAATTAGATATGAATTGATTTTAAATTTCTATTAAATTAGGATTTTATATGATTTAAGATTGATTTGTTTTTTAGCTATATATATACGATTTCCTCCCATGCATGGAGAGGACAATAGACCCTAAGCTCCATCACAGCCCCTTCTTCCTTACTACAAGGAGCAGCTTGTTCACGTACGTTGGATACGGACGCACGATGCACGCAAATCACCTCACTACACATTCACACCGTCTTCGTCTACTACTTCATGTACTACTCATATACTATCACGTACTGCTTCCAAGCCCACTGATCAGCCACGATCACAATCACCGATACAAGCTCTACGCTACTCCATTGTCAACACAGTCCCTTACGGAAGTCAGAACTACAACCAAGTTCCATCAACAGCAAAACACATGAACCGTACACCAGTAGCCAAGCATCGTCCTCTTCATATCAGCAGCAGCAGCCGCCCTTCTACGTGTATGATCAACGACGTAACGCACCAACTATTCAGCCGTTGTACTTTATATGCTCCAATACATGTTCTAACCCAGCAACGGTTACACAAGTCCATCCACGTATGCCCCTATCACGAACAAATTACTGTCCACACTCCAAACCACAGCTCACACCTAATTCACTACACTTCACGCGGATACACACAGCAACCAACTCCCAAAGTCCAAATAATTCTTACGCTGAGCATCAATCAGCCCACAACTGTAGTGTATGAATTAACAACAAGCAGCAAAGAACTTCGATCAGCCGCACAAACACGCCGTGCATCAACAAAATCCAGCGACCATACACATTCGTATCCTTGGCCGAACATACTATCTTCATTGCAGCACACTCACTAACCACACAACACTGTCCAATAGCAAACACATAGCAACTACTGTCCATGCGTCTTCAAAACACCACACAATCACTGGCCACGTATCACGAGTAGATTCCCTTACTCAAACTCGTACGACATTTAGCGTTCCTAACTACACTAAGGAAGGTTAAGTCAGCTTGTAACAACTCATAATGTTTAGAGAGAGAAAATATAGAGAGAGAAACTCTGATGTAAATAGTATTCACTCAAAATAACTTGATGATACAACTGAAGGGATCTCCCCTAGATCAATTCAATCTAACGGTTATAAATGAATTCCACATACCTTTACATTAAATACATCTACCTACCTTGCCTATCACCTATTCTAGAACCTTTTAGATCTTTTAGAATATTCTAGATTATCTCCTCTTGGACTTGAATGAACCTCATGATTTTGGGCCCTTCTAAATTGGCCCATGACACACGTATGCCCTGACACCACCCCCCTCTACTGCTACTGCTCCGATCACTGCTGGACACTCCACAATCAATGCTAGTAGCCCCATAATGTTGATTACCATCCATTGTTGGTCGACACAACACAACAACTTCACCGCCACAACCAATACATAAACAGCAGCTTCACAACCACCTGTAACTCAGAACCAATGCCATCCTCCTCGTCCAACAGTACACGCAGACACATTCACTGATCAACCGTGATCCATGACACACCATAGCTTCACCCTTTCTCCTACACACGCATGACCAAAAAACTGCATTGTCCTCTCTACGCTGATCACAAACACACAAACTTGCACAACCCCTGCACGTTTAGCAGTCGCGACATACAATCAATGACGTACACGGTTCATGACTCACAGCACTCGTGCACAACAACTCCATCGCAAACAGCCACAATCATTACAAACGCCATTACATTGCTGCTCACCGATCGCACACAAACACAAGAGCTAATCCACCGCACCAAGCAGCGACTAAACTAAGCCACACGCAAGCATGATTGCCAACAAGCCCCAAGCGTAATCAAAGTACATCCACTGTCCTTCACTGAATATCAAGTCAGGTTTGAGATTCTTTTTTTTATTTATTTCATTATTATTATTTTATAATCATTATGTTATTATTCTGTTGGTTGGTTAATTAAATTCATAGCATGATATATGTATATATATGTCTATATACTAGTTTAGGAGGCTTTTAACATTAGATTTTATATATTAAGTAGATTACATAATTAATTTATTTAGATGGATAGTTATTAATAGTAGAAATATAGGTGTAAATATATTAGCTTAGGATTTTTTTTTAGGTTCTTTTTTAAAAATCATCATATAGAAAATTATTTTTTTAGAAATAAAAATTAATAAAAAAGAAACTTTTTACAAAAAGATTATAGCGTCTTATAGAGTTTTTTTATCACTTATGAGTTAGGATCCCCTTTCGATTTTTTTTAAAATAAACTGAATAAATTAAAACGTAAACTTGATTGTTTTTGTTTAAATTAAAATAAACTAACATGCTAAACTTTTTTGGAAAGAACTATGATCGTCTGATCTCGACTAGTAGGTACGTAGGTACCTTGGTACCTTGGGAGTAACGATAAAATCTGTAGAAATTTAAATCATTTTTTCTTTTGGTTTTTGTTTTCTTTTCTCAAAGATATTTAAAAAAAAAAAAGATAATGTAAAAGAATAATCCTAATTTCGATAAATAAATAGTAGTATTGATTAGGATTTAATAAGTTAACCCCTGAATTCGAAATTCTTTAGTTTTTTTTCATTTAAATTGAAATTAAAGACCGATAGTTAAATCGTAATTAATCCACCCAATTGGTTATGGTTTTTTTTTCTTTCTTGACTTCGATCGAATGGCAACTCTAAAAATTTTTTCAAAATAAAAACCAAAATTTTCCAATTTCTTTAGTCGAGAATTAATATTAAATGAATTTGAGTTTAGTATTAATCAAAAAAGAGAGAAATCAAATTAAATAAAAGAAAACCGAAAATTCAGGCTCGACAAAAGGCAAAACAACAATACTAAGGATTGAGAAGCATCAATCACCAGCACAACATCAACAAAAACTTTACTGGTCAAAAGAAACATCTAACTAGACCTTGTGGGGTGTGTCAAGCCAAGGCAATAGTGCAATGCCAAGGCGACGCTTGGAAGCCCCCAATAGCAAGCTACTCTATTGAGCTCTCTCCATAAGAAAATTAATTTGGTAGAAAAATATAACTTGGAGGCTCAAACTAGTCAAGGGGACCAAGAAAGCATTGCAAACGAATATCTTAAGGCTAACAAACATCATTGATATGTATAAAGCAGCCTCTGGTGGTGGAAAATAGTATCTCCGCTGAGGTGTGGTGATCAAACTTAATGATATCAATGGCTATGATCCTCTTATTGGTCAAACAAGATGGACAAAGAAGAGCTGAAAGTCATCAAACCTTAAATAAAGTCAAAGGCAAATTCAACAATTCAAAAGCTCATAATAACCCTAGATCCAAAATGGCATAACTAGAAGTAACATCATCAATGTTGCACAGTTAACCGATAGCTAAAAGCAAAGCTCAGCGCAAATATCATGACCACTATGCAACATTAAAATGATGGAATATTTAAGACAACACTTAAACTAGCATTTGAAAAGAACTTAAGACAAGAAATGGTAGGGGGGTTGCACAAACACAAGCCCCTACTGTCACAAATTATGACGTAGGCTCTGCCTCAATGGGTAGACCTTAGATAGGCACCCCTCCCAAGTGCAATGGAGGTCACCAACCTAGGCCATAGGCCTTCTTGATCACCCATAGACCCCGTCCAAGTAAGTATGTTGCCCAGGTGTAGGAAGTTCCAACTTATGCTTTCTCTTCCTTATTCTTAAATTACCTTTCCTGTTGTGGGACTCTTAAGAGCAGATTGTTAGGCACGTTTGCTCTTGAGGTTCCTCAACTTGCCTTTTACAGCCTATTTTGTTCATCCTGTAATGGATAACTATAATCCTAATTTCTACATCCTTATCGATACAACACTACGTTATTCCAGACAACAGTACAGCCAACCTTTAGTAATTACTTGCAACTCCAAGTTCTTCCAATTATTAGGATTAGCTAAGCAATAACGACAACCTTTTTTGTGGGGAAGTATAGAGAAAGAAGAAGGTCATGTAATATTTATAGTAGCATAGATTATCTTAAAAGTTATAGGAAAGCATAAAGGTCAACTTTTTGAGCACTCACTCTTTCCTCTACTTTCAGTCGAGTAGCTACTGCTCCTCTCAAGCTCACTGGGTGTGTTTAGTACCTTCTTTTTCAAATTTACCTATATCATTCGTGACCCAATGCAATGAAAAAATAATCGACAATGGACACTCAGATCAGGTGACTTGTCTTCTCTTTCTGCTTAATTCAAAGGTAGCTTTATAGATGTAGATTTCATATTTTATACTTAGTTGTCACTGGCCAATATTAACCGCCTTGGTTGGAAATTCATATAAAAGCGGTCACATCGTAGTTCAAGCTAACCATAAAATCAATAAAATTACTAGAGCAGGAGATTTTTCTGGAATGCAATTTCCTAATTGCTGAATGATAAATGAAAGACCGAGGCCATGCCAATTTTATGTAAATTACATAAATTTTGACTTGCTAATGGAACATGTGTGCATGGACTAGAATTAAAGATCACAGCAGAAAACAATGATCAAGTGGTAATGCAAACCAAAGCTATTAAAAGCATGTATAAGAAGTATACAAAATAGACAGTTTGTGATGACTCTAGATAATTTGGGCAGTCATCAAAACATTTCAAAAATTTCGGAACATCAGCTAAACAGATTGTTGACAAACAACAACGTTAGACTAAGGTTTGGTGGGGTACGCCAAGCCTAGGCTGTAATGCAATGCAAAGGCAATGCTTGATGTCACGCCCCGAAGCGACAGAGTCGTAACAGCCCCCGCCGTGTAAACCATCCTAAGATAGAAGTTGGCCTTATAACCGCTATCTTAGACCTGATCTACACAAGGCGTCCACGACTAACCCGCTTTGAAGTAGACAATTTGTAATTTAAACAAATCATTTACCTAAGAAAGTGAGAAAAGTTATATATAATCATTATAATTCAGTTATTACATTAATCAGAAATGAAAAGTAAAATATGTGTTGATTCTTCAATGTTTTTCCTCACTCCCCAGGATCCAGCAGTTGCTAGCTTCATAGTAGTTGTTGCCACTTCTTAGCCAGCACCTGCACGATGTCTATAGGGATGTGAGCAACCACAACTCAGTAAGTTAGGACGGAGGACTTAAAACTATACCATACACACAACAAGGTTTTCAATCACTTATTAGGTGCAATGCATGTGTAAGCAAATGCCATCGCACGACGTTGTCCGGCCCGTCGTGAGATTAGAGAAATTGCGCCCGCTTTAATCCGGGTTAAGGAGTTGTCGTTAATGCAACAGCTCACGACCAAACCCAGGCTTGTGTAATGAAGACCTTGCTCCTCCCGCGACTACCTTCGAACCACTGCCTTCACCCTCGTCGCGACCTCCTCTCCTGTCACTTAGTTCGACTGAGGATGAAGAAGGGACCATTTTGCAATCCTGCGCTATCCCTTCCGAAGGGGTCGGTATTTGGCCGGAGAGTCCTAAATCCCCTAACGGGTTACCATGCATGTTCGATTATGATTACTGGTTGTATATTTGATTAAGTCCAGTTTAGGGTGATCAATCATTACATACAATTCATACAACATGTGCCAAAGCAACAAACAGAATCATAGCATCACCCATAATCAAGCACATGCACACATTCAACTATCTAACAAGCACAACCAAGCATAATCTTAAGCCTCCAAAAATACAGCATCGTATTAATCCCAACTTACATCGACTCCTCGCTTACTCACTCGAGGTCCGATTTGCTCAGGCTATCGCCGATCATCCCTATAACACGAACGTGGTTTTAGCTTTTCATATAAATATTCTAAGTTCATTTTATCATATAACGCTTATTGTTAGGTTTTGTTTAAGGTTTAATATGCCTAATTATCTAGGTATTAAGTCTTTTACAATTATTCTAGGTTTGGGGTTAGGTTCAGGTTCGGTTTTCGCATCGATTTCTTTATTAGGTTTTAGTTCGATTTCTAAGTAATGTTTTAGATTCCAACCCTAGAAACCCGTTTCAACCTATAATGTGAAATTAATCACATTACTTTCCGATCTCCTAATTACCATCATTACCTCTAATTAGTATTTTAGTCCATCCGGTACACTTAAATCTTTATTTGTGTACCGAATTTACTCATAATGTGAGAAATTTTTACATTTTTCATATAATTACGTAAATTCAAGTTTCCCATCAGATTTATTGTACGTTTTTATTATTATCACAATATCAATTTTTATTATAATATTTCCTATTTATTATATTTTCAATAATTA
>JAMXBB010000004.1:7963011-8035868 GCA_024138015.1 Lumnitzera littorea
TTTAATTATTTGCTTAGTTTTTGGTAAATTTAGGTAATTTCGCGTATTTTTATCTATACGTAAATACATGTAGGGTATACGTGAACATTCCTAAATATTATTTTAGTCATTCTAAAATTTTTAATATACATATAATCTATCTCTAGTAATTTATTAGTTATTAGATTACACTTTTTGCCTTTTTAGTAATTAGCAATTATTATGCTTAAAATTTGAAAATTTTATAGTCTCTCATTTTATTTCTTATTTTCTTAAATTTAAGTTTACGGGATCATTTTTACTAATATTCTTCCCAATAGTTTATAATTTGGATTTGATCGGATCTTTTAACTGATCGCCCTAAACCTTGGGTTTTAAGTTCAATCCTACGGTTACTTGGCTGAACTTTGAGGATTACACTTAAGAGCCCCAGTAGCAAGCTCCTATGGTGGGAACTCCCCCACAAAAAGATTAATTTAATATCATGTAGGCCGATGGCCCCCGTACCAGATATTAGACTGATAAGAACAGATACTACACTTGATCTTAGCCAAAAGGCTGAGAAAGGTATGCTTTGTGTCAGGATTCCTTTTTTGTAAGATACTTATACTAATAAGGGGCCATTCTTTTGTACATATTGTAACATAAGGGGGGACTTTATTTTTGTGTAGATAGGGCCTTACTATTGTGGTGCCATTTCACCTTTAGAAAGTGGTGCCATTTCACCAGTTTTAATGTCTCCTTCTACTAAGCCCAATAATGTTCGTAAAGCTCTTTACGGGGGTGTGAGTACTCTTCTGAATTGAGGCTCTTACTCATCACGTTGGTTGATCATGACCGGCGGTACCTATTACATACACTGTACCCCCATACACACATATTGTAGCCTTGTATTACTATCGGAATTAATAAAAGTGTGCTATTCCTTTTTCCATTCGTGCCTGTATCCCTTATAATCTATTGGCTTGCTTCCTTGGTTGTGTTACTTACAAGTTTAGGCTTTATTGGCTAGCATTGCGTGCAAGTTAGGCTTGCTTACTACTGCAGAGGCAAAATAGTAAGCGTCGCACGGTCTATTTGTATGCTAAAAAAAGCCTCGGACCGTGATAGTTGGTATCAGAACCTAGGTTATTCCAGTGGGAATGACCATGACATGACAAGAGGAAGTAAGCAAGAGGCTAGATAACCTTAAGGAAATCCTCAAGGGAGTGTCTAAGCGGATAAATGATTTGGTCGCATTGTCAATAAGAGTAGCTGAAGTTGAGACCAATCATCAAGAGATGAATGCTAAGATGACTGAGATGGCTGAGAATTTTGGTGTTACAGCGCAAACGCTCAGAGAAGAAATGCACATAACGATCGATGAGGCAAGACAGTACTTGGAGACTCAAGTAGAAGACGTGAGAAGACAAGTTACTGCTCGTGCCTCAATCGAGACTGTTGAAGAGCTATGTGCACAAGTAACTATTTTAACTCAGGCTGTGGGAAATGCTCCTATCCCTACCCCCGTTCATGTTCCTACTCATGCAAGACATCTAAAGATGCCTGAGCCCAAGGCATTCACTAGCATAAGAGATGCTAAGTTGTTAGAGAACTTTCTATTTGATATGGAGCAGTACTTTGTTGCTGTGGGGACAAATGATGAGAGATCAAAGGTCACCATGGCTACAATGTACTTAATGGTGATGCCAAACTGTGGTGGCGCACCAAATATGAGGATATCCAAAATGGCAACGCTTATGTAGATACATGGGTCAAGTTAAAGGCTGAGTTGTGGACTCAGTTTTTCCCTGAGAATGTTGAGTACAATGCCCGAAAGAAGTTGAGGGAACTTCGACAGGGTGATGACATTAGAAAGTATGTTCGTAAGTTCTCGACATTGATGTTGGACATCAAGAGTATGGCCGAAGATGATAAGCTATTCTATTTCCTAGAAGGACTGAAGCCTTATGCTAGGAATGAGTTGTAGAGGCAACAAGTTACTAACTTGGCTACAACACAGGCAGTAACTGAGCGCTTGACTGACTACACTCATGACAATAAAGGGAAGAATGTGCTGACAGGACACGAGGGTGGAAAGTCGATCAAGTTGGGCAAACCCAAGAGCAGGGGAGCCCCAAGTTCAAGTAGCAACAGTAGTAATACTAGAGGGAGTTAAAGGAAATCCTATAACTTTCACCAGTTCGGAAAGAGTGGGGCAACTAATGGAGGTAAGAAGCCCTCATTCTCGTGTTTCTTGTATAATGGCCCATACAAAGTAGCTGAGTGTCCATATAGGGCAGCACTCAATGTTATGGCACAAAAAGTAGAGAGTGTCTGCCAAGATGATGAGTCAAGGAGTAATGGAGAAAATTAACCCCAAATGGGCGCATTGCACATGTTGTCGGCTATTAGAAAGAGTTCCTCAGTGTGACGTAAGCCTAAGAACAATAATGAGTTGATATATGTCCAGTTGAACATCAATGGTAAGAGTGCAAATGCAATAGTAGACTCCGATGCTATACACAACTTCATTGATGTGCCTGAGGCGAAAAGGTTAGGGTTAGTGCTTGCTGAGGACACTAGCCAGATTAAAGCTGTTAACTCCAAGGCCCGCCCTGTTTAAGGAGTTGTAAGAGAAATGAAAGTGAGGGTTGGAGATTAGAGTAGAAATCTCAACTTCACAGCTGTTCCAATGGATGACTTCAGCATAGTCCTTATAATAGATTTCTTGAGACAAGACAGAGTTGCTCCCATGCCTACAGCAGATTGCTTGTTATTCATGGGTAAAAAGCCTTGCTGTGTGACAGTTCAAAGGAACGGAGCAAACAACAATGGCAAGGAAGGGAAGAATATTGGGGCTATAATGTTATCAACGCCCCAATTCAAGAGAGGCCTCAAACATCAAGAGTCAACTTTCTTGGCTTTACTTACAAAGAAAGAGGAAGCAAGAAAGACGGAGATACCGGAGGAAATAGAGAGGGTCCTAAAGGAGTACAATTATGTGATGCTTAACAAGCTCCTTAAGGAATTACCTCCCAGAAGGTCGTTAGACCACAAATAGAGTCGATTCCTGGTGCCAAACCACCCGCTAGAGCTCCTTATAGAATGTCGCCTCCCCAACTTGTCGAATTAAAGAAGCAATTGGATGAGTTGTTAAAGGCAGGCTTCATTTAACCCTCAAAAGCACCATATAGGGGCTCCTATTCTATTTCAAAAGAAGCAAGATGGGAGTTTGAGATTATGTATTGACTATCAGGCTCTAAATAAGCTGACGGTGAAGAATCATTACCCAATTCCTCTAATTGCTGATCAGTTTGATCAACTGAGTGGGGCTAAGTATTTTACAAAACTGGATCTTCGCTCAGGCTATCATCAGGTTCGTATTGCTGAGGGGGATGGGCCCAAAACGACGTGTATAACTTGGTATGGTGCTTACGAGTTATTGGTGATGCCTTTCGGTCTCAGTAATGCTCCTGCAACATTTTGTACCTTAATGAATAATGTATTTCTTGAATATCTCGACAAATTTGTAGTCGTCTATCTAAACGACATTGTTGTGTATAGCAAGACATTACAGGACCATATGAAGCACTTACGAATGGTTTTCAAGAAGCTGCAGGAGAATCATTTGTACATGAAGCGTGAGAAATGTGCCTTTGCCCAAAAGCGCATCGACTTCCTGGGTCATGTTGTTGAAGAAGGGTGGATCTGAATGGATATGGCAAAGGTGGAAGCAATCAGGCAATGGCCAGTGCCTAAGAGTGTAACGGAGTTGCGGTCCTTCCTTGGACTCGTAAATTACTATAGAAAATTCGTTGAGGGATATTCCTGTCGAGTTACACCCCTCACAGATCTATTGAACAAGGACCAAGCATGGTCATGGGATGGGATATGTCAGAGTACCTTCGAGGAATTGAAGCGTGTAGTGACGGAGGAGACAGTCCTCGCACTTCCTAACATTTCTAAGCCTTTTGAAGTCCACACGGATGCCTCAGACATTGCATTGGGTGGAGTGTTGTTGCAAGAGGGTCATCCAGTGGCATATGAGAGTAGGAAGCCGAATCAAACAGAGCGTAGGTACTCAGCCCAAGAGAAGGAGTTACTTACAATTGTTCACTGTCTAAGGACCTGGAAACACTATTTACTAGGATCTAAGTTTCTAGTGAAGACAGATAATTCTGCTGCCAGCCATTTATTGACTCAACCGAAGCTTTTAGCCAAACAAGCCAGATGGCAAGAGTTTCTTGCAGAGTTTGATATGGAGATTGAGTACCGCAGTGGACGGACTAATCAGGTAGTAGATGCATTAAGTAAGCGAGCTGATTTAGCATCCTTAGCACAGATTGCACACCAATCGGTGAGTCAAATCTCAACTTCAATTTAAGAGCAGATCAAGCAACACATAGGTCAAGACCTGTTGGCCAAAAATCTCAAGCAGTTGGTTAAAGAAGGGAAGATGCGCAGATTTTGGGTAGAAGGCGACCTCATTTACACAAAGGGGCGCCGATTGTATATCCTGAAGGCGGGCAACTTGAGAAGGGCACTCATGAGAGAGTGCCATAATACTTTGTGGGCTGGACATCCAGGCTAGCAAAGGACATGGAGCTTGTTGAAGCAGGGCTATTACTGGCCGGATATGAAGGAGGATGTGATGACTTATACAAAGACTTGCTTAACCTGCCAGCAGGACAAAGTTGAGAGGTAGAAGGTAGCAGGCCTCTCGGAGCCACTTCCAGTGCCCTCTCGCCCATGGGAGAGCGTCTCCATGGACTTTATCACTTCCCTACCAAAAGTAGGGGAGCACTCATTTGTTTTTATTGTTGTTGACAGGTTTTCTAAGTATGCCACCTTCATTCCTACCACGAAGAGTTCAAGCACAAAAGAGACAGCCCAGCTTTTCTTCAAGCATGTGGTAAAATTCTGGGGTGTACCCCAAAATATTGTGAGTGATAGGGACGCCAGGTTCATAGGGAAGTTTTGGACAAAGTTGTTCCAACTCCTGGGCTCTGAGCTGAACATGACCTCTAGTTACCATCCGCAGAGTGACGGACAGACAGAGAGATTCAATGGGTTGCTGGAGGAATACCTTCGGCACTTTGTCAGTGCCAACCAGAAGAATTGGGTTGACATGCTGGATATCGCTCAGTTTTGTTTCAACATCCAGCAGAGCTCTTCCTCCAACAAGAGCCCTATAGAGATCATTACGGGTCAGCAACCACTGTTACCCCACACAATGGCAGCACCATATACCGAGAGATGCCCAAGAGCCTATCAGTTCATCAGGGATTGGAAGCAGAGTTCAGAAGTAGCAAAATCGTACCTTGAAAAGGCTTCCAAGAGAATGAAGAAATGGGTAGATCAGAATCGCCGACCTAGAGAATTCAATGTTGGAGATTAGGTCCTCATAAAGCTTCTTCCAGAATAGGTCAGATCATTGAGAAACAATGATAGAAGATTGATCCAAAGGTACATTGGTCCAGTTCCTATCATATCGAAGATTGGAAGAGTAGCTTACAAGGTCGAGCCTCCTGCGTGGTTAAAGGTCCATCCAGTTTTTCATGTCAGCATCTTGAAGCCATATTATCCAGACATGGAAGACCCATCTCGCAATGTGTCCAAGCAGTCACACGTCAAGATCAAGTTCAACCTAAGTCAAGCCATGGAAGACATCCTTGCAGAGCGAAAAGTCAGAGATCCCTCCATTGGAGAAGATCATAAAGAATATTTGGTCAAGTGGAGAGATAGAGGAGAAGAAGATACAAGCTGGGAGACTGAAGAAGATCTGAAGCCCTTATCCGAGAGAAAGTCAGCCTTGCTAGCTAGAAGACCTCCACCACCAGATCCATGCTCCAGTACATATTGTCGAGGACGTCAATAGAATTAAGTGGGGGAGGATGTCAGGGTTCCTTTTTTGTAAGATACTTATACTAACAAGGGGCCATTCTTTTGTACATATTGTAACATAAGAGGGGACTTTATTTTTGTGTAGATAAGGCCTTACTATTATTAGAAATTTTCACTTTTAGAAAGTAGTGTCATTTCACCAGTTTTAATGTCTCCTCCTACTAAGCACAATAATGTCCATAAAGCTCTTTACGGGGGTGTGAGTACTCTTATGGATTGAAGCTCTTACTCACTACGTTGGTTAATCACAACCAGCGGCACTTGTTACATACACTATACCCCCGTACACACATATTGTAGCCTTGTATTACTGTCGGAATTAATAAAAGTGTGTTATTCCTTTTCCCATTCGTGCCTGTGTCCCTTATAATCTGTTAGCTTTCTTCCTTGGTTGTGTTGCTTACGGGTTTAGGCCTTATTAGCTAACGTTGCGTGCAAGTTAAGCTTGTTTACTACTGTAGATGCAGGATAGTAAGTGCCGTACGATCTATTTGTGTGCTAAAGAAAGCCTCGGATCGTAACATTTTGCAAGGGCATACAACCTGTCTTTTCAATGTTACTTCCTTTGTCTTTCTCTCTTCTATATTCCATGTCGGACTTTATAGCACAAGGTTGGTTCATTTTGCTTTCCCTCTCTCCTGTCTATGCCCTGTAACAATTCCTCAGGGGGTAATATAAAAATCCATTGAAGGATTACTCCAAGTTCGTCTTTTGAACGAGTTGAGTTATTGCATCCCTTCAATTTTTTATTGCTTTGTAAATTTTGCTTTGAGTTGATTGCATAAACTGTCATTCCATGTCACTTGGAAGTGAGCAATAGACCACGGTTTTCACCACCTATCACTTCTCTTCCTTAGAATAGAAGATGGTGTATCTCTGCAGATAAATTCTGCATTCTAAGAGAAAGCACAACATAAAGAAGAGTAAACAAATTAAGAATGTTCTTATCCTTGTGATGTTTATTCCCTTTGAATCTAAATATAGTTGTACTAGTAAAACAGAAAATTCTGAAACATTTGTCATTCTTCCCTATCTTTTCAATCTCAAAATACCATGAGAATCAATGAAGCACATGGCAAACATGATTCAATCTCTCGAGAGGGTTCATCTCAAATGGTTTTAAGGATTTTGGCAAGAAACTTTTTCCCCATGACAGTAAAACATGGAGAAAATAAAGAACAAAAGGAAGCATAAATTTTATGATATTTACTCTATACATAAACCAGCAACCACCTAATGGTGGATATGCAATTTCATGATATATGAACTTATATTGTTTTCAATTAAAGTTCCTTAACTGCTGAAATGTCAAGGATTTATGATTCATGGACATCAAATTTAGTCGCAATAATTCAACTAAGTCCTGCAAAACTATGCAACAAGTATGAAACTGCCTGGATTATATTATAATTGGTACGGCCTGCTCGAGTGTATTCCCATTATCACAAATTATGACGTAGGCTCTGCTTCGTTGGGCAGACCTTAGGTGGATACCCCTCCCAAGTGCAATGGAGGTCACCAACCTAGGCCATGGACCTTCTTGATCACCCATTGACCTTGTCAAGGTAAGTTTGTCCTCTAGTTGCATAAAGTTTCACCTTTATTATGTCCTCGTTATTCTCCATGTGCAACTCTTAAAAGCAGATTCACAGGTGTATCTGTTCTTGAGGTTCCTAAATTTGCCTTTTGTGACCTATTTTACAACAACAATGTTCCTTATTTCTTCAGCTTCTCGGTGCAAAACTATTTGATTCGACGCAATGCTGCTGCCGACATCAAGTCACTACTTACAAGTAGAAGCCCTTCCATTATTGTAATTACCTAGACAAACTTCAGAGTTTCTAGTTGGACGTAAGGAGAAAGGTAAGGGTCATTGGTTATCTGTGAAAGCTTAATTTTACTGTAAATTTCTGGAAAAATAAATTTTGCTTTTTGAATGTGAATTTCCCCTATTATACATAACTGGTGAAGGCAAATTTTGATTACCTGCGAATGTGAATTATTGGAGTTCATTTCGAAACACATTCACATACCAATTCAAGAAGGAATACAAGATAACTGATGTCTTAGAAGCAAGATACAGATGCAAACAAATAAAAACACTAGTTGTATTAACATGTCAAAATTTCTTCCACTTTGGCAAGGTTATTTTTCATAGCTCTGATTCTCCAAAGCTATACTAGCATAGATAAAAAAGATCAATTACATGCAAATATAAGAGGACAGTGACTAAATGACGTTTTGTATATACAAATGAACAATCATGTAAAGAAGAAGCTTTGGTGGGGAGCACCAGCAACAAGCTATTTTGGAGGGTTCTCCCCATAGAAAAATTAATTTAAACTGATAAGAATGGATATTGCACTTGATCTTAGCTAAAAGGCCAAGAAGGTTTGCTTTGCAGAGCCTGCCCTTTCGATTTTGATGCTTGTTCTTTTCTTATCTTCTCCTGTATTTTCAATATGAGAATCTTAAAACACACTTCCGTGTCCCAAGAGAAACAGCATAACTTCTCCCGCTTCCTCCCTCTCATCATCTCTTCTGCTTTTAACTTCGAAAGCATTGGGATAGATCAAGCATCCTATGGGCAGGAATTAGCCGGGAGCAACAGCCTATGCACCTTCAGAACGATAGCAATGCCTGAAGCAGGGAGCAAAGCCAACAAAAGGCTGTTTGATACAAGACAATCGAGGAAACAATTTTTACTGCAAATTGGTAGGGGCTGCGCGGACGCAAGCCCCCACTGCAACAAATTATGACGTAGGCTCTACCTTTATGGGCAGACCTTAGGCGGGCACCCCTCCCAAGTGCAATGGAGGTCACCAACCTAGGCCATGGGCCTTCTTGATCACCCATCGACCCCGTCCAGGTAAGTATGTTGGCCAGTTGTACGAAGTTCCAACTTATGCTTTCTCCTCCTTATACTCGAACTACCTTTTCAGATATGGGACTCTTAAAGCAACTTGATACCCTCAAAACATGCTAACTCTTGGGGTTTCTAACTTGCCTTCCCCATCCTGTAGTGAAATCACAACAGCCCATATTGTGATTGCTTTTATATGAAGCATCACTAGAAAGGCTATTTATTTAACAACGACAAGGTCTAATGTATTGAGACCTGATATACTCGGATAATCTAAATGAGAGCTGCTTCTGATCAAAATACATCCATCAAGGCCCCCTTTGAATCGTATCTGGTCAAGGAATCCATGCCATCAGCGCTCTTATGCACAACAAAGCCTGTCTTCCATTTCCAGATAGATATAACAAGGTTATGTCGAGATGATGCTGCTTATTGTAGGGCTCATAAGCCACCAAACAGCCTTTGCATTCTTATCTTCCATTCTGTTATTTATTAGGGAGAACAATTCCTCTCTACTGCTTCTGAGTGTGGTCCACAGAAAAGCAATTCCCACCTGAAAGAGTACTTTTTTTTTCTTTTTGCTAACAATATATTACTTGGGAGAAGAGATTTGAACTTAGTTTATCCCATTAGGTGCCACTAGACTATAATGATCTTGGCACTTGAAAGAATACGTAGACCTCAACGAAATAGGAATTTGCACTATTTTATTGCAATTTTATGAGACATTTATTATAAATGTGGAAAAGAAGATTCGGTGTCGCATTATCTTATTGCAATTTCAAGGGAAAAAAAACATCCCATTTCAAATGCCCCTCCCAGAGAGATTATTGTCCGCGTTCCTAAAAGAAGTTGGCCGGATTATTATGTGGCTGTTGTGTTATTTCTATGTATTGTGAATGGATTATTGATTCTAGTTATTAAGCAAGTGTTTCATGTGAAGGAATGATTATGGATTAGAATTTATGTCTTAAAGCATTGATTCTATTCATTTGTGTAAACTAGCTATCGTGGATTAGGACATTAAACATTCTCAATCAACTCAGGTTTATTGCATTAATCGGATAATGATTCATTTGCTATATGGGTTAGGGGAATAGCACAACTATCGTGCCATTTGATGATTTATGTGTTTGGTTCATGACAGTATTCATCTATAGAGTTGAAATCCCATGTTTAGTGTAAATACGTTAGTTCATAGTTATAATTATATAAGCATCAAAACTTAATTACTTTGCCTATATTAGAGTCACAAGTCACATCTAATATTTAGCTTTAGTTTTTCTCTTTTCAGATACAACCTTGACTCACCCTTGCAATGCTACAATCACAACTTGATGCATTTGCCCATTTAACTTGCTTTCAAAAGGGATTTTTAAACAGTGATTTGTAGCATTGTTTTTCAAGTGTTTAAAAAGTAAGTTGATATTACACATAAGAACAACCAAAAACTAAATCTTGATTAGAAGTTCCGAAAGAAAATGATGAAATTTAAGTTGGTTGATCTATTTTTAAGCTTATACGCATGTGGTCCAAATAAATTTTCATCACCTAACTCTAAATGCATATGTAAATTTCACAATGAGATCATCAACTCTATACCTCATAGAAACCGAAATAGCTTCATAGCCGAATAAAAATCGAAGCACCTCAAAAACAAGCTTAGTCGAATGGTGCTGACTAAGAGTAATATTGGATGAGGAGATTTGTACTCCGGATTACCTGGTCAAACCGACCTACTTTCCACTTAACGTTACAAAACCCGAACTCATGTGACTTTTAATCAATGCAAATGTCTATTGAACCGTAACTTTCAACTTCATGTGAGACTGGATACTGTCAAAATAAAGAGCAATTGCATTCATAAAAAAAAAAAGATCATTTGTTTGATGAAGGCGTTTTTAAGAAAAATACAGTGGAATTAACTAATCTTACCGTCTACATATGCAATTTTCTTGCCTCAAATGGATTTGGATGAAATTAGAAGGCCAAATAAGTCATTTTAGGGGGGAGTTAGTGTGATATTAAAGTAGTCTCCCGTTTCAATAATATAAATATAGATAAGCAAAATACAAAGTTAAATGCAAATAAATGTGATTGTTATTGTAATTAACAATAATCATGACAATGTAAACATAATAGCGATTGTGATAAATATAAATGGTGTTATATATAAAAGTAATAATTTTCAATGTAAAGAGTGTACTAAGGCAATCGACCTTTATAACCTTAGCCAAACAACATACTATAAAAGGACAAATAATAAACAATATAAAATATCAATATTGTAAAAGGTTAATGTTGCATTTGGTACTCAAAACTTACCAAATTGCTTAATTTACTACACCAACTTTAGAATTTTTCAATTTGCTATCTAACTAAATTTTTCAGTCATTTATACTATTCGAATTAACTCTGTTAGTCTCCGTTTTTTGACATAAATACAGTAGACATGTGGACATGGAGTAGATAATGTATTGAGTATTTTTTTTTTCCTAAATTAGAAGTTAAATCAAATAAGAAAAATCGAGTCAAGGTGGAGTCTTTCTCTTACGAAAGCTACAACTTAGTAGTTCAAATGCCTTGTTTCTTCATGTTGCATGTCCCACATGGAACGCTAAAGATGAGAAGACTTGTATGTATTATAGTTTGTTTAATGTATTAAGTGGAAAAATATGCTATGTGTGTGGAATGGTTTATGCTTAGAGTTATGTTGGTATTTAGATTGTTAGTTCAAAAAATAATATTTTTTTCTAAGCAAGGCATTACGTATCAATTCAAGCTACTACCATATATGCATCTGTGCTACGTGCAAGTGCCATGTATGAAAACACATGTCAATTCTTAGTAGTACTATGTGGCATTTCATATTACATCAACAAGTACAATGTGCAAAGGTGCTACACATATCTGTGCCACGTCAACAAGTGCCATGTATGAAAACACATGTCAATTCTTAATGGAACCACATGGCATTTCATATTACATCAGCAAGTACAATATGCAAAGGTGTCACATGTCTATTGCATCCATGTCAACAAATAAAGAATAACGAAGTTAGTTTAAGTAGTATAAATAATCATGAAAAATTAACTAAACAGTAAATTGAAACGTTTCAAAGTTGAGGTAGTTAATTGAGCAATTTAGTAAAGTTTGGTTACCAAATACAGTATTAACCCTATTATAAAAGGGTTACTTGGGAAAATACGAAAAAACACCAAAAGCCTCTCTCTTTTGCTTTAATAATGTGGATAAATATGAACAACTCATATTAGAGTTTCAACAAACAAAAAATACAGAGTTTTCTTATTATATAATGACATTAGTACGATTTTTTTAAGAGTATTTGTTAAATTTTTCCAGGTCTTTTTGGTTTCAGGTTCTACTACGATTATACTCTCACTTAAGTGAAGCTAAAGTACAAAATTTTTAGATCATATAGATACCAATGTTGAAGGACTAGATATCTAAAAAATAGCGAGAAACATAATTGCCTAAATTGACAAAAAATACAAAACAATTTTCTAAATTAAAATAAAGAAATGAACGTACCTAGTTTAATACTCTGACTTTAAATCTATTTTCTTAATGTGGGGGGATTAGGAAGTAGAACATGGATGCTGAACTCTCTAAATGAGTCATTAGCATTCATTTTAGCTGACAATGGATATGATGTTTGGCTTGCTAACATAAACGAAACAAAATCCAACCTTCCACATATTACCTTAACACTAAATTATGTTTTAATGCTCTCATATCATTCCTTTCTTCTCAATCAATCCTTATTTGTTCAATCAATGAATGTAGTAAATCAGAATCAATTACTCATAGTTTCATATCATATATAATGATTATACGATTTCGAGTTTTGTAAGATCCATTAATAAAATGAAGGTGTTTTCATGATTTGATGACCACTTCAAGAATATAATGAATATATTAGTTGATTATGGTTGAATCAATTGGGAATAAGTGGGCTTTAGTAGAGCTTAGATGGATTGGATTTGGATTTCACCTCTAGCTCTTAGATTTTGCTTCTTACTCCTTGATTCCTGTGAAAAAGCTCCTTATGGGCAAAGTCACAAAGGCCCTCTGATGCTCAAGTTAGCAAGAATGATCAAGGGAATGAGGGGGCGAGCATTAAGGACTTAAGAGACAATGCTCATCCTATGCATATGGAATATGGGGAGTAAAGACATTGTCTTGGAATCGAGCCTGGATCTTAAAGAGGATTCCAAGAGTCAAGACAAATAAGATAAAAATGAGTTCAGCCCCCTTACCTCGTAGTGCTTGATACCTTTTATAGGGACCATGTAGACACATGGAGGTTTAGGGTTTATTTATGCTAGTTACCGGCATGTAGCATACATCATGGTAGAAACTGGGCAGCTCTGAAGGCAGTTGTCTATGATCGTCTTAGTAACCAGATCAGTAACTTAGAGGTATGACATTTGCAGGGGTAAGGACTGTTAAGTGTGCCACCCATACCATGGATGTCAAATAATTGTTAATGGATTGCAGTTAAGCGAAGGCACTAAAGATAAGGGTCGAGTTAAGACGTCAACGGAAAGGTCAGCAGGTGCTTAGTGGACAATGAGCTGAGACCCAAGTTGGTGCTAGATAGTTGACACGTGCAAGCTCTATGGTTGAGTTGATCTGCTCGAGTGAGACGTTGTGTGGCTCACCAAGTAAGTCATAATACTGAGGACAAGCTCGCTATGCCAGGTAGTTAGCATATGCCAGTCTGCTTAGGTGAAACATTACGTGACTTACCGAACATAATGTGGTATAGAGGATAAGCTTGTTGTTTGCCCGCACGTTTCCTAGTAGGCTTCTTTGCATGGTAAGCCTAGAGCCGGACGAGAATTGAGTATCAACATTTATCCCTCTACTCTCCTCAACATTTAGGACATAAGGAGAGTAATTTGTATAAGGTGACTAGGCCGAGGCAAGATTGCCCTTCCTCTGAGTGAAGGGGCTAGCCTTGTTTGGTAACGTTACGTTTGATATCTCTTAGCAAGTCTGTTTTCCTACATTGGTGTCTAATATGATTGATGCAATTGTTGGGCTACTTAAAGTGTCATAATGACCTTTCTTAGGAAGTGTAGCACATTGACGATCCCTTAAGGGTGATTGCATGCATGAGGTGTTATGTTGTTAGGCTACGTCAGCGATCCATGTACGTAGATCAATTGGAGCCTTTAGCTTACAAAATGGGATACGTGGATGGTTAAAGGTTAACGTATGTCCTTTCATGGGTTTGTGCTCCAAGTTTGAGAGAAATCATTTGCCTTCTCTCCTTAATTATCTATATAAAGGAATGGGTAAGTCTTCGTTTTTCACTTTGAGTTAACAGATTAGAGGAGACTCTACTAGATTTTTCACTCATAAGCTGCTTACTTCTTGTTGTGATTTTCTATTTTACTTGATTACCTGTAATGGCTAATCAAAGCACAACCAATCAGCATAGTAAGTCTTTTTATCCATCTATTGCAAGGGAAGTAGATGAGGTTGCCAATATTTGGCTTGAAAAAGAGGATAATAACCCTACCCCCCCCAAAACAATGGTAATGGCGGCAGTGGAAGGTAACAAAGGTGGGGTAATATTGTCTTAGGAAAAGAGGCAAGAATGTGTGTGTACGACCAATGCTAATAATAAGTTGTATGCCCATGTTACGTATGTGGTGAACGAGGAGAAGTTGAGGCTTATGAGTTAAACAATTGGGGAAGTACCCAGGTGGCGAATGGATGTATCTGTAGGTGGACAACGAGCATATGATATAGGGCCTTATACTTCATTTTATTAATGGGATAACACTTTCTTTTCCCATTCGTCATTGCTTATCTATTATTTCTTCTTCCTTTGACTTTTTTTTTCTTGTTGTTTGACCGTAGTAGCTTTATATAGACCTACTCTATTTGCTTATCCTAAAATCGTATTAAGTTTAGAAGATAGAAAGGTACGTATATTGTTAGTGTAATGACTAATTTAAGTAAGTACATGGGATGAGTTTTGACTTAAGGCACGAAGCTTTGTGTGAACCAATGCTCTAAATGGATAAGCACTTGTAAAGTTAGCGTAGGGACTAAATCAAATAAGGCACTTAGGGATGAGAATTCACCCAAGGCTTAGAGTTCAGCGTAGACCAATGCTCCAATAAGGGTGCCCGCGGCATTAGTATAGGGATTAACTTGGGTAAATGTTTAAGGATAAAAATTGACCTAAGGTTTAGGCTCAATGTAGACTGATGCTTAGATGAGAGTAGCCGTAACATTAGTATAGGAACTAACTTTAGCAAATGTTTAAGGATAGAAATCGACCTAAAGTTTGGCCTCAATGTAGATTAGTACCCTAGTAGGCACCTACAATATTAGTGTAAAGACTAACTTAAGCAAACACTTAGGGATGAAAATTGACCTAAAGTTCAAGCTTGGTGCAGATTGATGCCTTGATGAAAGTGCCCGTAATGTTAGTGTAAAGACTAACTCGGGATGTATGTTTGGGGATAAAAATTGACTAAAAGCTATGGCGCGATGTAGACAAAGGTTTATGTGTACGTATAAGGAGGGAGAGAGAAAAAGGGATAAGTGTAGAAAACTAGTCAATTCGTTAAGTTCAATTGCAGTTACATGTGATTTCGATCTCATCACTGTACTTAGTGGAAATTGGTCTTAGATTGTGAACATTTCATGCCTTAAGGATAGGCCATCCGTCTAGGGTTTATAGCTTATAAGAGCATTTCCCTATGTCTTCCACTACTCATACTAAGTCTTTCTAATTGGAGGTAAGCTTGTCTCGCCATTCTTATAAACCAGTGGGCTCTAACTTTCTGTACATTAGGTCCCCTACGTGAAAGACTTTATATCTAATATTTTGGTTGTAGTACCAAGCGGGTCACCACTAATAGGCCATTGTGTGGGTTCGTGTAGTGTCATACACTTCTTTGATGGTGTCGAAGCTTGCCTGAAGAGTCATGTGGTTAGTATTCAAATCGAAGTGTTAGGTCCTGCTAGTGGGTAACTCCAGCTTGATTGGGAGGATGACCTCTACTTTGAATGCAAAGCTAAATAAGGTTTCTCCAATCAAGGGCTTGTGCATCGTACTGTATCCTCAAAGGATGTTTAGGAGTCATGAGCTTACCTACCTCCTGTTCACTCTACCTTTTTCTTCGGGCTGATGAGGATTATCTTATTGATAGTTTCAACCTAACCATTAGTCTAAGGGTAAGTGACCGAGGTGTAATGAAGCTTGACGTTATGTTTTATCATAAAATCCTTTGAATTGATAGCTATCAAATTGCCTCCTATTATTAGTAATCAGCTTGTATGGCACCTTAAAACGGAATAATACGTAGGAGAGTACGGATCCTTTAGTGGTTTAGGATGTGATTGTAGCTACAGTCGATGCCTCTACCCATTTGGTGAAGTAATCCACTACCATTGGGCCGAATTATCAGCACAACAATGCCTTTAGGAAAGGGCTAAGGACGTTTAATCCTCATTGTACGAATAGCCAGGAGCTTATTAAAGGGTACAATTCTAAACTGGGGGTGTAAGTGGTCAGTTCATATTTCCGGCATGAGTGACACTTCTGAACCAGGGACTTAGCATCTTCCTTTATTGTTAGCTAATAGTAACCTAACCTGAGTGCTTGAACGTATAGTGCCTAGAATCGAATATGGTTGATGTAAATTCTTACACATGTCACGAGCTATTTCCCCAAGCCCCTTTTTCACATTTGTACGTTATGTAAAGATGCCCCTTATATGTATAGCCTACGACTAAGGCCTTATCCACTCTATGGAATGTTCTAGAAGTATTTAGATATATTAAACCTTAATTGGTGGGGATAGGTAAAGTGGGGTAAGTGAGATTGTATAATAGTCGTTAGATCGATTAGATCTAGGTCATCCATTTATGGAGGCCCCTTGTATATAAAGGCACAATCCTCTCATTTGTAAACTATTTAGGAATACAAGTTATTTCTTGCTTGATTACTTCCCTCTTTTCTTTAAGTGTGCTCTTACATGTTCTGGTAAGGAATGTTGACTTAGCCTGTTCAGAAAATGCCTAAAGAACCTAAGTGTAACACGTGAGAACTAGTAAACACTCGTTATGGACACTTGGTATCAGAGTCAAGTCTTGGGAAAGATGGTAAGAATAGGTGCTTCTGATGTCCCTTCAAAGTATGTTGGAAGCCCCTTGACTCCCATGATGGATCAAGAGTTCACTATTGAAGGGGAAATCCTTGCAAGTAGAGCCTCAATTGAAGTAAAGATAGACAAAGTGGAGTTAGCTACGTTCAATGTGCTGGATCAAGTTTAGGATGTTAAGAGAGCCTTAGAGAAGGAGTTCCTGAGTGAGATGCTGATTACCTTGAATCGAGTTGTAAGTGATTTGCAAAGGCGGGATGCTGCCCTGAAAGAAATGGTGAAGTCCTTGAAGAAGGAGTTAGGAGATTTAAGGGCTTGAGTCTAGTAGCACTTTGAGACTAGGGACTGAACCCTACTAGGACTATGGTACAACTGGATGTGTTTAGGCTCAAGACTTTCAACGGCTCTCAAAATCCTAGAAAGATGGACAACTTTATTTGGAGCTTGGAACAATACTTTAGTGTGACTAGAGTCCTAGATGATGCATCAAGGTTAAGGGAGACTCCTATATTCCTTGACAATGTAGCTACCTTTTAGTAGAGAAGATGGGTTGATTAAGCCAAGTAGGGAGTCGATGAAATTAGAATGTGAGAGGAATTAAGGTAGAGTTGCAAGCCTAATTCTATCTTAGCAATGCCGAAAGTAATGCTTAGGCCCGATTAAGGTAGTTATAACATAAGGCTTCTATCAAAGACTATGTACGAGAATTCTTAAAGCTGCTATTAGATATTCTCAACATGAGTGATAGGGACACTATAGTTGCCTTCTATGAAATTAGAATGTGAGAGGAATTAAGGTAGAGTTGCGAGCCTAATTCTATCTCAGCAATGCCAAAAGTAATGCTTAGGCTCGATTAAGGCAGTTATAACATAAGGCTTCTATCAGAGACTATGTACGAGAATTCTTAAAGTTGCTATTAGATATTCTCAACATGAGTGATAGGGACACTATAATCGCCTTCTATGATGGCCTTCAAGGATGGGCCTAAATAGAGTTGGAGAGATAAGATGTCTAGACTTTAGCCTAAGCCATATCTACAACTGAGAGCTACATAAAGTTCAAGTCAAGTGTATGACCCAAGAGAGAGGCTAATGAGGATAACTATTGAAAAGGTGGGGGAGTCCAAGAAATAAGAGATTCAAGCTTAGGAAAGTGGGATAAAAACTTAACCTAAATGGATAAGTCTCCGATGGAAGAGAAGGAATATCTTAAGAGGAAACCATCATGCTTCATGTATAGAGGGACACATAATCAAAGGATTACTCCAATCGAAATAAGTTGGCATCCTTAATTGCATTGGAGAAAGAAGAAGAGGTCCAACCCAATCACAAGCTTAGAGTATTGAAGTAGATGGGCTTAGTATAAAGTAAGACCAACAAAGAGGCCCAAAGCTTGATGTATGCGAAAGCAATTGTGGCTAATTAAAAGATGAATACCTTAGTAGTCACTAAAGTAATCGATATATTCATTTCCTAGGAGGTAGCTGATAAGTTGGGC
Source organism: Lumnitzera littorea (assembly GCA_024138015.1). Lineage (NCBI taxonomy): Eukaryota > Viridiplantae > Streptophyta > Magnoliopsida > Myrtales > Combretaceae > Lumnitzera > Lumnitzera littorea. The sequence goes on from JAMXBB010000004.1 coordinate 7,981,390, forward strand.
CTTAAAATCCAAAGGGGTAAGGGAAGGTTAAAAATCATGTACTCAAAGGAAGTCCCTATAATGAGTAGGGCCTATGATGTTGACTTTTAATAAGAGTAGTGGAAGGGAAAGGTGAAGCTAGAGGTAATCCCCTTAGATGACTACGAGCTGGTCATTGACATGGATTTCTTTGATCGGGTATTTACTCAAATTACCCCATCACTGTCACGCTTCGAAGCAGTAGAGTCGTAACAGCCCCCGCCGTGTAAACCATCCTAAGATAGAAGTTAGCCTCACAACCGCTATCTTAGACCTGATCTACACAAAGCGTCCACAACTAACCCGCTTTGAAGTAGACAGTTTGTAATTTAAATAAATCATTTACCTATAAAAGTGAGGAATTATATATATGTTATCATTCAAATATTGCAGTTAAAGTTTACAACATTTCTCTATAGTATATTTCCTAGTTATTACATCATTCGGAAACGAAAAATACTTCTAAAATAAAAACTTAGACCTTAAAATATGTGTTTATTCTTCAATGTTTTTCCTCACTCCCCAGGATCCAGCAGTTGCTAGCTTCAGAGTAATTGGTTGCCGTTTCTTAGCCAGCACCTGCATGACGTCTATAGGGATGTGAGCAACTACAGCTCAGTAAGTAGGAACGGAGGACTTAAAACTATACCATACATACAACAAGGTTTTCATTCAATTATTAGGTATAATGCATGTGCAAGCAAATGCCATCGCATGACGTTGTCCGGCCCGTCATGAGATTAGAGAAATTGCGCCCGCTCTAATCCGGGTTGAAGAGTTGCCGTTAATGCAATAGCTCACAACCAAACCCAGGCTTGTGTAATGGAGACCTTGCTCCTCCCGCGACTACCTTCGAACTACTGCCTTCACCCTCGCCGCGACCTCCTCTCCTATCACTTAGTTCGACTGAGGATGAAGAAGGGACCATTTTGCAATCCTGCGCTATCCCTTCCGAAGGGGTCGGTATTTGGCCGGAGAGTCCTAAATCCTCTAACGGGTTGCCATGCATGTTCGATTATGATTACTGGTCGTATATTTAATTAAGTCCAGTTTAGGGTGATCAATCATTACATACAATTCATACAATATGTGCCAAAGCAACAAAGAGAATCATAGCATCACCCATAATCAAGCACATGCACACATTCAACTATCTAACAAGCACAACCAAGTATAATCTTAAGCCTCCAAAATACAGCATCGTATTAATCCCAACTTACCTCGACTCCTCGCTCACTCACTCGAGGTTCGATTTGCTCAGGCCATCGCCGATCATCCCTATAACACGAACGTGGTTTTAGCTTTTCATATAAATATTACAAGTTCATTTTATTCTATAATGCTTATTGTTAGGTTTTGTTTAAGGTTTAATATGTCTAATTATCTAGGTATTAAGTCTTTTACCATTATTCTAGGTTTAGGGTTAAGTTCAGGTTCGGTTTTCGCATCGATTTTTAAATTAGGTTTTTAGTTCGATTTCTAAGTAATGTTTTCGATTCCATCCCTAGAAATCCATTTCAATCCATAATGTGAAATTAATCACATTACTTCCCGATCTCCTAAATACCATCATTACCCTTTGTCAGTGTTTATTTTACTCGGTACACTTAAATCCATATTAGTGTACCGAATTCACTCCTAATGTGATAAACTTTTATATTTTTCATATAATTCCATAAATTCAAGTTTCCTATCAAATTTATTGTGCATTTTTATTATTCTCAAAATATCAATTTTTATTATAATATTTTCTATTTATTATATTTTCAAAAATTACACATTATGCATTATTGCATATTATGCACATAATGCATTTCTAATATTTCTATTACCCTAATTACCATCTCTAACATAAATTATCACTTCAAAATGTCTAAATTCATCCTAGATCAGGTTTTACATCTAATTATTCTAATTTACAAAATTAACTCATAATTTACTATGTTTTTCTATTACTAATTTACTACATAATTAACCTAATAATCACATCTAACACCCTAAATGCTATAAGTATCATACTCCATCAGATCTTAACATCCTAAAACATGTAATTATTCACTAAATCAGAAATTAATCATTTAATTATATAATTAACCCTAAATTACCCATTTTATGCCTCATTTTAGAGCCTAAAAATTATCTAAAAATTTTGAAAATTAATTTTTGAAAAAGGGCTTCATAACACTGTTCTATATCATCTAAGAATCCTACAGAAAAAATTTGAGCCCCAAACTACATCCCTAAGCCTATTTAATTTCCGGTTTAATCATGCTCGGTTTTGAACAATTTGTTAAGGACCCTATATTTTCAGACATAATTAAACTAAATCAATATTTTTCCCTAAATCTACATACAATAAAACCTCAGAATAACAAGTTTCATAATTTTCTGGGCAAAATAACTAATTTTACATAATTTTACAAAAATCGGGGTGAATAAATGACTAACCGGTTCGAAGCTTTCTGGCCGTCCAAACTCGGTCCAAGGCTATTGGCTGGTCCAGGCGGTGGTTCTAGTGTAGGGTGGTGGTGGTGGTTCGGTCCCAGGTGGTGGTTCGGTCCCAGGTGGTGGTTCGGTCCCAGGTGGTGGTGGGTAGTAGTTTTAGTTCACCTTGCTAATCTGTACAGTTTTCTTTTTTTTTTTTTATTTTCTGGAATTTCTCTTGATTTTTTTTGTGTTTCGATTTTTCTCAGATCACAAACTAGCCAAACGACTTCTGAGAATTTTTTTCTTATTTATAGACAAATGTAGTAATTAATGTGCATTAATTTGATGGGATTTTGCCCCATTTCCTTGATTTTTGGCTTTTTATTTGTCAAATTCTTATTGGTTATTTTTTTCTTTTCATTCCACGACCTGATCTTATTGCAGTTATCCTCTTCTGATTTTTTTATAATTATTTTGTATTTTTTTTTAATTATTTACTTAGTTTTCGGCCAATTTTAGTAATTACGCGTATTTTTATCTACACGTAAATACATGTAGGGTACACGTGAACATTCTTAAATATTATTTTGGTCATTCTAAAATTTTTAGTATACATACAATCTATCTCTACTAATTTATTAGTTATTATATTACACTTTTTGCCTTTTCAGTAATTAGCAGTTATTATGCTTAAAATTTGAAAATTTTATAGTCTCCTATTTTACTACTTATTTTCTTAAATTTAAGTTTACAGGGTAATTTTTACTGATATTTTGTTAAATAGTTTATAATTTGGGTTTGATCGGATCTTTTAACCGATCGCCCTAAACCTTGGGTTCTAAGTTCAATCCTACGGTTACTTGGCTGAACTTTGGGGCTTACAATCACCAAGGAGGCCAGAAGCTTAATGTATGTGGAAGCAATTGTGGCTGGCTAAAAGATGAATATATTGGTGGACATTAAAGCAACCAATATATTCATTTCCTAAGAGGCGGCTGATAAGTTGGGCCTCAAAATCCAAAAGGGTAAGGAAATGCTGAAAATCGTAAACTTAGAGGAAGTCCCTACAACAAGTGGGGCCTATGATGTTGACTTCCAACAAGGGTAGTAGAAGGAAAAGGTGAAACTAGAGGTGATCCCCTTGGATGACAACAAGCTAGTCATTGGCATGGATTTCTTTAATCAAGTATATACTCAAATTACCCATCAACAAACTACATTATGATCATAGATGAGGGGTAGCAATGTATGATCCCTGGTTGAGCCCAAAAGCTTTTATATTCTATGCAGGATGTTAATGAACCAAGTTGGAAGAAGCTTATAAGCCAAAGCTCAAAAGGAATAGAGCCATAGGTACAGAGAGTGCTCAAAGTGAAGGCTTAGCCTAAGAAAAGTCCTAAAATGTAACCACCTAAGGAAGAGGTGGAATTGAAAAAGAAAGAGCCCTTGGGGGTAGAGGATGATGCTTTAACCCACAAAACAAGAGATCTTGAACTTAAGAGAGTAATTGAGATGATTAAAGAAGGCCTATGCCAAGATCCTCAAGCTAAATCAGTGTTAGAGCAAAGAGGCCAAACAAAGAAGTACTAGATGGAAGCTGGGTTACTTTACAGGAAAGGCTGAAGAATAAATTCTCTTGATCATAAGAACCTTCAATTGAAGATCTTGGAGAAGCATCATAACCTTAAGGACTCAAGTCATTAAGATCTCCACTAAAAGCTGGCTAAGGTAAATGATGAATTCCATTCGTTGAAGATGTTAGAAGATATAAAGGCCTTTGAGAAAACTTGTGCAATGTTTCAACTTGAGAGACAGGAGACCCTAGCAACATTAAGGAAGAACTTCATTCAAGGTATAAGCAAGAATGAGGAAGAGAAGTGGAGAAGATCTTATAATGACACTTGATGAGTAGTCTTTGCCAACCTTCTTACGTAGAGTACTTAGTGAAATGGAAAGGTTTACCTCAAAGTGAAGTAACCTAGGAAAATGCTATAGACTATGCTCATTTTAGACACTTAGTAGAAGAGTTCTCTAGGGAGTGAAAGGTGATGGGGACATTGGCGGTTTAGGTGAAGGAGAATGTCACAAGTTGTTTCCCTAAGCCCTTTTTTCAATCTTGTGTATTATGTAATGAGGTCCCTTGTACGCATAGCCTATGACTAAGACCCAGTCCATTCTATGAAATGCTCTAGAAGTGTCCAGATATATTGAACCTCAGTAGGTAGAGGTAGGTAAAGTAAGATAGGTGAGATTATATAATAGCCGTTAGATCTATTAGATTCCGATCGTCTATTGATGGAGGCTTCTTGTATATAAGGAGGTAACCCTCTCATTTGTAAACTATTCAGAAATATAAGGCATTTCTTACTTAAGTACTTTTCTCTCTTTTCTCTAAGTATATGTGCTCTTATGTGTTCTAGTGAGAAAGGCTAACTTAACCTCTTAAGAAAGTGCCTGGAGAGTCTAAGTACTATAGTGAGAGTTAGTAAACACTTGTCACGTGACACATAGAGCTCCTTAAGGACATGAGTGCCCTCTCCCTTCCTAAGGTACCTGATGAGCAAAGTATTTTGTCTTTGTCAGTAAAGTATGTCATTAATTAATGTGTATTTGGTTGCAGCATAAATTAACCTCTTTGTTTTTAGTCAATCCTCAGGTAATGCCCCCATCTTGAGATATTGCGTGAGGGGTCCATCTAAGAGGACTCGGGACTTGTTTCTTGTACTTTGAGGACTTCCTATTGGTGTACCTCTATGCTTCGCTTAGGGAGGTACTATATGAAGAGTGGCTTTGTCACTATCATGTAATGTAAGGATAACGGATGAGGCTATCCTAGTTAGTTTATTTGCCTTTCATTTTTCGCTCAAGAGATCTTGTTAACTTCATAGGACATAAATTTCATGAGCATACATTGTGCCATGTGTTGATATTTGACCATTGTTTCCCGTTTGGTTTTATACTCTCCCTTAACTTACTGCATCACCAGTGTGGAATCTAAGTATATGCTGAGTTTCCCTGTTCCAATGTCTTTAGCAATCCTTAAGTCAGCAATGAGTACCTCGTACTCATCTTCATTGTTGTTCACTAGAAAACTAAACTTTAGAGTATAGAGAATCTTCATTCTGTACCAGTCTTAAGTGTAATACTGGCCCCATTCCCCCCCCCCCCCCCCTCCCCCCTTTAGTAAAGGAGTTGTCACTGTAGAAGGTCCAAACGAATATGGTGAGCTTGAGTTGAGGCTTATCCATTCCAGTGCATTCAGCTATGAAATCGATGGGGACTTATGCCTTGATCACCTATCTCAAATGGAACTACATTCCATGGGCACTAAGCTCAAGGGAGTATTTCATCATTTTGCCTGAAGTGTCAGGTCTTTGGAGGACAGCTCTAAGTAGTATATCCGTTAGCATGATGATTGGGTGTGATTAGAAGTAAGGCTTAAGCTTTCAAGCTGTGATGACCACTACAAAGGCGAACTTCTTCACTTTCATCTACTCCATTTTTGCGGTCATCTACTTGGAAGAAGACTAAGGATAGTGCTTTATCGTTGACTACGAGGTACAGGTATAACTCTTCTCTAGGTATTAGCTTGGAGAGTATGGGCAAAGTCGCTAAAAAGTCCTTCAGTTCATTGAATGCTTGCTAACATTTGATTGTCCATTTGAAATTAGTAAGGTTTTTTAGTAACTTTGGAGAATTTTGCGCATTTGTCTACACTTCTGGATATAAATCAATTTAAGGTAGTGATCCTTCTTATCAGTTGCTACACCCCCTTGATTTTTGTTGAGGTTTTCAAGTCCTAAACTGCTTTAATCTTATTTGGGTTAGCTTCTATCCCTCCTTCTATCATCATGAAACCAAGGAATTTCCTTGATGTGACCCCGAAGATGCATTTCTAGGGATTAAGTTTCATTTAAAACTAGTGTAAAGTTTGGAATTTCTCACGAAGGTCAGTAACGTAGCCTTTTTAAGTTTTGCTTTTGGCAATCATATCGTTGATATAAACCTTAATGTTTCTGTCGATTTGTGGCTTGAAGATGAGGGTGACCAGCCTTTGGTATGTAACTTTGGCGTTTTTTAGACCAAAAGGCATTACCTTGTAATGGTAGGTCTCAAAGTCTGTAACAAAGGATGTGTAGACTTCATCCTCAAGAGCCGTCTGAATTTGATTGCAGCTTAAGTAAGCGCCCATGAAACTGAGAAGCACGTATATCATAAGACGAGAGATTTACTCTCTCCTTATGTGTCTATACGTTGCTTGACCCTCCTTTGCTACATATATTTCTCATATTATGGAGGATGAGCTAGTCTATTCTTTCTTATCTTTCCTAAGCTTATTCTAAACCCTTCTTGCTTTAGGGGTGCCAATCAGCATTGTCACTATTCTCCTTATGATTAGGAGGCCAAATTTCTCAACTAGTTTTGCCTTGCTATGGCCATCATTAGGGGAGTGATATCAATCCCCAGCCAATTTACTCATGAATAACCAACCTTCACCATGAGAGATTATGTTACCCGACGAATAAATCACCTTTTAACACTACTCACTTCACATTAAGTTTCAAGTTGAACACCATTACTTCTCTTTAGAGTACGAATTGTGATATTCTCTCCCACTTAAATCCACGACACTCTCATTGTAGGGCTAACGCTTCACCATGACTCCTCCACATAAGATTACCGACCTTATTCCTCCATTGCAAAACTTCGTACTAAGATTATCTTTGACAAGACTTTAGGGCTTCCACAAGCATCACCTTACTCTTACCCTCTCCTTTCACAAGGTAAAAAATTGAAAATTATGAAGATGAAAAAATTGTGACGACCACCACTTAAAATAACTTTTAGAAAAATGAATTACAAATGTGTGATCTTAAATAATAAATAGGTAGGCATTTGAGAGCAGAGTGCCTTGATAATAAGAAAATAACATAATCTTTCCTTTTTTTTCTTATTTCCTGATATTATTTTTTCAAGTTTCTTACTTTATAAGTTAGTCAAATTTTCAAGAAAGATGAAATGATCCTTTAAATGAAAATTTCACGTGGCTTTAGGCTTTTGAAGTTTAAGTCCCAATGAGCCACATAATTGCCCATGTCTCATACGAATGACTCCCTAAACGAAAAATTAAGCTGCTGTACTTCACCTGAATATGAATCCACTTTCTGGCTTAGAGGTTCAATATTTATAACTTCAGCTAAGACGAATCTACCTGACAAGCATTTCATGTGATCAAGCTTTCATGTAGTTGGACCCAAAAAAGTAGTAAAGTTCATCTAAATTTCGTGAATGTCACACTTTGCTTGCCGCACTTTTCGTAATGAACACATGTTTTAAATATTGAATCCAGCAGAGCTGAAGGTCACCTCGTCACAGTCTTCCCATGCCTTACTCAATATGTTGATCACAACCCATTTATTAATCGCCTTATTAAAACACCCACCCAAGACAGCAAACACTCATGGCCAGCTAACTCACAAGACTTGATTTCTGGGATTAGGCTATCATCAGAGTCACTATCAACGCTTTGAAATATCCATTCAATTTGAGAAAAGCAATAGATATTAGAAATTGACCCCAGCTAAGTTATTAAACTGCTTGAATCGACTGATAATGTAGGACTCAAAGAAACAGGACAGAAGAATACGAAAGATATGTATAGAGATGCAGATTATGACCCCAAAAACTTCCTGAAAAATGCAATGAAGTAAGAATAAGCTACATTGCAATAAGCAAGAAGCAAAAAGAAACCAACTACAGAAGTGAACCGAGTTAGGAAAACTTACTCTAAAGCAGGGAGCACTATTCAGATAGTTGATTTAGATTTTACTTTAGATGCAAAGAATGGTCTAGTGAGTAATGTATAAATGCGATTAAATCTCTTTCAATGAAATGCTAAAAAGAATCGACAGATCTGCTGTTGATAGATGAAAAGAGATGATGTGGTCGCTATAATAGTGAAGATTCCTTTTTTTGATGAATTAAAAAAAAAAAATCTTCACAATTTCACAATCCACTTATCTATTCAATACTTTCTTCTTCTAATGCTGCTCTTGTATTCATCATTTTCTTTAAAGTTTCGTGATAGTCCTTTTTTCTCCTTGCACTTCTCTGCAGGAAGCTCTGTTAAGTTTGGTCGTTTATCTACCAAATGATGTGTACAAAATAGATCAAGAGCTTCTGCTTGCTTGTAGAACTTACATTTGTTTTTCAGAAACAAACGGAATGAGATATCCACCGACAGTACCTATTTTAAGGATGAAAAAAAGAGCTGTTTTTTGTTATTGGATGCCCGATAAAAGTATGTGAAACATAATTGAGAAGAGTCCCACATCAAAAACGGTAGTGTGAGTATAAGGAGGAGAAAGCATAAGTTGGAACTTTGTAAAACGGAGAAACATACTTACCTGGACGGGGTCAATGGGTGATCGGGAAGGCCCATGGCTTAGGTTGGTGACCTCCATTGCACTTTGGGGGGGGTGCCCGCCTAAGGTCTGCCCATAGAGGCAGAGCCTACGTCATAATTTGTGGCAGAGGGGGCTTGCGTTCGCGCAGCCCCTACCAACTTGAAGTGAAAATTGTTTTCCCATCTGTTTTTGCTCCCTCCTAATCCCTGTTTCAGGCATTGCAATCCTTTTGAAAATGGATTGGTCATTTCTCCCCGCTAATTCCTGCTAGAGGCAGTGCTATTGCATTCCACTACCATAGGATGCTTGATTGATCCCATTAATTTTTTAAAGGTCGAAGTTAAAAGTAGAAGAGAGGAAGGGGAGGGAACAAGCATTCGAAAGGGTAGGTTTTGCGATTAACCAAATCGTACCCCCTTAGCCTTTCGGCTAAGATCAAGTGCAGTATACATTCTTATCAGTTTAGGGATGCACCTAAAAAGCTGAGTAGAATAAGGGAAGGTAATGCCTCTATCTGATCAAACCATGGGCCAACCTGAGTATAGATTTTTTCCTTGGATTACCCTAAATTAGCCAAGGGAAAGACTCTGTAATGGTTGTCATCGATAAGTTCAACAAGATGGCACCTTCTATGCCCTACACCAAAACTAAAAATGCTTCAGCTATTGCTTCTTTGTTATTGTTGGAAATAGTTCACTTGCACAAAGTAACGAAAAGTTTGGTGTCAAATAGAGACCAAAATTCCTAAGTAATTTCTAGAGAACTCTTTAGCATAGGATAGGAAATAAACTACTATTCAGCACCTCTTACCATCCCTAAATCAACTACTAGATAGAGGTGGTCAACCGCACCCTAGAATCACTGCTCCAAGCTATAATAGAAAAGAACTTAGCGAACTAGGATGCCTACCTACCTATAGTCGAATTTGCTTACAATAAGGCAGTACATGCCACCACTAGGCATGCCTCATTTAAGGTAGTCTTTGGTTTCAACCCTGAACTATCCCCCAATCAAACCCCGATGCCACCTACTGATTAAGAAGATCTAAAAGCAAGGACTAGAGCTTAGTCCCTCCAACAAATCTACCAATGATTCACCTAGCATATCGACTAAGTTATTAGAAAATTAAAAGAGAAAGGCAAAAGAAGGAAGACCAAGTAGTTTTTGCCCGGTGACCAAGCATAGCTACATTTAAGCAAGGAAAGATTTCCAAACAAAAGGAAGAGTAAACTATTCGCCAAAGTTGATGGACCCTTTAAGATCCTCCAAAAGATTAATGACAACACTTACCAATTTGAGTTGCTAGAGGACTTTGAGGTGTCCATTATATTCAATGTTAGACCTTAGTCCCTACCATTCCAAGGAAGGCTAAGATGAGGACCAACTAAACTTGATCCTAAATCCCAATCAACCTAGCGGAGATGATAGGAAGTAGACCACCAAACCTCTAACCTAAGCTTGAGGACTAGAAAGTATGGCAAGGTGAGTTCTCTCTTTTCACCCTATAGCCGATGAGTCCAAGCTGCTGCAGCCTACCGACCTGATGCGTTGTTTAAGCCAAACCCTCTTATGTCAATCTATAGTCTCCAATTGCTAACTAGGGATGCACTTAGACAATAGCTTGATCCACCCGACCAATTGTACAATTAACCTAAAAATGAACTACAATGACAGTCTAACCCCTCATACATCTGCTCAATCATGACCAACCTAACCTCCAACTCGATAGTATTGGTGCCGAAGACCCCCAATGCACATTCGCCTCTATGATTTCCCAAAAGGACCTTTAATTCTACTCAGCACCCATTAATTTTTTAAAGGTCGAAGTTAAAAGTAGAAGAGAGGAAGGGGAGGGAACAAGCATTCGAAAGGGCAGGTTTTGCGACTAACCAAATCGTACCCCCTTGGCCTTTCGGCTAAGATCAAGTGCAGTATACATTCTTATCAGTTTAGGTTTATTTTCTATGGGGAGAACCCTCCAAAATAGCTTGTTGTCGGGGCTCACAAGTGTCACCTTAGCATTGCACTTCAGCCTTGGTATGGTGCTCCCTACCAAAGCTTAGTCTTTAAAAAATTGTTTATTTGTGTATACAAAGCATCCTTTAGTCACCATCCTCTTATTTTGCTTGTAATTAATCTTTTGTTATATATAATAGTATTCCTTTGGAGAATCAGAGCTACCAAAAATAGCCTTGTGAAGGTGGAAAGAAACTTTTAATATGTTAATGCAACTAGAGTATTTTTAATTGTTAGCATTTGTACCTTGTTTCTAAGACAGCATGTATCTTGTATTCCTTTTTTAATCGTGATGTGACTGTCCTTGGAAGTGAATTCCAATAATCCACATTTGGAGGTAATCAAAATTCACCTTCATGAGTTAAGTATAATAGGAGAATTTCACATTCATAAAGCAAAATTTATTTTTCCAGAAATTTATGGTAAAATTAAAGCTTTCACAGATAGCCAATGACCCTTACCTTTCCCCTTTTGTCCTGCAAGAGACTCTGTGAAGTTTGTCTAGGTAATTACAATAATGGAAGGGCTTCTACTTGCAAGTAGTGACTTGAGGTAGGCAGCAGCATTGCATCGAATCACATAGTTTTGCACCAAGAAGATGAAGAAATACGGAACATTGTTGTTCTAAAATAGGTCACAAATGGCAAATTTAGGAACCACAAGAGTAGATGCACCTATGAATCTGCTTTTAAGAGTTGCAAATGGAGAAAAGAAGATTGAGAATAACCAAAGGTGAGAAACTTTGTGCAACTAGAGGACAAACTTACCTTGACGAGGTCAATGGGATCGAGAAGGCCCTTAGCCTAGGTTGGTGACCTCCATTGCACTTGGGAGGGCTGCCTAGCTCCGTCCATAGAGGCATGCTCGCTCAAGCCGTATCAATTATGGTAAAATCTTTGCAGTTTCATACATGCTGCGTGGTTTTGCAGGAGTTAGTTGAATTACTGGGACCAAATTAGGGGTTCATGAATTACAAATCCTAGAAATTTGGGCAATTAAGAAATTTTAATTGAAAACAATACAAGTTCATATCTCATGAAATTGCATTCCACTAAATCCACCATTAGATGGTTGCCAGTTTACGTATAAAGTCAATATCATAAAATTTATGCTTCCTTGCCGTTGTTTATTTTCTCCATGTTGAACTCTTTTACCGTCATGTGGAAAGTGTCGCCAAAATCTTCAAAACCGTTTGAGATGAACCCTCTTGATAGATTGAATCAAGTTTGCAACGTGCTTCATTGCTTGTCATGGTATTTTGAGATTGAAAAGTTAAGGAAGAACGATAAATGTTTCAGAATTTTCTGTTTTATTAGTACAACTATATTAAGATTCAAAGGGAATAAACATCACAAGGATAAGAACATTCTTAATTTGTTTACTCTTCTTTATGTTGTGCTTTTTCTTAGAATGCAGAATTTATCTGCAGAGATACACCTTCTATTCTAAGGAAGAGAAGTGATACGTGGTGAAAATCGTGGTCCATTGCTCACTTCCAAGTGACATGGAATGACAGTATATGCAATCAACTTAAAGCGAAAATTTACAAAGCGATAAAAAATCGATGAGATGCAATAATTCAATTCACTTAAAAGACGAACTTGGAGTAATCCTTTAATAGGTTTTTGTACTACCCCCAAGGAATTGTTACAGAACATAGACAGGGGAGAGGGAAAGCAAAATGAATAAATCCTGTGTTATAGAGTCCCATATAGAATATGGTAGAGAGGAGGAGAAATGAAGTAGCATTGAAAAAACAGTTTCCATGCCTTTACAAAGCCTACCTTTCTCGGCCTTTTGGCTAAGATCAAGTGTAGTATCTGTTCTTATCAGTTTAATATCTGATACGTGGGCCATTGACCCACATGATATTAAATTAATATATTTTGGGGGAGCACCCTTCACAGTAGCTTGCTACTGGGGCGTTCAAGCATCGCCTTGGCGTTGCACTACAGCTTAGGCCTGGTGTACCACATCAAACCTTAGTCTAACGTCAATGTTTGTCAACTTTCTGTTTCGGCTGCTGTTTTTTGATTTCGCCTGTGTATTGTAACAATTTGCCTATACTTGTTCTGCGTTTGTATGCCTTGGGATCTTGGCTCTCCTAAAACTGTAAACAATTTTTGAAATGTTTTCATGACTACTGAATTATCTGGACTCTTAAGAAATTATCTACTACATGAAGCCTTAACAGCTTTTCTGTAAGTCCACTGTAATCTTTGATTCAAGTCCATGCACATATGTTCATGAGCAAGTCAAAATCCATGTAATTTACATAAAATTGGCATGGCCTCGGTCTTTCATTTATCATTCAACAATTTGGAAAATAATCTCCTGCTTTAGTAATTTTATTGGTTATGCATTTAGTTTGAATTGGGATTTGATTGCGCTTTTAAATGAATTTCCTAGAGCAGAAACGTTGAATCCACATTCAAGGGCAATCAAAATTGGCCAATAGCAGTACAAGTGAAGAATAATAAATCCACATTTATAAAACTGCCTTTAAAATAAGCAGAAAGAGATGCCAAGTCAGAAGACGATCCTGTGTCAATTGTTGATTTGATCTTTTCATTGCATTGGGTCATAAACAATAAATTTAAATCTGAAGAAGGTACCAAACACACCCAGTGAGTCTAGAGGAGATATAGCTACTAGACCGAATGTCATCATGATTTCCTAGCTAATCCCAATTTAAGAATATCTGTGCTGTTACAAATAGTTCATGACCCTCTTCTTTCTGTATAATTCCCACAAAAAACGTCTTCACGATTTCCTAGCTAATCCCAATAATGGAAGAACTTTGAGTTGCCGGTAATTACTAAAGGTTGGTTGCGCCACTGTCTTGAATAACGTAGTGTTGCACCGGTAAGGATGTAGAAATTAGGAGTGTAGTTATCCATTACAGGACGAATAAAATAGGTTGCAAAAGGCAAGTTGAGAACCTCAAGAGCAGATGCACCTATGAATCTGCTTTAAAAGTCCCAAATGACTTAAAGCATTTTAAGAATAACGAGGACTGGCAATAAGTTCGAGCTTCGTACAATGTAGCAACATACTTACCTGGACGGGGTCGATGGGTGATCAATAAGGCCCATGGCCTAGGTTGGTGATTTCCATTGCACCTGGGAGGGGTGCCCACCTAAGGTCTGTCCACAGAGGTGTAGACCCTTTGCACCTTGCAGATGGATAGCTAATTTCTGAACAAGAATCATCTTTTTATCTTCCTTTTCCCACTTTGCCCATCTTCCAAAACATGTCCCTTAAATTTTAGAAAAGAAAATTGAAGAGACATAAGCCCTTGCTCGTTTCAGGCACTTCTTTGTGTGACTTATATTCCCCTGAATGGATCCTGTGTTTGCCATTAACTATAATTGAAGACCTTCTACTTGAATGTAACTACTGAAAAATAGCTGCATCAACATATAGAATCGCTAAGTTTTGCACCAAAGTGGATGCAGATATAAGGAAAGTTATTATTCGTTACAGGATGAAGAAAGGATCTGAAACGTGAGATAGGAACCCCAAGAGTGGACATGTTTTTCAGTTATCAGTTGTGGCAGCGAGGCTTGCATTAGTACAGCCCCCACCAATTATAGTAAATTTTTAATTTTTCATGTAAGATTTATCAAATTTATTTTCTACTTCCATCACGTTCTCGTTGTTTCTTTGTACTACATCACATTCTATATTTTTGTATATAGTCTATTCTTCCTTGGGGATGTTGCAGTTAAATATACTTGTGATCTTTGTAGTAAACAACGGACAACTTGTTATGACATGGGATATACGTAGCAGAACTCGGTTTAACAGAGCTTTTCTTTTTTTCCTTTCTTTTTTATTTCCCCAACCCCCTTTAAATTTGGAATATGTAAATGTGAAACACCTCTATTTGGGATGAGGCGGTTCCCCAAGGAGAATTAGGAATTGAGAGAGAGAATTTCTAGAAACTTCATGAATGTCTGACTAGAATATTTTCAGAATAAGATACAATTTATACTATAATATGTGATCTAAATACGCCAGATTGGTGAATATTGTATTTATTCAAAAGGATTGCTTTTTCTTTGTGAATGCAAAACTTGTCTGTGGTCTTTAAGTTTTGCAGAAACCTAAAAGAGCACCATGCATTTCTCGACAGATACATTTCATCTTCCATTCCAACAAATTACTAAGTGGAGAATCAGCATGAAAGAGAGGAGGAGGAGATGGTTACAAGTAGAAGGGGCTGTGTTAAATATCTGTGTGCTTTAGAGTCGCACATGGAAGAAGGAATAGCAAAGGAGAAGGGAAGTAGCATTGAAAAGACAGGTTGGACAATTTGGTAAAGCATACCTTTCTCGGCCTTTTGGCTAAGATCAAGTGTAGTATCTGTTCTTATCAGTTTAATATCTGATACGTGGGCCATTGGCCCACATGATATTAAATTAATTTTTCTAGGGGGAGTGCTCACTACAGTAGCTTGCTACTGGGGCGCTCGAGTGTCGCCTTGGCATTGCACTACAGCTTTGGCCTGGTGCACCCCACCAAATATTAATACAACATTTTTGTGTAAATTTTTGCATTAGAATAACACGTAGTCTTTTAATTGTACATCAGTTTGATGAAACAGGTGACAAGTTTCATAGGGTTGACTGCAGCTTTTGTTCAAGTCCACGTAATGAAGCTACGAGATCTGTTGATTTACTGATAAGTGAAAAATTATCGGTCTTCTTTCAATCAGGTTAAGTTTCAAATTAGCATGAGATGAGAGGCTTTAGTGCTTCTGCTTTTGCAGCTTCTCCTGGAACACATCCTTAATGCAAAACTTCCCTAATAAACAAGCTCCATAAGTTAATTTTATTGGCTGAAGATCAACCGATGGCAAGGCATGTAGCTTTAGAACTGTGAAATCTTCTCAATTGCTTGCCGTGTCAGGCAGGATTGACGGGGCAACTATTATTTCTAGGAAACCACATGATCAAAGCCATAATAATGAAAGAAGAACCTATGGATCATTGAATTTCAGTGCAAAGCCAGGTGCATATCATAAACAGATAGCTTGAAGAATAGAAGTTGAAGAAATTATTAAATCATGTGTACCTAGGTGGGTTAAGGGGGCGATCTAGAAGACTTGTGACCTAGGAAGAGTGCTAACAGCTGATCATAAGCATGCTCAATGAGCGGTGCCTACTCACTTCATACAGTCCCTCCCTAATCTGAATCTCCATCTTGTTAATGACTTTGTAATGATGTCATAAGTAACCTTGTTTAGTCATGAGTGTTTAATCGGTTCAAGGACTGCAGTAGTTTGAAGTAGGAATTCATGTCGTTTGGCAATTGGGAAATAGCATTACTAGAAAAATCTCTGGCTTTAGTAGCTTTATGAGCTGCTCGGTTCAGTTTGAATAGGGATGTGTCTGCAATTTGAAATAAATTCCAAGACTAGAAACATTGACGACATTCAGGTAATCAAAATTCACCTTCAGCAACTAAGTATAATATAAGAACATAGAATTCCCGTTCATAAAACCACCTTTAGTTTCCACGAAATTTTTAGTAAATTATGCCTTTATAGATAGCTAATTAACCTCTTTTTTGTCTATATTTTCCACAAAAAACTTTGTCAAGCTTGTGTTTAAGTAATCACAAAAATAGAAATGCTTCTCCTTGCACGTAAAATCCTGCTGTTATGGATAGTTGATGAGCCTTTTCTCTCTCTGCATGTATTTTTCAGAAGCAACTTTGTCGAGTTTATAGTAATGGAAAGCTTCTGTCCCTCGTGTAGTTACTTAAGGTTGGATGGAATCATGCAGTTTTTTGCACCTAGAAGGTTGCGGAAATAGAATAACGTTGTTGTTCATTACCAAATGAATAAATGGGTAAAGAAAGGCAAGCTGAGGAACCTCAAGAGCAGATGCACCTATGAATCTGCTTTAAAAGTCCCAAATGACTTAAAGCATTTTAAGAATAACGAGGACTGGCAATAAGTTCGAGCTTCGTACAATGTAGCAACATACTTACCTGGACGGGGTCGATGGGTGATCAATAAGGCCCATGGCCTAGGTTGGTGATTTCCATTGCACCTGGGAGGGGTGCCCACCTAAGGTCTGCCCAATGAGGCAGAGCCTACGTCATAATTTGTGGCAGCGGGGGCCTGCGTTCGCGCGGCCCCTACCAAATGTAGTATATATTTTTTAGTTTGTTTCGTAGTACACCTCGAGTAACCGAATATGGATGGGTAATTGTTATTAAAGAAAATGTCTATTGTCCTGAATTAGATGTTTAACTAGGGGGCCTGCGTTCGCGTGGCCCCTACCAATTGTAGTATATATTTTTTAGTTTATTTCGTAGTTCACCACGAGTAACTGAATATGGATGAATATTTGTTATTAAAGAAAATGTCTATGGTCCTGAATTAAATGTTTAACTAAGTATGAATCTCTCATAAAATTACACTCATGCTTGCTGATTCGAGGATCAACATCGTCATACTTTTAATCTGTAATTTACGTTCGTACCTCTGCTTCCATACTAAGACATATAATTAACCAGCTTGTGCCTCGGGGAAAAATTTGCCGGCAAAAATCCTCAAAATCTTCTAGATGAACCTTCTGATGTTGAGCTTGAATCTAGTTTTTCTATATGCTTCATCGCTTATCATGATGTTTAAACGGTCAAAAGTTCAAAGGAAGCATAGCAAATATTTCCTAATTTTCCGCTTTACAAGTACAACGATATTTAAATGCAAAGAAACTAAGCATTAGAAGGATAAGAATATTCTCATTTCGTGTATACTCTTCTTTGTGTTGTGCTCTCACTCAATATGCAAAGTTTATCTGCAAACATAGAACATCTTCTATTCCCAGGAAGAGAAGTAAATTGTGGTGAAAATCTTGGTCCAATACTTGGTTTCAAGTGACAAGGAATGAGAGTACATCAGATTATCTTAAAAAAAAAAAAAAGTCACAATACAATGAAAAATCAAGGAGATGTAAAAACTCAATGCATTAGAGAAAGTTGGAGTAATCCTTCAATAGATTCTTTTATTTCCCCATATGGAATTGCTTATGAGAGATGGAGGAGGGAAGCAGTATGAGCCATTTCCCTGTTCTAAAGTTCCAAACATAGGAAATGGAAGAGAAAATGAGAAATAATGTAGCATCGAAAAGACAGATTCTACAACTTGACAAAGCATACCTTTCTCGTCCTCTTGGTTAGATGAGCTGTAGTATCTATTCTTGCCGTCCACATGATATTAAATTAATTTTTTTAGGGAAGTGGCCATCACAGTAGCTTGTTATCGGGGCTCTCGGGCATCGCCTTGGCATTGCACCACAGCCTTGGCCTGGTGTACCTCCCCAAAACTTATCTGGACATATTTGTCTGCTTTTCATAGTATTTGTCTAGTGACTATAACCTGTCTTGGCGTCTTCTGTGTGCCAGTCTCCTTGTTTTAAGTTAAGAGGTTGGCTCTCTCGAATTGTAGGAAATTTTTGACACGATGATTTGACTCTGCCTTACAATTCTTAAAATCCTATCCTGATCTTTCTAATTATATAACTTACATGCTTTTCAGACAGCCCTTCATCACCAACTGAGACTTCTCCCATATGCTGAAACTCTTTTCCATCAGAAGTATCTGGTATTTGCATTATACTGATCATATTTATCCTCTAGAATCCATAGTACATGTCCTGGTACGTAAGTTTGATGAGCAGGTACAAATTTAAGCAATATACAGAGTTGGTTGTGGCCTTGGGCTTTTGATTCATGTTCATTGGTTGATTTACTTTACTGATAAGTAAATAATTCGTCTTTCTTCAATTAGGACGAGCTTCAAATTGGGACCAGTGTGAGAGACTCTAATGGTGCTGCTTCCATAGTTCCCTTCTAGAGCACCATAACTTTTTAGCTCAAGAAAATATTCATAGTTCGAAATTCACTAAATAGAAGGAGTCAAATTCAATATCTGATACTAGAACTGTACAAATATCCAGTAATGAAAGAAATGTATTTGTATTAAGTCCCATACTCCTATGTTCTTGGATTGAGTTATAGATAATTGACCAGCATGGTCTGGATTAGTAATCATCAGATGTCATAGCAACTCTGTGCGAGTATGTACACTAGTGGAGTTGGATAACCCAAAATTCATCAGCCTGTTTGGCATTATTGACTTTGCTTTGTGGGTGCTTGCCAAATTTGTCTACCTAAACTGAATTTGAAATGGAGGTGCTAGTGCATGCATAGCTGAGAGCACTTCGGTCTTTCACTTACGTCCTCTTGCACCAGATTTATGAAGGCAGGAAATATATTAGAGGATAGAAACAAAGAATCATAAACCCAAGCGATATGAGAACTCCAGGACGGAACCATCTTCTGTAGGGATCAAAGATTTTAAGAGTAAAGGCTCACCAGGTTCATGAAGTGCTCTGGCTAGATTGTGAAGAGGTCCCACACAGGAAAGTATAGGTCAAACATAAGGATGGCAAAGTACAAGATGACACCTTGTACTACTGAGCAACATACTTACCTGGACGGGGTCAATGGGTGATCAAGAAGGCTCATGGCTTAGGTTGGTGACCTCCATTGCACTTTGGAGTGGTGCCCGCCCAAGGTCTGCCCATAGAGGCAGAGCCTACGTCATAATTTGTGGCAGCAGGGGCCTGCGTTCGCGCGGCCCCTATCAATTTATATCAAAAATTTGTCTTAGAAGCTAATTCTGTTGAGGGTTTGAATCTTGAGCAGCAGATTGCACAAGCAAAGCCGAACTTAATGGAAATCTGGCGTCGAGAAGCAACTTTAGAATACCTCGAGTGCTCAAAGCATTATTGTAAGTGAAGTACTGAAATTGATTAGATGTATAAGGATTAATAAAAAACTCAGGCACTCTGAAATTTTTTATGTCAACCTTTACCTGACTGTGAGAAGTAAGAGAGCGACAAATAGCTGTCAAGTCTGTAAGTAATCATGAATATGAGAGGGAAGAACTTCCAGTTGTATACAGTAGTTCGATCTACTCTAAAGTGTCCTTTTTCTTTTTTATTCTTTTTCCCTGTGTGTTTTAAAGCCCCACTTGGAAGAAGAAGAAAGGAAGTGGCATTCAAATGACAGGTTCGATTGCATAGTAAAGCATACTTTGGCCTTTTGGCTATGATCAAGTGTAATATCTTCTTATTAGTTTAATATCTGATACATGAGCTTTTTAGGGGGACCATATTCTCGTGGTATCAAAGAGGTTGTTAAGAGTAAAGGGCTCATTGGGTGCACCAAGCGTGAGGTGTCCTACATGGAGATATATGTAGATATATACATATACATGTACATATATATGTATGTATATATATATATATATCTAAGTGAAGAGGTTATAGTATAACATGATACACTGTACAACTGCACAACGGGCTTATCTGGACAGGGTTAATGAGTGATCAAGAAGGTCCATGGCCTTGGTTGGTGACCTAAATTGCACTTGGGAGGGATCCTGGCTGTCGTTTTCAGTTAAAGAATGTTTAAGTAATTGCCTTGACAAACATTGTTTAGTGCAAATCAGAGAATCTACCACACATTAGAGGATGGATAACAGCATGATTCTTGTCTAGTGTAACTTCCTGAGGAATATCGAATTTGTCGTTGTTCATTCTTGAGCAGCGAAGTTGTTGTACAAGTTCAATTCCCATATTTTAAGTAGTAGTAAAAATTTCAAGTTGCTCAATATCTGATTAGTACGTGGTTCTTTTTTGTTCACTAAACATAAGATGTTAACAGAGTGAAATTGGCCTACCAAAAATGGCCTATAAATATTAAACATCATTATAGTGCCTGGAAAACTACAATGGAAATGATGATGAAAAAGTTACGAAGAATTCCACACCCCGTCGAAGTTCTATGAAAATGATGAGTCATTTATCAAATTTTCATTTATTTTTATATATCAGGTAAATCTTTTCCTTTCCGCATTCTGTACAAAGGCTTTTTAGATCAGAGAATTGGAATTTCTTCTTATCAAGATGTCCTAGACTCTGCACCATAAAAGAAGAAAGACTTATATGGATATCAAAGTTGCTATGTAATATAGATAGTCAACAGCAACTGCTGGACCACTTCCTGGACGGGGTCAATAAGAGAACAAGAAGTTGGTGAGTAGTTGTCTGCTGTCCCTTCCGTGAACATAGACTATAAACTTGTGGTAGCAGACGGTTGCATCTGAGTTGCCTCTTCTAAGACTACTGAGTAGATTTTGTTAGTGGCTCTGTAATGTCGTTCAAGGCCTGGATTAAAAATATATTTGATTATGCAAATATATGCTCAACTAGAAAATAGCACCCTCAAAACAAATTCTACTCATATAATCCTTTGAAAGGATCGTTTATTTAGGGTTAGAGATTTGTGTTTTTGGTTCATGAATACTGAAGATAAAACGGGGTATGAACGAATCAGTTTGGTTGATAAGACAAAGGTCACCACAATTAAACTGAGACATGCCACAAAAGTGTGAAAAAGTTATAAAGGTAGGACAGGGATCATAGCAAGAGAGGATCTTATACCAGGACTTCCTTGCATTCCATTTAGGATTGAAACTCTACCTTAGCTGAATTTGGATAACACCAATTTGTCAATGGTTAAGGCTATGGGTATGCACAGAGTATGACAAGGCCTGCCCAGGCAACAAAGGAGCTTCTGCATGGCTTTCATACTTCTAGAATCTTATCTTGCCTAGACCCAATAAACCAGGATCAAGCCAAAAAGAGGATATAGAGAACATCACATCCTTTATTAAGTGAGGAAGCTAACTGATTATAGTTAAAGAAGCAACATGAAAGAGATCCTATTGATATACTGGAAAAAGCAAGCTAATTCAAGCAGTTCTCCCTATTGCTCTTGTAACATGAGCAAATTTGGTATAGGTTCAAATCCTATTGGACTTAGGAAATACTTACAAGCTATTACAATATTGTTTACCATATTGTGTTTTGATACTAGAATTTCTACCTAACCGCACCTGAGTATTTACTGCAGAAGACTGATATACCATGCTGAAGAAGTTGATTTGAGTCTGTTGTTTCCTTGCAAATTAAGTGACCAAGCAAAAGAAAAAAGATTACTTTCGTTTGAAGTTGAATGAGCTAAAAGCTTATAGCATGAATTACTGTTCCCAGTTTCCTCCTAGCAAGGGATCTATCATTTACTAAATAACAAATTGGTCGGAACGTGTTTCCAATGAATAATCATTTTGGCTAGTTCGTTTTCATTTGCAAACGCACTGATCCGGTAGTCCTAGGTAAAAATATCAATTGACTGATTATCACTACACCATACAGATCCCACTTTCAAGGTCAACCTCATATAGCATTAGCAAATATGAGAGAGAAGAGTACAACAAGCATACTCGTCAAGACACTTACTGACAGTCAGGGCAAGAAGCAAAAGCATCTGTGCTCCAAAAAGCCCTATACCACAATAACCATGATCTCTAGCTCATAAATTCAGACAAAAAATGCAGGTTCACTTCCTTGCTGATATATTCAACTCAAGGTTCAAAGTCCATATCCTCAGCTGCTTTCTTCCCAGATTCAAAGAGCACCAAAGGAAGATAACTTTCTCAAGCTGGGAAGACCACCTGATAAGGTTCTTAAAGTTTAAATTAAAGGAAGGACATCAAACGAATGATGACTGTGGAAGATCCTTTTCATGTAGAATTTCCAAAATCTTGATGAATGTATTTGCATGAATGGATTAATGTTTACAATAAGAGACTATGCATACTTTGGTTAATAAAATACTGAATTTCTAACCGGCTAATGACTTTGGAAAAGGACCAAACTAATCTTCCAACTAGTATGCTAATACAGGACCGAATCCATTTTTGCATCATAATATTGGATTGGTGAATATTGTACTTATTCTAAAGTGTTTGTTTCTCTTTTCAAATACACAAATTTAGTGTGGATACATATTTTAGATTTGCAGAAACACTGAAGAGCACCACGGATTGTGTGAGAAATAGATTTCATCTTCTATTCCAACAATCTGCTAGGAGAAGAGTCAACTAGAAATAGAGGAGGAGGAGGAGAGGGACAGAAGTAGAAGGAGCTGTGTTATCTTTTCTAGTGTTTTTGAGTCCCACATAGAATAAGGATGAGAAAAGGAAAAAGGAAGTGACGTTGAAAAGACAGGTTCGACTGCATGAGAAGGCATACCTTTCTCGGCCTTTTGGCTAAGATCAAGTGTAGTATCTGTTCTTATCAGTTTAATATCTGATACGTGGGCCAATGGCTCACATGATATTAAATTAATTTTTTAAGGGGGAGTGCTCATAACAGTAGCTTGCTACTGGGGCGCTCGAGTGTCGTCTTGGCGTTGCACTACAGCCTTGGCCTGGCACACCCCTCCAATACTTAGTCTAATGCTTTAGTGGGTGGGCCCTAAACAGTTAGGATGGCAAGACTGTCACGGTCCTATTGGGTCGTGCAGTAGTCAAAGTTGTACAACTTAGAATTTATCGGCCTATTATGGACTCTTGAACTTTATACATCAAAATTTTTCGCTGATAAATTTTGCCAAATTTACTTACGTATAGAAAACTGGTCTTAGACGTATATATAACAGAAAATATAATGATGAAGTATTCTTTCATCACTTCAAAATCATATTTATATTTATACAGAAAATTATTTTAACTTCCCATGATTTAAGGAAGTTTTTTCTCTTGTCTGCAACTGAAATTTAGCTCCATAATAATTCTTTTTCTAGTACATTCATTAATTACAAGACGAAAGATTCAAAATAAAAAGAAAAAAATAAAAGACAAAATATGGTGCATAGCTTTGTGTCACTGCTGTGAGATCATGGATGCATGTCGGTTTTTCACTTACATTTTCTTGCATCAGCTCTATCAAGGAAGGAAATACAATACGTCAGAGGCACCCATGGCCTAGGTTGGTGACCTCCGTTGCACTTGGGAGGGGTGCCTGCCTAAGGTCTGGCCCAATGAGGCAGAGCCCACGTCATAATTTGTGGCAGTGGGGGCTTGCGTACGCTCAGCCCCTACCAATTGCAGTATGAAAATAACTTGTTCGCTTTTCTTGTCTTTTCTCTTATATGGGAAATTTCTGTCTTTATTCTTGAACATACTTTCTCTCAAAAAAGATTGCACCTTCTTTTCGCTCAATGCATCACTCTTTTTAGCTCTGATCGATTATTGTAGACTGTCCAAATGACCTCTTGATTCTGACGCCATCAGGAACCTTTGTGCGTTTCAAGTCTAAACTTATGCATCCTTGTAAATCAGTGGTGTCCAATTAACTGTATATCCAAAAGCTGTAATGCATTCTAGGCTTTACGGTTGCCATAATGGCCTGAATAAAACTTGGATGCATCTTTATGCACTGAGATTGCAGATGTAACTAATTGTGAAATTCCATTGATGGTTTGAATTTCAAGCAGCAGATTGCAGAAGCAAAGGCATATATACCAAATATCCCATCTCGGGCAGTAGTTTTCGAATACCTGGAGTGATTGAACTTTAAAGCATTGTTGTAATTCAGTGAAATACTGGAAATTATTTAGATAGACATGCAATCACAAAAAAATAAGACAGACTGAAACTTTTTTTGTGTAACAACGATCTGTATTCATGATAACTGAGAAACTTTTATGCCATCTCTCAAACCTAATGCAGCGCTGTTCCTTTACCTGATTGTAACTGAGAAAATGCTAAATATGAGATCAATCAGTTCTTGACAAGTTTAAGTGCCTAATTACAAGTATGAGAGCCAAGAACTTCCAGTTGCATACAGTAGTTAAGTGCGACTGCAATAACAAATCAAAAAACGTGTAAAATTCACTGATGAGCGCACAATGGGTTTTCAATTCGTTGTCCTGTACCAACTTTCTCAAGGAAGGGAAAATGGAAACAATGAAACAAAAAAGGTCCAAGACGTATATGTTCCCCAAAAGTGGACGTGCTCTTCAGGTACCAAGAGATTTTTAAAAGTCTGACATGAGAAAAAATAGATCGGATTTAAGGAGGATGAAGCTAAATCGCTTATTTGGAAGGGGTCAATGAATGATCAAGAAGGTCTATGGCCTGGATTGGCAACCTCCATTGCACTCAGGAGAGGTATTCGTGTAAAGTCTGCTTGGTATTGTAGACCCCACGTCATAAATCTGTGGCAAAGGGGCTTGCATCCGCACAACCCAGTTTCAGTAATAAATGTTTAATTGTGTGCCTTGAACATTGTCTAGTGCAAATGTAAACTCCATCTTAGAACAAAGGATGAACAATAACGTACGGGATTCATGTCTTGTCTAAGTTCCTTAGGGATGTCGAATTTGTCCTTACTCTTGAACAGGGAAAATGCTGCACAAGCTTGATTCCCATTTTAAGCTCCAAGGACATGAAATTTCAGGGTGCTTATATCTGGTCAGTACTTCAATTTGGTAGTGAGTATCAATTTAATATGTTAACAAATCAAATTGGCAAATGGACTATAGATACCAAACAGGAATATTGGTGCCTGACGAACTATGATGAAAATGTTGATAAAATTAAAAATGTACAGAAAGTACCACAACCGATGGAAGTTCCTAACATAACAAGTCATTTATCGAATTTTCATCTATTTAAATGTAAAAAGAAAATCTTCTTTCCCTATTCTACACAGATGATTTTTAAATCGTAGAAATGGAATTTCTTATTATAGAAGATCTCTTAGATTCTATGCCATATAAAAGGATAGCCAATAAGGATTTTAATTACCTGACCGTGTTAGAAAAGCAAGAGAAGAGTTGGTTTCTGTGTGGGAAGTGAACCAGATTAATCCTTCTACAGCAGATTGGACTAGAGAAAAAACATGTTTTGCAAATTTCTATTATTGAAGTGCAATTGAAGAGTCATTCCTTAGACAGAAATCAAGAGCTACTTGGATCAAATTGGGTGATAGAAATAATAAATTTTTTTCCAGCCAATTGAAGCAGAAATGTTACAAGAAATATTTGTCATCTATCACCAATGGTGAAGGAAATAGAGTGCATTCTGAGAGATAAAGTCTTTGGCTGTCCAACATTTTCAGTCCCTTCTCAATGGTGGCTCTTCACATCGAGTGGAAGAGGAAAGAGTTGTAAACCTCATAAGCTTCTCAGCCGATTATACCAGTAACTAACTTGGAGATAAAACATGCCATGTGGTCAATTGCAAAAAATAAGTCTCCAGGTACGGATGATTTTGGTGCAAATTTTTTTAGAGATTCTTGAGACATTGTGGGGGAGGATGTTTCTCTAGCTATTCAAAATTTCTTTGCATCCGGAAGACTATTGGGTGAAATCAGTTCAACATACCTCACGCTTGTCCCAAAGAAAGACAATCCATCTTCATTTGCTGATTTTCGGCCCATTGTATGCTGAAATACTCTATACAAATGCATCTCCAAACTTATTGTAGACTGACTCAAATCCATCTTACCTTCCTTGGCAAGTTAGGAACAAACCGCTTATATCAAAAGTAGAAGGATAGTTGATAATATTCTTATTGCACAAGAACTTGTTAGAGGCTACCAAACAACAAGAAGGGATGTGTAATTAAAGTAGATTTATCCAAGGCTTATGATAATGTCTCTTGGAAGTTTATTGAGAGTGTTCTCTAAGCCATGGGGCTTCCTGATCTTTTCATATCTTGGATTATGGCTTATAATACTACTCCTAAATTTTCCATCAAGATAAATGGGGAGTTAGTGGGTTATTTTAAAGCTTCTAAGGGATTACGACAAGGAGATCCTTTATCCCCGTACCTTTTTGTCCTAGCTATGAAAGTTTTCTCTTGTGTTATGAAGGAGAAAGGCGAAAAGGATGATTTCATCCACCATTGGAGATGCAAGAAGGAGAAGGTAAACCATTTAAGTTTTGATAATTTGATCTTCTCAAAGGCCGATATCAACTCCTTGAAGCATGTAAAGATGGGGCTTCAGGAGTTCCATGGTCTTTCGAGTCTATATGCTAATTCCACTAAGAGCCATATTTTTCTCAGTGGGGTTACACCAGAGACCGAGGAACGATTAATCTCTTTGATGGGGTTGGAAGTTGGGAATCTACCTATTCGGTACTTGGGAGTGTCTCTCTCCTCCCATGGTTTGTCAAGATTAGATTGTGAGTCTTTGATTGTAAAGATAGCAGCAAGAATCAATCATCGGTCTTCAAAGTTCCTATCCCATGAAGGGCGTGCGCAACTTATTAAGAGTGTGTTGTTCTCTCTTCAAGTCTTTTGGGCCCTGATATTTATTCTTCCAACTTCTATCTTAAACCTTACTGAGATGAAGTCAAAAAGATTCTTTTGGAATGGGGATAATGGTATGAGGGCAAAATCGAGAATCAAGCAGAAGGACATTTGTAGACCAAAGGATGAGGGTGGTCTTAGTATCCTCTACATTAAGCATTGGAACAAAGTAGCTCAACTTAAACAAATTTGGACCCTCTACGAAGATGATAACTCAACTCTTTCGCCAAGTTGGGTAAAGAATGAGATTCTTAGAGGTAAGAGTTTCTGGTCCATCAAAATTCCTAATGATTCTTCTTGGTCTTGGAGGAAAATTCTACAAACAAGACCACTTGCCAGGAAAATGCTTAGATGGAATATTGGTAATGGGAACATTATATACTTTTGGTTTGACAATTGGCACCTCAAAGGCCCCTTGACGACTTGATTGAGGAGGAAACCAGGAGGAGGTTCGGGTTTCCTAGAGACACCCTTCTCAGCTCGCTTATTAAGGAGGATGGATGGGCTTGGCCTAAAGGGGAGAGATGGACTACTATAACAGAAGACTTAGCTGATATTTGTCCTTCCCCATTGGAATCGGATAGGCTGATATGGATTCATTCAGAAACAAGAGATCTTACCATTAGGGAGGCCTACTTTGCAGCTCGAAGAAGAGAATCTAAGAAAGGATGGACTTCTATTACATGGAATAAGGACAACATGCCAAGACACTCCGTGGTTTTATGGATGATTGTGCAGAAAAAGTTGCCAACTTTAGATAAACTGGCTGGTTGGGGCTTAATTGAACGGAGCAGATGTTATTTCTACCATATGGAAGAAGAGTCTCATGACCAACTTTTCTTGTCATGTCATTATGCTAGATCCTTTTGGATGGGTATTGAAAACGCCATTGGTTGGAGAAGTACTAAACCATTGGAAACAAATCTTTTGGAATTTTTTGGGAAGCATCGAACTCTAGAAGACTTTATAGTAAACAGAAAAATGTATTTGCAGCTGGATGTTATTACCCTTGGAAAGAACAGAATAGTAGAAAGGTGAATGGGATTACAAATAGCTTAGATTCTATACAACGATTAGTTTTAGAATGCATTTTGTAATTTGAGATATTTATGGAGATTGTGTGACTGCTATTCATCCATAGTATCCTTTTGTTTTAGTCTCAACACTAAGATCAAATAGTAGTGAGTTCTTTTGTACACATCTTATATACAATTTTGTGAAATGAAATTTATCTCATTCACACCCCCCCCCCCCCCCCCCCAAAAAAAGGGATTTTGAAACTGCTATTTAAGGTGGCAAGTAGACAGCAAGTGCTGAGCCATTTTTTCCCTAGACAGGGTCAATGGGTGATCAAGAAATCAGCGGGTGCTGAATCTGATGTCTGCTCAGTGAGCAAAGACTACAAGCTAGTTGTAGTTGTAGTAGCAGAGGTTGCATCCAGGCAGCCTCTTCTGAGGCTACTGAATAAACTTCGAGGGCTGGATTTGCATTTCATTTTTTCAGATATACTGAACTAGAAATTAGCACCCTCAGAAAATATCTCTGCCTCCATATAGTGCTTTTAGCTTCAAGTTTTGGTGTTTAATGTACATTTGGCATCCCTTTCATGGTACAACTTTAAAATCGGCATTTCTCAGGAACAATGTAAAAGAGAATGATGTCGATACATGAAAGTGAAAAAAATGGAGAAGCAACATGGTCGACACGGGCAACAGAGGGGCTTACATATCGCTCTTGTACTTTTAGAAACTTTGGTCACACTATGGAATGAAATCCCACAGCCACCAGGATGAAGTGGAAAAAAGTGCAATGAGAAAAACACATTCTTCATTGAGTGAGGAATGGCAACATATGAATAGTTGGAGGAGCCACATTAGAGCAGTCTTATTAATATAGGACGAAAGCAAGCTAATTTGAGCGATTCTTCCTGTTGCTTATTCATAAATTCCGTCTTGTAGCATGAGCAGTATTGGATGTAGTGATACTGGAATTTCTGACTAAACCCACCTGAGTATTTACTGCAGAAGACTGATATAGGATGCAGAAGAAGTTGATATGACTCTGTTGCTTCCTTGAGAAATTATTGCATATTCATGCAAAAGGAAAAGATTACTTCCCCTTAGAGTTGAGTGAGCTACCGTGTACCATGAATTACTGTTCCAATGTCCTCATAGTTAAGGAAAATTGTTGCCCTCCCGTTATAATATCCAGCAGTCATTTACTAAAACAAATTGGATATTCTTCCAATTGATAATCTTTTCACTAGCTTGTTTCAGTTATCTGACCGTGCTGATCCAATCATCCTAGACAGAAATATTAATGGACGAATTACCACAACACCGTGCAGATTCCAGCTTCAAGGCCAATCTATTATAGCATTAGCAAACATGACACAGAAGGATACGGCAAGCATACTTGTCAAGACACTTATTGACAGACGGGAGAAAGAAGCAAAAGCATCTATGCTCATAAAAGCCCCATAGCTCAATAACCATGACCTCTATCCCATTGTTTAAACAAATGATGTGGGTTTCACTTCCTTGTGGATTGATTCAACTCAAGGTTGAGAAACCATATCCTGAGCCTCTTACTTTGCAGATTCAAATTAAAGAGCAACAAAGAAAGATATCATTCTCCAAAGCTGGGGTAGACCACCTGTTAAGGTTCTCTGAGGTTGGTAAAGAAGGACATCAAATGAACAATAGCCATGGAAAACCTTTCTCATGTAGATGTATTCGCATGAATGAATACATTTTCACAATAAGAAACTTTTTATACTTTGGTTAATAACTTGCTAATTTCCTAACCATCTAACTAATTTGGCAGAGGACCAAAGAAATACTACCAACTAATATGCTAGTACATGATTGAATCTATTTTTACATCATAACATGGAAATGGTGAACATTGTAATTTATCCTGAACTGTTGATTTTCCTTTTGAATGCAGAACTTTTATGTGGATATAAACTTTTGAGTTTTGCAGAAACCCGAAAGTGCACCATGCATTTCTTGAGAAATAGATGTCATCTTCTATTCCAGCAAATTGCTAAGGGAAGAGTTAGCTAGAAAGAGGGGGGGAGCAGGAAAGGGGCAGAAGTGGAAGGAGCTGTGTTGTCTTTCTTTGTGTGTTGAAGTCCCACGTGCAAGAAAGAGGAGAAAAGGAGAAAGGAAGTGACATTGAAAAGACTGGTTCAACAGATTGCCAAAGCATACCTTTCTCGGCCTTTTGGCTAAGATCAAGTGTAGTATCTGTTCTTATCAGTTTAATATCTGATACGTGAGCCATTGGCTCACATGATATTAAATTAATTTTTTTAGGGTGAGTGCCCACCACAGTAGCTTGCTACTGGGGTGCTCAAGCGTCGCCTTAGCGTTGCACTACAGCCTTGGCCTGGCGCACCCCACCAAATCATAGTATAACATTTCATTTTCTGTAATTCCCTGCATGTTTAATAAATGGTTTGTGGCTTGACTTTGTAATGAAATCAGTTGATGTACTCTGCTGCTTTGCATAGCATACCATCAATCATCAGATGTGCCTTTATAAAAAGAAGAGCTTAAAATTTGTTTGCATGTTATGGACTCTAGAATTCGCACTTACAAATGTTCCACCAAATCTTTCGTCAATTTATATATCAGAACATGAACGAGAAATGCAAAGGGCTAATGGGTGTGCGGAGTGCTCTAGCTTGATTGTGAAGACTCTCATTTGGCCATAGTGTAAGACAAAACTTTACAACAGGGCGACATACCTACCTGGATGGGGTTGAATGGGAGATCAAGAAGGCCCAATGGCCCAGGCTGGTGACCTCCATTGCACTTGGCATGGGTGCCTGCTAAAAGTCTGTCCAGTGTGGCAGAGCCTAAGTCACGGTTTGTGGGTTCAGTGATTGTGTCCTACCAATTCCAGTAAAGGTTCTTTTTCTTTTTTATTCCTGTCGTTTGTTTATTGCAATTAACAAACTCTTTCCTATGGATATGATTTCAATCTTTTACTGGTTATATTCTAGCATTAGAATGGTTTTTCCACATTTGCGGACAAGAAGTATTCAAGAGGAAAACTATGAAAATATGATTGCATCTTTTTGTACTTCGTTTTCTTTCAAGTGTAAGGAGCAAGCTGTCATATAGAGTTATGTAAATTGTTCGTTTCAAAAAAAAGAAAAAAAGAAAAAGAGGTATAATTTCTTTTGGCTCAACGCATTACTCTTTTAGCTTAGGTTAACTAGTGCAGATTAACCAGAAGACCTCTTGATTGTGATGCCGAGAACTTTTTGCCATGTTTCAAGTCAAACCTTACACATCCTTTTAAGTTAGTGGAGTTTAGTTAACTTCATATGCAACAGCTTGCTATGGGTTCTAGGCTTCGCAGTGATGATAATGACCAAACAGAACGTGGAGACATCTTTTTTGTGCTGAGGTTGCGGATGAACAGTTTTAGAGACGCTTATTGACAAGCAGAACAAGAAGCAAAAGCATCTGTGCTTGGAAAAGCGAAAAGGCCCTATAGCTCAATAACCATGACCTCTATCTCGTAAGTCTGGACAAAAAACGCGGGTTCACTTCCTTGTTGGTAGATCCAACTCAAGATTCGAAAACCATATTCTCAGCCGCTTTCTTCCAAGATTCAAAGAGCAACGAAGAAAGATAACGTTCTCCAAATTTGGGGAAGACCACTGATAGGGTTTTTAAAGTTAAAATTGAAGGAAGGACATCAAATGAACGATAACCATGGAAGATCCTTTCTATGTGGAATTTCCAAAATCTTGATAAATGTATCTGCATGAATCAATACGTGTTTACAAAAAACCGTTGTAATTTATCGGCAAAGCACCTAGGTAATCATCTGACTAATACGCTAATACACGACCAAATCCATTTTTACATCACGCCATCGGATTTGTTTCCCTTTCGGATTGCATAATTTTACTGTGGATACAAACTTTTAAATTTACAGAAACCCGGAAGAGCACCACGCATTGCGTGAGATTTCATCTTCTATTCGAGCGAATTGCTAGAGAAAGAGTCGGCTAGAAAGAGAGGAGGAGGGACAAATAGAGGGCCAGAAGTAAAAGGAGCCGCATTATCTTTCATCGTGCTTTAGAGTCCCACAAGGAAAATGAAGGAGAAAAGGAGAAAGGAAGTGACGCCGAAAAGACAGGTTCGACTGCATAACGAAGCATACCTTTCTCGGCCTTTTGGCTAAGATCAAGTGTAGTATCTGTTCTTATCAGTTTAATATCTGATACGTGAGCCATTGGCTCACATGATATTAAATTAATTTTTTTAGGGTGAGTGCCCACCACAGTAGCTTGCTACTGGGGTGCTCAAGCGTCGCCTTAGCGTTGCACTACAGCCTTGGCCTGGCGCACCCCACCAAATCATAGTATAACATTTCATTTTCTGTAATTCCCTGCATGTTTAATAAATGGTTTGTGGCTTGACTTTGTAATGAAATCAGTTGATGTACTCTGCTGCTTTGCATAGCATACCATCAATCATCAGATGTGCCTTTATAAAAAGAAGAGCTTAAAATTTGTTTGCATGTTATGGACTCTAGAATTCGCACTTACAAATGTTCCACCAAATCTTTCGTCAATTTATATATCAGAACATGAACGAGAAATGCAAAGGGCTAATGGGTGTGCGGAGTGCTCTAGCTTGATTGTGAAGACTCTCATTTGGCCATAGTGTAAGACAAAACTTTACAACAGGGCGACATACCTACCTGGATGGGGTTGAATGGGAGATCAAGAAGGCCCAATGGCCCAGGCTGGTGACCTCCATTGCACTTGGCATGGGTGCCTGCTAAAAGTCTGTCCAGTGTGGCAGAGCCTAAGTCACGGTTTGTGGGTTCAGTGATTGTGTCCTACCAATTCCAGTAAAGGTTCTTTTTCTTTTTTATTCCTGTCGTTTGTTTATTGCAATTAACAAACTCTTTCCTATGGATATGATTTCAATCTTTTACTGGTTATATTCTAGCATTAGAATGGTTTTTCCACATTTGCGGACAAGAAGTATTCAAGAGGAAAACTATGAAAATATGATTGCATCTTTTTGTACTTCGTTTTCTTTCAAGTGTAAGGAGCAAGCTGTCATATAGAGTTATGTAAATTGTTCGTTTCAAAAAAAAGAAAAAAAGAAAAAGAGGTATAATTTCTTTTGGCTCAACGCATTACTCTTTTAGCTTAGGTTAACTAGTGCAGATTAACCAGAAGACCTCTTGATTGTGATGCCGAGAACTTTTTGCCATGTTTCAAGTCAAACCTTACACATCCTTTTAAGTTAGTGGAGTTTAGTTAACTTCATATGCAACAGCTTGCTATGGGTTCTAGGCTTCGCAGTGATGATAATGACCAAACAGAACGTGGAGACATCTTTTTTGTGCTGAGGTTGCGGATGAACAGTTTTAGAGACGCTTATTGACAAGCAGAACAAGAAGCAAAAGCATCTGTGCTTGGAAAAGCGAAAAGGCCCTATAGCTCAATAACCATGACCTCTATCTCGTAAGTCTGGACAAAAAACGCGGGTTCACTTCCTTGTTGGTAGATCCAACTCAAGATTCGAAAACCATATTCTCAGCCGCTTTCTTCCAAGATTCAAAGAGCAACGAAGAAAGATAACGTTCTCCAAATTTGGGGAAGACCACTGATAGGGTTTTTAAAGTTAAAATTGAAGGAAGGACATCAAATGAACGATAACCATGGAAGATCCTTTCTATGTGGAATTTCCAAAATCTTGATAAATGTATCTGCATGAATCAATACGTGTTTACAAAAAACCGTTGTAATTTATCGGCAAAGCACCTAGGTAATCATCTGACTAATACGCTAATACACGACCAAATCCATTTTTACATCACGCCATCGGATTTGTTTCCCTTTCGGATTGCATAATTTTACTGTGGATACAAACTTTTAAATTTACAGAAACCCGGAAGAGCACCACGCATTGCGTGAGATTTCATCTTCTATTCGAGCGAATTGCTAGAGAAAGAGTCGGCTAGAAAGAGAGGAGGAGGGACAAATAGAGGGCCAGAAGTAAAAGGAGCCGCATTATCTTTCATCGTGCTTTAGAGTCCCACAAGGAAAATGAAGGAGAAAAGGAGAAAGGAAGTGACGCCGAAAAGACAGGTTCGACTGCATAACGAAGCATACCTTTCTCGGCCTTTTGGCTAAGATCAAGTGTAGTATCTGTTCTTATCAGTTTAATATCTGATACGTGGGCCATTGGCTCACTTGATATTAAATTAATTTTTTAGGGGGGGTGCCCACCACGGTAGCTTGCTACTGGGGCGCTCGAGCGTCGCCTTGGCGTTGCACTATAGCCTCGGCCTGGCGCATCCCACCAAATCTTAGTCTAATGGATTAATCGAGCAGCGCTTCGCTTCATCTGCGCTGAAGAAAACAATAATTTTCGAACAGGATGGGGACACTATTCTATGATAAAATGAAGACTGCTCTTGCTATGTAGAAAGCTGTTTAATAGGCAGCAATTTCTTTCATAAATCAGCTCTGATATCCATCCATCAAATAAGTGGATGAATCACCTATGCACATAAATGAACAAATAGTTTAAGACATGAACTATCTTTCTTAATCATCTCATCGTTTATCTTTCTTTCTACTTTGACTGTGATTATGTCAGTTTGTGATTGACCCTGGGAGTGGTTGAGGACAATTGTTTTGTGTAAGCAGGGGGACTTGATGTCTAGCTAGAGGCTTTTTTTTTTTCCATGGACCAAAAATTCACACTAAGAAAAGGTCTCCATGAATCTTCTTCACTTTCTTTGATAGACCAAATAATTTGTTGATTAACTTAAGTAGAATCTTCATTAGCCTCTCAATGAATCTCTAATTCTTCATTTCTTGGGCATTGACAAGACGACATTTGATTCACGTGGCAAATCATTAATTATCAGAAACAGGACAATTTGATAGTTAAAGCATTCTAGAGAATTCACTTGCTAAATATTAACTGATGAGATGCTCAAGGATTGCCAGTTGCTAGTTGCTGGTTCCATATGATGAATTGTGTTCCCTTGCTATTCTCCAACCGTGACTTTGAATAATGGTGTGAAGACAAAAAATGGAAACTCCATTTTCCCCAATGTACTCCCAGTTGACATTACCTAGTTCTTGTTATTTCCCATATACCAATATTTTGTTGACGCTTGCACCAAGATATTCAAAACTGCCAGTCAAATTAGAACGAAAGGTGTGTTTGGAAAGTGACGGATTAGCACAGGATAGAAAAATTGCAATGGCAAGTTAGAGAGATAGAGCCACCATAAGTACTTGTACTTTCAACTCTTAGCAATTTAGCGACCAAACTTTTATTTTTTGAAATTCAACATTGTATTTTCGATTTTCCTTCATTTTCTTTTTTCTCACTTTCTTTCCCTCATTTCCTTTCCAGTTTTCCAAACAAAGAATTCAAGAAAATCTAGTAAAAGCTCTCACTCAGAGTTGGACTTGCTCTTAGAATCGTTTAATGTGAGAAATAGCTCTCCTTCCTTTCTTTTGATTATTTAGATACATCTGGTTCAAAGGCCCTGGCAACAATGAAGCCTGAAAATTTTCCCTTCCTTTTCCTTCTTTTGAATGTCATTGAAAATTTTCGCTGCCAGTAGAGATACCTTCTAACCTGGCCAGCTTCTTTCAGGAACTTAGACAACGATCTCTCAAGGATGAGAATGTTTTTTTTTTTTTTCCCTGAAAATTGCAACAAAATAATGATACACTGAATCTTCTTTTCCAAGTTCATGATAAATCTCTCATAAAATGCCATGTCCTTGTCCTTAACCATTAATACAAATAGAGAAAATGGCAGTAAATACGCATTACACAATCTAATGAAATAACTCGCAGGGAATTCCCATTTCCTTGAGGCCTAATTATTCTTTCAGGTGGAAATTGCTTTTCTGTGGACTACACTCGGAAGCAGTAGAGAGGAACTGTTCTTCCTAATATGTATCAGAGTGGAAGATAAGAATGCAAAAGCTGTCTAATGGCATCTGAGGCCTACAATATGCTGCATCATCTTGACATAATCCAAGCTATATCCATCTGAAACTGGAAGACGGGTTTGTTGTGCATAAGAGTGTGAGAAAACACGGATTCTTTGGCCTGATTCGTTTCGACAGGGGGCCTGACAGATGTAACTTTGATCAGAAGAAGCTCTGTTTCTGATCATCACAATATATCAGGTCTGTATACATTAGACCTTGTTATTTGCTGTTGCTTAAATAAATAGCCTTTCTTGTAATGCTTCCAAGAAAACTTTGATACACCTTTCTTGATATAAAAGCAATCACAATACGGGCTTCTTGTGATTTAATACAGGATTGGGAAAGGACGCGAAAGGGCAAGTTATAAACCGCATGAGTGGGCATGTTTTGAGGGTATCAAGCTGCTTCGAGAGTCCCACATCATGAAAGGTAGTTCGAGAACAAGGAGGAGAAACAATAAGTCGGAACTTTGTACAACAAAGCAACATACTTACCTGGACGGGGTCAATGGGTGATCAACGAGGCCCATGGCCTAGGTTGGTGACCTCCATTGCACTTTGGAGGGGTGCCCGCCTAAGGTCTACCCAAAGTGGTGGAGCCTACGTCATAATTTGTGGCAGCGGGGGCCTGCGTTCGCGCGGCCCCTACCAATTTATAGTTAAACTGTACTTTCTTTTGTATGGCGTACTTGATCACCTGTAGTGGACTCTAGGACGTATGGGTGTAATAACTTTAAGACATTTTTCTGCCTTAAGATTGCATATGCAACTAGTTCTAATTCTATTGAACCCATCAGCAGATCGCAGAAGTGAAGCCAGAAATAATGAGAATCCGGCCTGGGTTTGTTGCTGTAATAGCTTGAAGACATCTTTCTGCACCAAGGCAAATTTAGTTAAAATTATGTGCAAAGCAAAAGAATTTTATGCTGTTATAGGATTGAATACTAGAGTTATATTTAGGAGAATCCATAATTAATTCAGATTTGAGGGTCTTTCTTCCTTTTCAACCTGTGGTGAATATTAAAATAACAAAGCTTGTTGGAGAGAACCCAACGATCTCTTCAGAATTGATTCTGAAATTTTTCTGGTGTTTTAATTTTGTGAAAACAGGCTGTTTCATTTCATTCATTTTCTGCTATTAAAAAATACAAGGTAGTAGTTACTAGACAAGCCCCATTCCTATTTCCACTTCCTACATGTACCGCTTCCTAAACTTCCCCTGACTGCACAACATAACTGACACAACCTCCTTACCCAAAAAACTGACACAACCCACTACACGAATCAGATTCCATGACATGACCTGCAGATCAACAACCCACTATCCCCTTACATGACCAGCAGATCAACAACAGCAGACATGGCGAGCAGACCACAATAACAAACACGACTGCTCTAAGACACAATATTAACGGACATATACTATTTCACATGACAACATTAATTACAATCAATAAAATAATGACACAACATATAAGTTAAGCAATGAAATAAAAGAAGACAAGATATGTTACATGTGACGTGTCACTCCCACCACAGGTAACATATGCCCTTCATTTTAGCAGTACTGCTTCGACTTTCTGTTGGAGGATGTCTCTGCTATGCAGAATTGCTTGATACAAACCTAAAGCAAGTATTCATTTTAAAGATTTTCCCATGAATGCCCTAGCCTGGCTTCCTTTATCTTCACATCAGGTGAGAAAATGCCTCCATTCGCTAGAACAAAATTAAAAGGTTACAAATCTACTTTTCGAAGTCAGTTTTGAAGTCATAAGACAGCATATCCTTGTAATTCAACATTAATAAGTACAGAATATAGCTGTTATGCATCGCCATGATAAGAGATAGAGCTCTCTTTGAAGAAGTCCTAGAAAATTGTGTAATATGCCTGAACTTCGTAAAAAACCATTGAAACTTCATAATTTATGTTTTAATTTCTTGACATCGGATTCTTAGGGACCATTTAGGAAACTGCCTTATTCACAAAAGTTCATAATGTATATCAATGGTTTTAAATTATCTTACATTCATAATTTTTCACAAAAGTCTGTAACAACCAACTGCACATCGGGTCATCAGTATGATAGCATTCACGGATGTTTGCTTTGATACAAAGATAATGGCCTAAATACAACTTGTAGGCTTCTTTTTGCACTGAGATTGCAGGTATATCTAGTTGTAAAATTCTATTGATGGGTTGAATCTCAAGCAGCATATTGCAAGGGCAAAGACATACAGTATTAAAAATCAGGCCTCGAGCAGCTGTTTTAGTATAATTCGAGTGTTCACAAGCATCAGTGAAGTACTCAATTATTTGGATAGACAAGCAATCGCGTAAATCTCAGACACTGAATGATTTTCATAATAAGAGACTATTTATACTTTGGTTAACCTGCTAACTTTCTATCCAACTAATCTGGCGAAGGACAAAACTAATATGCTATTTCTAAAGTGTTGTTTCTCTTTTCAAATGCAAAACTTTTCTGTGAATACGAGTTCTGCAGAAACAGGAACAGCACCATGCAATCTTGACAAATGGATTTCATCTTTTATTCCAACAAATTGCTAAGGGGAGAGTCAGCTGGAAAGAGAGGTGGAGGAGGAGGACAGGGGCAGAAGTAAAGAAGCTCTGTTATTTTTCAATTGCATAGTCTTGTACCAACTTTGTCAAGGAAGGAAAAATTTGAAAGCATTAAGGAAAGAAAGGTCCAAGGCATATTTGAACCCCAAGGGAGGACATACTCTTTGAGATCCCAAAAGACTCTGGAGACTCCCACAAAGAAAGGAACAGATCAGAATTAAGGAGGATGAAGCATAAGTTGAAACTTTGTTTTCCTCTGCAAATTACTTACCTGGACGGGGTCGATGGGTGATCAACAAGGCCCATGGCCTAGGTTGGCAACCTCCATTGCACTCGGGAGGGGTGCCCGCCTAAGGTCTGCTCGATGTGGCAGAGCCTACGTCATAATTTGTGACAGCGGGGGCTTGCGTTCGCGCAGCCCCTACCAATTCCAGTGAGAAACGTCTGAACATTGTTTCCCATACGTTGGTTAGTGATTATCAGGCTATCGTCGAAGGATAAACAGGAACATAATACTTATCTTGTGTAAGTTATTGAGGAATATCGAATTTGTCTTATTCAGGATGCTCATAATTTTAGGGAAAAATGAAATTACTAAATATCAGTAAATTGCTTTTGCTTGTCAAATTATTATTTACTTGAAATTTGAATTTTATTATATATTGGGTTTGATTGAATTTTATTAGCCAAACTAACTAATCTTCATAAGATGACTTCCGAACAGATTCCTTCTTCCAATACAGTGCTCTTAGCTCTAGTTTTCGTGTTTATAGTATAATCGGCATCCTCTTCCATGGTACAACTTTATAACAACAAAAAAAAAATAAGCCATGAAACTGAAAATATAACAATTGAGATGGAACAAGTTATCTGGGACTATCGCTATCGATCGACCGATTACCTCAACACCATCCGGATTCCAGTTCCAAAGCAAAGCAACCTTACATAGCATTAGCATTTATAATACATAAGAGTACAAGAAGCATATACTCGTTAAGATGACACTTATTGACAAACATGACAAGAAGCAACAGCATCTGTGCTAGGAAAAAAGGCCCTATAACTCAATAACAATGACCTCAAATCTCTCGTAACTCAGACAAACAATGCAGATTCTTTTCCTTGTTGATTGATTCACCTCAAGGTTCAAAAACCATATTCTCAGCCTCTTTCTTCACAGATTCAAACAGCACTGTAGAAAGATAACGTTCGCCAAAGCTGGGGAAGACCGCCTGATAAGGTCTCAAAAGTTTAAATTAAACGGATGATGAAATAAAGTGAAAGATAACCATGGAAAAAATCTTCGTCGTGCAGAATATGTATACCACGGTAACATA
This sequence comes from Lumnitzera littorea, assembly GCA_024138015.1. Lineage (NCBI taxonomy): Eukaryota > Viridiplantae > Streptophyta > Magnoliopsida > Myrtales > Combretaceae > Lumnitzera > Lumnitzera littorea. Next base: position 8,021,439 of record JAMXBB010000004.1, read on the forward strand.
CTCAAAACAAGTAGGCTGCAGATGCTATAGAAACAGGAAATCAATGGAACTATCACAACACTAAAAGGCTGACTATATTTTTATCAGATTATGTGAACCATCATTCTTTAGACAACTTTCAATTACGCACTTGATCATGTTTTCCTATGCCATTTTCTCATTCATTTAGATGAACATGGTTTTACTCAACCGATTCAATGAAACAAACAGGCATTTAGAATGATTCAAGAAGTTTGAAAAGAAATAAATCAAACTTACAACAATGAGCTTTCCAGCATTTTCTGGCATTTTTGCTATCTTGATCGCTGCAGCAGCAGCTGCCCCAGATGAGATGCCAACCTGCATATCACATTCCATAATACATCACATTACAGATTATTTCACCTAAGCAAAACTGAGAGATACTAAACAACAGAAAGTTTTCACAAGAGTTTGACAAAAAGAAATATCGTCAACGTTACCAGCAATCCTTCTTTCAATGCAAGAAGCTTGGCTGTTTCTATGGCTTCTTCACTTGATATCTGCAAGTCACAGCAGATGCTGACATCAGTCACTTCAGCATCAGTATGTTATATAGTGGGAAGTTCCCAGCTTTGCAAATTAAAAAATTCAATCTGAAATTTCTCTCATAAGCATCATCAGGGGAATAATTAACTTCTATAAGCCTGGTGTAGTGCATATCTTCAACTAATTTACCCACCAGATTTCTCATTTTAAGTTTCACTAGTATATCAGTTAGCTAATGATTTAAAAGAAAGACGGTATATTAACATTAGGAAAGCACTGCAATAACCACACTGGTGAAGTTGCTCCACTGATTATCAACCAGGATGACCTACGTTTATGATTATTGGAAGGAAAACATAACTAACCAGCAGGTGGCTTTGTCTTTGGAACACTGACAAGTGACAAAGACATCAAATAGACAATCTTTGCACCAACTCAGAATAACAACAGCAAAAGGAAGACAATCAAAGATGGATTGCATACCTGAAGAACTTCATCAATTAAATCTACCTCCAAGACTCCAGGAATGAAACCAGCGCCAATACCTTGAATTTTATGGGGACCTACAGCAATTTAAAGGATGGAACATTGTAGTCGGTAGAGCATCGATCACGATTGTGCTTACTTCAAGAGAGTGAAAGCTAGCAATAATAAAAAAAGACAGGCTGCAGAAAACTTGATCCGCAAAGGACAAAGTGGGTACACAACTAGGTAATCAATAAGCAAAGCTGTTCAAAAGTTTTGATCATCGATGAGCAAAGTACAAAGCAATTCATAGTTAGGTAGTCAAATTGGTATGGTAAGCAAACTTAAGAGAGTAGCTTAATTGCGTTAGGTGAAAGCCATGTCACTTTTAGCTTAGGACAAGCCAACTAACAACATATAAGATAAATGCAAAAGGACTGAAATTCATAGGAGAACTCAAACAAGGCATTGACAGAAAGGACAAAATAAAAAAAAGCTAAGCTAAAACAAGATGCCAGGGAAAAAAGAATAAATAAATAAATCTTTTAGTCTCATTGAGATCTTGTTACAATTTAAAGCTATCATCAAATTGAAATATTAAATCAAGGTGTGAAGTCATGTTTCAGCTTCAGGGAATACATACCAGGTTTCCCACCAGACAAGATTGCACTTTCAACTGGTTCTATACCATAGAGCTGAATCCAAAGCAGCAGCAGAGAAAACAATTTAAGAAATGCCAATATTAAAGAAAATAATATCCTTTCAACAGCTCTGGTTCAAATTCTAACCTTGATATAGGGATTTTTCTCCTTGAGATACTTTCCTGCACCAGTTATTGTACCTCCGGTTCCAATCCCAGAAACAAAAGCATCAATTTTCCCACCTGTGCCTTTCCAGATTTCTGGCCCTGTGGTCTCGTAGTGAATCTGTCCAAGCAAATCATGACTCAGCTGATAAGCTTTAGACAACCAAAATTTAATTCAAGAATGAAGTTTACCTTGGGGTTTGCAGGGTTTTCAAATTGTTGAAGAACGTAAGAATTTGGTGTTCTTGCTGCTATCTCTTCTGCCTTCTGAACAGCACCTTTCATGCCTCGAGCTGGATCTGTGAGCACCAACTCAGCTCCGAATGCCCGGAGAATAGTTCTTCTCTCAAGACTCATCGAAGCAGGCATGGTTATGATAAGCTTATAGCCTTTTGCAGCTGCCATGAAAGCCAAACCTATACCTGTGTTCCCACTGGTTGGCTCAATTAGGACACTCTACAATAACAAAAGGGAATTCAGTTGAATAGTCAAAGTCACTACATAGACAACGATTGATCCTAGCACTCTAGTCATTCTATGATTCTCAATTTGAAGACGATATGTGCTTAATAAACTTACATCCTCCATAGCATATCACAGAATCATAGTACAAGAAAAATTAGCAGGAAATGTCTCGTTAAGGTATGAGAGTGGTTTGGAGCATTGCTATTCTCAATATTAAAAATTAAAAAACATGGAGTACACAGGAAAATGTGAACGAGTTCAGAATTTTTGGTCTTATTGAACCGAGTTGGATGATTTTCATTTTTCCTTTTTTTTCTTCAATAAGCCTGACTAGGTCAGTGACCAAGAGCACAGCACAAGGGAGCAGAGATCATAACACTAAAAAGAGATAAAATTTCTTGTCAGTCAACTACTAGCCTTCCATTCTTTTAAACTAAGAAGAATTTACAGTGCAATGAGACCCAGAAAGCCAAAATCAAAATTTTAAGAAAGAATGAGAACCCTGAAAAGTACAGGTCAGAGTTCATTCGCAACAGCAACAAACCCCTCCTTTAAAAAAATAATAAGAAAATGTGATACTATTAATTAATATCTATGAATGAAGAAGGAATATTGAATAACAAACCTCTCCTGGATGAATAAGACCCTTCTCCTCTGCATCAGCAATCATACTGTACCCGATCCTGCACAAGAGCAAATTATGCTCATTCTTATACCGCCTAAGAATCTTACTTTGTTAATCACCCACATAACTCAAAATTAAAAATGAAGCACAAGATTTCAGCAGCCAACTTGAAATGAGCCATACTTTGATTGCTTACAATACTGATAATTTCAACCAGTTTGAATGAACACATTATTACTAAGCAAACTAAACAGAGATCTGTAAACATAGACCATACTCAAGTTTGAACTTCAAACAAATAGCAAGGCATATTTTCCGAACCTATCTTTGACACTAGAGCAGGGTTCCATCATCTCCAGCTTCACTGCAATCCTTGCAACACAACCATCCACGACATGGTTGAGGTACACTAAGGGTGTCTTACCAATTAACTGTACAAGTAAAAAAACAGTCAGTGAGAACTATCTAGTAAATTCTGAACTAACCCAATAGACCAAACATGAACACAACTTACTTCAGTGACATCTTTAGCAATTCTAGGATTCTCTTCCACCATTTTGGTAACTGCAGAAACCAAATCATCTCAGCACTTAAAAAACAAAAATACCAGCCATATAACGCCAAAAACAAAATTAAACACAAAATCCTTCTTTTTTTTTTTTTTTAATTCATGATCAAACAGAATAAAAGAAAGGGCAACCAAACTAATCATCATTCACTTATAAATAATACAAAACAACATTTGAATATCATAAGTAACAAATGATTAAATCTAGAACAAAAGGAGTACAAAATGTTGAAATTCTTCAAGGTCGAGTGCAAAAGGAGTGCAAAAACTAATAAAAGCTGCATTACCAAGCTTCAAAGTACTAAACCAAAACAATCACACAAAAATTGAAAAAAAAACCCATGAATCAAGAACTGTTTTTTATTCCAAACCTTGCAGAATTTTCTATGCAAGATTTGAATTTGACTGAGAAAGGGAAAGAACTTTGTACTCTATAGGACTAAAGTTTGAAGCTTACTTTGTTTAAACAAGAAAACAGGTTCTGGGATTACCTTATCCGATCAAGAGAATGAGATACAAGAACAGGGGAAAGGTTTGGACACAAATTCGAAGCGCCTTTCTATATATTTTCCTTCTATTTGGCCTACCACCGGCATATGTATTTATACTTGGAATATGTCAAGGGTGTTAATATTGAATTTTTTCTATAAATGGACCAGAAGAAAAGTAAATAAAAATAAGAATAAAAATCGGTCGATTTCAGTTATTCACTATAAAACTTAAAAAAATTCTAAGACAATCCATTTCGACTATAATGATTGTGACTTTCATTTAAATTGAGTATCCGAATTAATTCCGTTAATAAATTAAACTCATATTTTTGTATATTCAATAAAATCTTAAATATTTTATTATCATATGCTATTTTGCCATCTAAACAAATTAATTTATCAAATATTTAACTTGAATCAATTAAGTTTACTAAAAATAAATAAAAATAACCAAATTCAAGCAATAAGAATTAAATAATAGATATTTCTATACATGGACGAGAACAAATATGCGAGGATAACAGAGTTTCGTTGTTTATCAGAAAATGAGAGCGGGAAATTTCCAATTGTTCATATTTATATTTATATATTTAATTTCAATATATATATATACAATAGTAATAAATGTAACGGAGGTTTTCATTCTTTTATATATATATATATAATGATTTCCAACGGAAATGATATTCGGTGTTCAAATACGCCAAAAGGAAAGGAAGGGGAAAAGAAGAAAAAGGAAATTGTCTAGATAGTTATTTGTACATGTAATTTTCCATAGAGCGTAAATAAGGCGTAAAAAATCTTATCATAAGATTGTGTTTGTGACTGTAGTACAATGTACAAGTGTACTTTGCCCCGGTCCATAAAAGGTTCCTGCCCTTTTTGGTAGGATTTCAAGGTTTCTTCAAATCTACCCTTCTAAAAAATTTTTCTGTCAACATATTAATGATGGTTCTTGAAATCTTATTATAGAGCAAGTAGTCATGCAAGGTGGCTATAAATTCACGTTAAACCTAAACAAGTCGGACAGAAAAATTTAGTATATGTTTATTTAGGCGAAATAACTATTACATTCTTCTTTTATTCCACATAAAATTATTATTATAATGTTTAATTGAACTTTAAATATCAAATAACTATTCAATATAAATTGTTATTACGAAAAATATTAAATAGCAATTTATATTTTCTACCACGCGAATTGCTATTCAATAGCATATCCTAAGCTTTGTCGTAAATATCCTTTTGTTTTAAATACTGTTATCTTTGTAAGCATAACTTCACAAAATTGATATTTTGATTTTACTCTAATTCAATTTCTTACATTGTTTTATATTTTATTCCTCTCGCATTCCATACGATCAACTGAACAGGCAGTTAGTTGCGTTGAGTTCTATTTACAATTTAATATGGCTTAAATTCATGACCCATTTTGCAAGATCAGATGGAATTGTAATATTCTTTGTGGTTTCGCCAAACCGGACCAAAATTTCTTAAATTGGAAGTGGAGAAAAAATCAAATTTAACTGTGAATCTGAGTTGAACCCAACTGTGATTTTAATTCTTTTGCTCAATTCAATTTAGATCGGGTTTAAGTTTCCCATAATATTTTTTACGGTTCAATTATAACTTACACTATAAATCAAACCATAATATTTGTTATGGTTCAAACGAGCCTCAAGTTTCTTAATTAAAGTAGAGAAAAAAAAAAAAAATCAAGCCAAACTGTAAATCAAATTAACCAAACTGAAATTTTATTTTTTTTCCTTTCTCGTTCAGTAAGACCAGGTTTATGTTTCTTATAATAGTTTTTCAAGCTTCGATTCAATCGGTACATAAATCAATCTGTATACATCCTAGGAGGAATGTGGACATCCCAAGAGAAGGCATCCAATTTTTAATTGAATTGTGGATTCTTATTCCACTAGGAATTGATTTTTTTATTTATTTTTTTTCGTAATTAACCTATGGAGTCAATGTCTTGGATGAAAGGGTGATCAATTGGGTCTAACAGTAGTGTCTTTTTTAATAATTAAATACTAATAATAATAATAATGGTCATGTGGAACATTTAATATGGGAGGTATGATGGCGAAGGACAAGTTTGATTTGCCAACTAAATTTTTATAAGCTCTCCCACACAACCTGCATTAATTGTAATGATATTGTTGGCACTCCGTACTAGGATGGTAACATGTCCACCTTTCAAAAGAAGAAAGTGAAATGAAAGAAACAAACACCAAAGTGAACGAAAACGAACATAAATAAAAGCAAAAGGAAAACAAAAATAAATATTCTTTTTTTTTCCTTTTTCTAAAGGATATTTAACTAAGATTAAATAAGACTCAAGTAGAAATTTTTCATCACGCGATTCTGAACACCCGTCCATGATAGAAAGAAAGAAAAGAAAAAAAATAAAGTAGACCAAAGATCGCTATCTCTAAAACTTTTACTTAATCCTTCTTACTTTGAGAAGCAAACTAACGGTCACTAGTATTAGTATTTCTAGGAAGCTAATCTTAAAAAACAGTGTTCTATAACTGTATATTATGTTTTATTAAAGGCATTAGTGGTGAAATTCTTTATTTACGCTTCATATGATCTTAAACCATTGAAATTGTTGCTAACATGTTTGAAAGCACCTTAAATCTCCTAAGACGTGATTTTTTTTATTTTTTTTCCTTTAACACCAAACTCAACAATACATGAAGATTTTTCTTGGATAGATATGCAGAAATAAAGGTGGAATAAAATGGCACCTCTGTAATCTCTCTTTTTTTTTTTTTTTTTTTTGTATGTGTGTGTGTGTGTTTAGAAGCTTTTTTAAAAGTCCAACGAGGGAAATTCAATTCTAGGACTAATTTTTTCCCCCTCATTAATAGAAAGTTATAAAAATAGGTTTTTAATGTATAATGTATAATTCGTTCCATACATAAATTAAGCATATTTCAACAAATACTATCATAATACATTAATGGGATCAACGATTTTATTTCCAAATATTGGATTGGAATGGATTTCTCTTTCTGTTTCCATTTTATTCCTCCTCGTTTCATTTCACATGCTAGAATATTGAAAAGATGAAATAATAGCATTTTTATACATGAATCATAGAAATGATATATTTTAGTCTACATATAAAATAATTTTCTTCTCAAGATGATCCATACAATTTAATGAAGTAAATTTACACACAGACTAAAAACACATCACTTCTTGGTTTTATTTTATCAATTATATTATAACTTAAAGGGAAAAGGAGATTTGGACTCGGTTTATTTTATTGGAAAATCAACGTTGATTCCACTAATTTATAACAAAACTTGGCATAGGGATTCAGCCGAGCAAATCATTATAAAGTACTTAACTTACATCCAACTCGATAAAAATCCTATAGAGTGATTTCCTTTAGAGTTTAAAGTCAAGTTTTTAGATATGTTTTAAAACCTATAAAAGGTTAGTTTTAAAAAAAAAAAAGAAGGAAAACCTAACCTAATAAAAATAAAATATTTACTCTTAACTTACACACTATGCACACCCTACATTCTTGTTCTATATTTGTTCAAATTAAATGCTTAACTAATTCCATGTGTCTAACAAAAAAAAATCATATCTTCTTCTAATTTTGTGATCTTTCGTTCATTACCATACACAATTTTATATTATATAATATATTTGCTTTTCAATTTTCATTACTCTATAAGTTAATAAACATAATTTTAATCCTACACAATTACTTCTTACTCTATTCACTCCGTTATTCCATTTAAATCCTATGAAAATCTGCCTATTATAATGTCATTTGGGTCCCATAAAAACCTGTTTTAACCTTATAGAAGTGAGTTTTGAAAATAGATAATAAAATTTTATAAATCTTTATAGAGTTTTGAAAAACGTAAAATTCTTATAAGGAGAAATTTGGATTTTATAAAATCTGTACCGAGCTTTTCGCGGTTGAGCATTTGGCTATGGCATACAATGTGCTGGATGTAAAACCATGTTTCCGGATCGGTGGGCTTCGGATCCTCGTTCACTTTATACAGCAAATCGTCATCCTCGGGCTTTCCGATTATCAATTAATGGTGCTTATAGTAATTTTAAACTTCGAATCACTATTTCCAAGACAAGTTGATGATCAAGTGGATTGCTCCCTTAATCCTATATAAACGTTATGTTCCCTAGAAAGACAGGGAATAAGTAAGTGATACCTTTTCTTATGTAAGCGATGACAAAACCAAACCAAATAAAAAACATTATAAATTTGTATATGGTTGAAAGAAAATTGAATTGATTGGGAAAAGAAATATTATAATCAAATTACTTATTTAACTTTTAATTTAATTATAACATTTAATAATTATATATATTTTTTACAATTCTTATTATATATATATATATATATATATATATATTTAATTCCGTTATGTTCTATTTCATTTCTTTTTATGAACATTACTAAATATAGATTCACTCCTCCTTACATTTCATTCTGGACCGTTCCTACGTATTAAACATCACATTAATTCTAACAACGCTACCTATTAATAATAACCGATAACCAAAAATGAAAGAACGTAAATAAAAAGGGTAGAAATTCTGTTTCAACATAACAAATGGGTCTCACATATAATACTTTCCAATAAGCTCATGCGTGCCTACAAGATTCAGGAATCGTATAAAAAGAAAACTTCCATAAGCATTACGGAAGGTCAGTGGCTGACCCCACGCTTTTAATCTTCATAAACAACAAATTGGAATAAGAAAAGAAATAAAAAATGACCTGCATGCAAGTGAATTATAATAATGGACTAATCAAGTACTTGCCCATCTTCGTCAAAGATTCAACAAGTCGACTATTGATTACCAAGAAAGAAAAACAAGTCGACTGTTGAGGGATGACTAACAACAGTTTAGTCACAATAGCTGCCATAAAATACAAGTGACTGCTGTAAGCGAGATACGAAAAATTTCAATACATGGGAAACTTGGCCTTGGTCTTCTCAAAAACTTGTTCTGCAATAACAGCACCAGAACCATCAGCTTTCTTAATCTCCAATTGGGCCTTTTGATAGAATCCTGTGCCTCTCAATGCATCTGCAATGAAGTCGTCGAACCCGATGGCTATAGCAGCTTCAGCCTCTGCTCCATACACCAACCTCTGCAGAAAAAATTCACCGAAACAAACTTAAACGTGGTCCATAGATATCAAATCATCAATTAAAGGTATCCTCAACAGGCCTACGTGTTGTTATATGCTCTATGGTCCTGGAACCAACCATCCATAGGTACTCCTTCCATTTAGTTAGATAAAGTAATGGAAGTCGTTTGCAGGCCCCATTTTCCTGTTTGCGGCCCTATTTATTTGATGTGTCATAAGAATAATGAAAGGAACGCCTATATATGGGTGGTCCAATTGTGCTCATTCAAAAGAGGAGAAACGGACCTTGATCCTTGAAAGATGGATGGCACCGAAACACATGGGACAAGGCTCACAAGAGGCATACATCTCACAGTCCGCAAGCTCGATTTGATCCAGTTTTAGACATGCCTGAGTGGAAGTGATCTTAAACGTGAGATTTAAAGTTTGGCAATGGCAATGAAGACAGAACGCAGCAGAAACTACACACGGCAATGAAAACTGAAAAGATTGTCATGTGAAAATAACAAAGTACTATGTTTGATTCAATGGAAAAGAACAACCATGGGCAGACTCCTTTTTCAGTATATAAACTCAACAGTTTGTCTTTATGATAATTTGTCAAATTAAGAATCAGGCAATAAATTAAAATCTCAGCTTACTGTGAATCTCCTATTAACTGAACCTTCAAATTCAATGGACTGGATATAACCTAATAGAAGAAAATGAAAGCTAAACCAATAGTGATGTTTCAAACTTTAGATGACTCAAACTCCCCATTCCTAGTTTATGCATGAGGCAAGGATAGTCCCAGTACAAAGCCATAAAATAAGTTGAAATGAAATAGATTTTTCCTTTGGCCAATGGGATACGAAAAGTTTGAGCATATAAAATATTATAAGTACTAGAAGTACCATCACTTTTTAATCTTAAAATATGTGATTTTATTGGATTAGATAGAGTAGGATAGACTGACATAATATATTTGTGTTTCTTGAGTTACAAAGGAGCAACAAATTGTACACATGAAGACAGAACACAACTTTTCACTTTCATTTATAAAAGATGAGTATTGAGGAGTCTATCCATGTTGAGTTTATAATATAAAGGACATAGCTTTTCAAAAGGCATTAGTTTTCTCAACAAGCCTGATGAAATGATGTTAGCTAAAGCTATATTTGGCATTAACTTTAGTATTTTAAATGATTTTTTGATGATCTCCCATTCCTCCATGTATAATTGCATCTTTATGTTTTTCTATTTTCTTAATAGTCCCTACCGATTAGCATACAAATTACCCTATAAGAGATTTCATCTAAATAATGATGACTTATTCTTTTCCGATATCCCGTCCACCTAAGAGATGCTGCACCTAGTACAGTTAAGATATGATGTATAGTTCTTATAAGCACATGGACCATATTAGATACACAGTTACTACAAGAAAAAGAGTTATAGAAATGTACATAAAGGAATCAAGCCCCTTTGTTTGAGAAGCATTAGAATTCATCACTAGATGGGTGCGCTGTATGGATCCTATTTTGTCATTCGTTTTTTCACAAATTATGTCTTCATTGACATTTAAACATATTAATCGTTTCCCTCTATATCTTCTTGCATCTCACCTGCCCTCATTTAATATGAGTAATTTCTAAATGTCGCGATGCCTAGTCAATGCTCATTCACACAATGCCAAACCATCTTATCGTGCTTCCCTCAAAAACCACATGATGATTCAAAATATTAGCAGACATTAGATAATGAAAAGAACCATGGAGGCGGACATGAAATAAGAGTAGGAACAAAGTATTATCTAACTCTGAGAAGAAGACAGCTTTGTTTGTTCAACATAAACAAATGATGGTGGGAACTAATAAGAGCAATCAGCAGAATTCTTTTCATGCCTCGGTGATGCTAGGAATTAGATAAAAACACACATCTCCTAAAAGCTCAAAAGAAAATATATTCTAGAAAAGGCACAAAATCATCACTTTGTAGCGAATATTCTATATATGGAGTTACGAATAAAATTATAAGAGAATTTTTACAATCAAGCGACTAGGTCTTATAGGTGGACCTAATAGATAACTTATGATTTGTGCATAAAGATAGAACTTAAGTTACTAGAAGAAACCTGCGCCATGACCAGCATTATGGCTCCTGCACATCACTGTCACAAGCAGAACATATCTAGAAGCTAACCTCTCTTATTGCGGTAACTTCTGCATGTGCAGTTGGATCAGAATTCTTCAAAACCATGTTATGGCAACTAGCCACAATTTCATCATTATGAACAACTACTGCTCCAAAGGGCCCACCATCTCCACATTCTACCCCCTTGTATGCTTCTTCAACTGCCTTTGTTAAGAACTTGTGATCTCTATCCTGTACAGCTGATAGCGAAATCATCGAGAAGTATTAGAAAATTAACCTCTGCTGCATCGATATAATGTGCAGATTGCATGATTTGTTGTGAGCAAAGTCACAAGCCACAATCATTCTGCAAACAATGAATTCATTTAGAATATCCCCAAACTAAAAAGGCATCAGTAGGAATATTTTGGAATTAGAACAGACTCTTCTGATATGAAATATTGGAAGATGAGCACTGTTGTAGAAGAATTTGAAGCATATACTTAAAGTAACTGACATATAAAAGATGTCATTCAGCAAGAACTAGAAGCTGAGTCAACTGACATAAAGAATGACCGGAACAGATTCAATCAGCATATACTAAGAATTGATTAGATAAAGTTGTTACAAGACTAGTATCTTCTCATACCTTCTTGATGGCCAGGAAACGCAGAAGCAACAGAAAAAGTTCCGTCTTTAGTTTCCACAACTGGTGAAAAGAGAACCAGAGTTAGATGATTGGCAAAATAAGTTGGACTGCCACAACTCTATAGAAACCAGGAGACAGGGATAATTGGCATGAGCAAATATGAAGACTGATGGAATTGCAATTTATTTTGGAATTTGTTAACAGCTAACACATCCTCTCTATGTGAACTCTAGATATAAGCATCACTCATTGATGATAGAAGATTGGTTTAAGTGTACATTTTATGCAGTTCCTTGGATTTCAATAACATTTACATTTCCCAAAAATCAACTTTCGCCAGCCATAGATATGAATTTTCCATATTTAGCTCTTAAGATTAGCCAACAAACAAGATGTTTTACCTATACAGGAATTCAATAGATTACTCACTAAGACATGAAAATGACGCAATGCAAAGGCCACTGAAAGTGATTTTATGCCACGAAGAATAAGTTGGGCCAGTTTTCATCTGGAAGTGCATTACACTTTTTCTTGTGCTTGTCACATTTAAGTATGTGATTTAGGTGGATGGATTCTGAAAAACCTTTGGAAAGCCTCACAGTTCTCCACAATTATATGAAGAGCAACAAAACAACATGATAGAACGCATTAAGAATTTCATCAATTTTATTCTCAGATACTAATGTGAAATGGGTATATCATAGAGATATCATTGTTTTAATGATTGAAACAACTCTAGAAAAGCTATTATTACAGGAAATGGACAATGATGAGAGGCATGAAAACTTCATTCAAGGAAATGTTAGTTAATTGGCATTCAAGAGATCGCTATTCCCTCTAACTGATCAAACCAATGCTGTTGCATTTCACTTCAATATTGATGTTGGATTACAACAGCACATTAGCACCCATAAAACAAAAGACAGCACATTTATTCTCAACTGAGTCAAATGACCCAAATGCAGAAAAGGATTATACTTCATACAACCAGCACCCATGAAAAAAGACAGAACATTTATCCTCCAAGTAGTCAAATGAACCAAATGTAGAAAAGGACCATACTTCATACAACCAGCACCCTCAAAAAAAGACCGAACATTTATCCTTAACTGAGTCAAATGAACCAAATGTCAAAAAGGATTATACTTGTTACGACCAATTTAGCTTTAAGAGTTCTTTCATACAGTAATTTTACTACAAGTTTCCGGAGGCAAATTTTCTAAGAAATTGAATCGAGCTCTTATGATAATGAAACATAGCTTTAAGAGTTCTTTCCTAGCACCCTATCATTATATCAACAAATCTGTTTGCTAATATAGGCTTTCAGATCAGCTGATTGTAACATTGAAACATACTCCGAATTAGCATCTTGATGCCTGACTCAAATTTTTTATTGCAATTGACACCGATTAACTAACGGTACTTTCAGCCAACGAGTGATTCAATACTAAGATGCCAATATGAAACTGCACTGAAATCTACAAAGCTAGTGTTGTGTGCGCATGCACGCGTGTATATGGATTCTATTTCATTTTCTCCATGGTTTTCTCCTTCCTATTTTTACTCACAGTGGCCCCCAAACTTCAAAACTTTAAAAAAACTGACCCTACAAGTTACGGAATTGCTTCGAAAACACGTAATACTTCTAATGGTTTTCCCCCCGCAATAAGTGTGGCTTACGCTCGTCTTCCTTCGAGTCAAATCCTAGATCCTCGCTGGCTGTAAACATAACTTTATATGTGTATATAAAGAAAACCCAGTTGAGAAATTCAAGTAAAGCAGCCACTTCATTGTCAAGTTGATTCATTTACTGCTAGTATGATGAGAACTTTAATGAAATTCATGCAGTAGGATATAATGAAAGGTGTTCTTACCTTTGGCTTCCTCCATTTTTGGGTTTCCAGTAAGTGAAATGGGATATCAGGAAGTGGATTGGATTGCAAATATAGTAAAAGTGAAAAGTGAGAGCGTGATGAAAATGAAATAAACGTGGAAGAAGAAGTATTCACGTGAGAGAGAGAGAAGTGTTGGCGGCGGCGCGCGTTGGGGTGGCTGTGGGGGTGGTGGGGCTGGGGAAGGTTGGAGGTGGACCGAAGATTCTTAGGAGAAGTAGATATGGAAAAAAGTAAATTATTTAATTTTAATATCACTTCATATTATTGGTTTTTTTTTTTCCCACTACAATAGGATAAAACATTTAAATCCAATTACGAGAGCAATATCGAATCACTAGACTATAAGATAATATTTTGTTACATAATTTTTGTGGTTATTTGATTTATAACTTTGTATGGTGATTGAATAAAAAATTAAATTGATAAATTGAACAAAATATTTAAATTTTATTCTATCTATACTATAGATTAAAAATAAAATAACCACAAAAATTATGTAACAAAATATTATCTTATAGTCTAGTGATTCGATATTGCTCTCGTAATTGGATTTAAATGTTTTATCCTATTGTAGTGGGAAAAAAAAAAACCAATAATATGAAGTGATATTAAAATTAAATAATTTACTTTTTTCCATATCTACTTCTCCTAAGAATCTTCGGTCCACCTCCAACCTTCCCCAGCCCCACC